>OY829914.1:80861979-81315472 GCA_963691935.1 Nephrotoma guestfalica | reverse complement strand
AGACTTTGGCAACGGCCATACCATGTTTAGAATACCGGTTCTCGTCCGATCACCGAAGTCAAGCAACATTGGGCGAAGTTAGTACTTAGATGGGTGACCGCTTGGGAACACTTCGTGTCGTTGGCATTTTGTTTTTTGCATTTTGCGCCCGAAATTTAAAATGCGGAGTATGCATTGCTTCATGTGTCACTGAAATTCAATGTTTTTCGATATTACACGGTAACTTGGTTACCCATATGCAAGCGTTGCGACAATCCAAACTACCTTTAATAACAGCAAATTATTTAATAAACGAACATTTTTTTAGTCTTCAATTGAATTTCAGTTAGTATTAATTTTTTTTTCAATTTCGAATTCAATAATTTCATTTATTATCTAATTGTAAAGTTAAAATAGAAATGATTCGTACTGTGCAAGCCTCTGTATGCACATTTTTATTAAATGCGACATGGTTCAAAACTATTGTATGTAAAAAAAATTATGTGTTACTATTCATCTGCCATCTTTCATTCGAGATTTGTAGTTTATTACAGTTTATAACAGTAAATTAAAGTTATACTTTACTAATTATACTCATAATTTTGTTTTTGTTTGATTAACATGGTTAGAGACTTTGGCAACGGCCATACCATGTTTAGAATACCCATTCTGATCGTGATCGTTGCTCGGACAACATCAAAATTTACAAGTGCTCACAAATCAAATTAAAATTAAATTAATTTTCTTTTAAAGTTTTTTATTAAGTTTAAATTCCATAAACAATGTTAGTGATTAATAATTAAAGTTTAGTGAATAATAATATAGGGGTTATGGTATAATAAGTAAGTGAATATAGTGAATAGTGGTTTTTACGCCACATACACAAACATTCGTGTATGTCGGACGATATTTATAACGGGTTACACTTACCGTAATATGGTTCGATAATAAAAAAATGTGGTTTGATATTCTTTATTAAGTTTAATGTTAATATTAGTGATTAATTAATTAAGTTAGTGAATAGTAATAGTGAATAATATAGTGTTATGGTGTATTAAATTAGTGAATATAGTGAATAGTGGGTTTTACGCCACATACACAAACATTCGTGTATGTCGGACGATATTTAGTAACGGGATACAGTACCGTAACATGGTGTGATAATAGAAAACGTGGTTTGATAAAAAGGGTATACAAAATTTTTTGAGATTTTTTAAAACATTGTTTCTAGAATTAAATGTGTTAGTGAATAAAAAGTATATGAATATGCACGCATATCATATAATGTTTAAAATTAAATAGTTATAGTGCATAATAGTGAGACCACATACATAGACTATCGTGTATGGAGGATCAAAATATAGAGTGCTAAGTGATTAATCAGCCAGACTAAAAACTATTAGAGGCTATAAGAGTTAAGTGGTAATAAAAATCAACAGACAAACAACGGGATAACCCGCATGGTAACCAGAAATAACGGTAAGAAGAACAAGGTTAGTGGGTAAAATTAAAAAAATTGTTTCTTCTATATTAAATTAAATTCAATAAACATTAAAATTGAAAAAAAAAGAAAATTAGTGAATATAACTAGTAGTGCAAATATAAGTGATAGTGGTGTACTAGAGATGGGCGACATCGAAGACGACACTGCCAGTGCGGCCAGGTCGGCTGATAAACGTGCACATGAACCAGGTGGTTCTGATGACGACTTCGCAGCAAAAGTGGTGGTCAAAACATCCGCTAATCCTGCAACGGCAGAAATAAAAAATGTTAATAAATTAACGCTAGCGAAAAAAAAAACTAATTCAACCGAAGAACTTGCAACTGTGGGCACAGACGCGCAAGTGAAACGACGACAATCATTAACTTCATTAGCACAAGCTAAGGCGCAGCAACTAACAGAGGAGAATAACGAACTGACAAAAACAATAATCGAGTTAAAAAGCCAAATGCAAACCATGATGGCGGTTATAGCGGATCAAAACAAGAAGATCGAGCAACAAAACGCATCACAGATACAAAACGCTACTATAATCCCACAACCGACAACATCAACAGCAACAACATTACCAACACACACAAAATCAACGGAAGAGCTTGCAGCTGTCGGAATTGATTCGCAAGTGAAACGCCGACAATCCCTGACCACATTGGCGAATGAAAAGGTAAAACTATTAACGGACAAAAACTCAGAATTAAAAAACCTGCTACAAAATACAAATACCGAGATAGCGGAACTAAAAAAAATAGTAGCACAATTTCAAGGGGCTGAACGGGTAAGAACACAACACAATGCAGCTCAAATAACCAATAACGAACAACCAATAACAACACATAACAGGTTCTCAAGCCTTGATATACCAGATCCGGCAGTAGTGGATACACACATGGAACATACAGACGAAGACAATCAATACGACTTCGAAACTGTCAAAAAAACAGTTAGAAATAAAAACAAAACAACAATGGTAAACAACAACAAACAGTTACAAATACAAACAGTACCAACTGCTAAAGACAAACCGATAATACAACCACAAACAAGTACAGCAGTTAATAAAAACTCGCGACCACCCCCAATACACATACATAACCAACAAATAAATGACACAATAAAACTAATGAAAGGCCTAAATATCGAAAATTTCCTTATCAAAAGAGTCAATAATAACAAACATACTCTACATACACAAACAGCTGAACATTACAAACAAGCTAAAACCATTTTAAACGAAGTAAAAACCCCATACTTCACATACACACCTAAAGATGAAAAACCTAAAACTATCGTACTTAAAGGTTTACATGAAAATGAAGATATGGACGAACTAAAAACACTCATACAACAACACAATATAACAGTGAAAAATATAACACAACTAAAGACAAAACAATCCACCAGCCAGGACAGAAAACTACCACTATATATTGTTCAATGTGCTCCTGACACTAACATGGGGCTCATTTATAACATCAAAACGATAAATTATCAGACCGTAACATGGGAATCGCTAAAAAAATCCGACATCATCATGCAGTGTCATCAATGCCAGAGATTCGGACACGCAGCTGCAAACTGCAACCTAAAATATAGATGCGTCAAGTGCGACAAACAACATGAGCCAGGACAATGCACAATAAAAGACAAGATTAACAAAGAGGACGTATATTGCACTAACTGCAATGTCAAAGGACATCCGGCCTCATACAAGGGCTGCCCAATATATCAGGCAACATTAAACAGACTTAAAGAGCGGATCAACGAAAAACGCAATAAAAAACCAGAACAAATCCCGATTACAACACACACATATGTCAACCAGGAGAACGGCTCATTCGCAGAAATACTGAAGGGTGGAGGAAGGCAGACAGCAAAATCAACAACAAACACAACAACAACAAACAATGATAACTCTCAAACAATCCAGTTACTATCAAACAAAATCGACAAAGTGGCTGAAACAGTAGCCCAACAGGGAGAACAGATATCGACGCTACTTGCACTCGTACAACAGCTAGTGAAATGAGCAGCACCCCCAACAACAAACTAAAAATAATAGCTATAAATGTTAACTCCCTAATAAATACTCGACGAAGACTCAATTTGTTGGAGTTCCTAAACAACCACAACCCAGACATCATGTTATTAAGTGAAACAAAACTAAGCCCTAGACACACAATAACATTTAAAAATTACAACATAATTAGACAGGACAGAGCATACAGCAAACAGGCAGGTGGTACCGCAATAATAATTAAAAACAAATACATTTACCAGCAAATACAAACAAATAATGAAAGCTTGAACTCAGGCATAGAGTACACATTGATAAAAATAAAACTAACTAGAAACAAAGAATTTTTGTATGTGTTTGCAATCTACTGCTCGAGCTGTAACCGCACAATAACGGAATCGCACTTCCAAAATGAATGGCATCAAATATTTACCAAATACGACCTTAAAAATCCGAAAAATTACTACATAATAGCAGGAGATCTAAATGCGACACATCCAAACTGGGGAAATTCAGCAACCAATGTAAGAGGAACAAAACTCAACGATTGGATAGAAGCACACAACATCGAATACAAGGCGCAGATATACAAACCAGACAGCCCCACGTTCCCTCGATCAAATAATATATTAGACTTCGCTATTATTGATACAAGGCTAAACATACAAACAAACGACCTAGGAGAAATACCGGCACACACGTACGATAGCGACCATAAGGCGATAGAGATAATTTGCAACAACTACAATAACGACAACAATTCATTTAAACTAGACACAATTAATGTAACTGCAGATACACAATTAAAATTTAATTTCAATAAAGCAGATTGGCCCGTCTGGCAAGCAAAACTACAAAAAGCATATCACAAACACCTAAAAAACAATAACATAACACAAATAATACCTATTGACAGAAATATTACAGATACCGAAATAGAAACTCACATAAACACAATAACACAAATAATCACAAACAATATAAAACAAACGATCCCAAAAATAATACGGAAAAATAATATGGAGTGTTATACAAATAATAACATAAAAAACCTTTATAAACAAAAATCTAATAGAATCACACAACTAAAAAACGGCAGAAGAACGGGGAGAATAACAAACCCACAAATTACAACACTGAAGGCAGAAATTAAAAGGATAAATGAACTGATTGCACAAAATGTACAGATGGAGGTAAACAAAAAATGGACGGAACACATGACAAACATTAAGCCAGGACCAAAAATGTTTAGTCAAATAAAGACGATCACGGCAAACGCAAATCAAACACAAGAAAAAGAGATTAAAAAACTGGAAATAGACGAAGACGAAACAAACTCAATGCACGCATTAAATATCGACTGGACGAAGATGGAGAAACAAGGAACCCATTATAGTAGCTGCGAACAACAGGACAACCTAAACATCATCGGGCACTATATACAAAAAACAACAATTCAGAATACGACGCTTGGCAAACCGCACCACGAGCGGATCATTAGACAAAGAATAGACCCACTAAAACAACAATATGCACAAAATAAACTAAACCATGTAACAAAAACACAATTCACACAAAATAACACTACACTAAACCCACAAGTAAACAATAGTAACGTCAATAACAGACATTATTTTACAGACACAGACGAACTAACAGCTATCACTAAATGTCTAAATACAAAGAAATCGTACGGACTAGACAACGTACCATGCGTCGTATTAAAACACTTGCCAGTCGAGATACTACAAGAAATTTGCAGCCTAATAAACCACTGCCTAAACAATAGAACGTTCCCGAAAATCTGGAAAACAGCGAAAATCTACCCAATACACAAGAGAGGCAAATCACCCAAGAACCCGACAAACTACCGCCCAATAAGCTTATTGTCAAATATAGGAAAAATATATGAAATAATAATATATGAGAAAATATATGAACATACAACGGAAAACAAGCTAATGCCAGATAACCAATTCGGCTTTAGACATGGTCACTCCACAATTCACGCGATAACTAAACTAACCTCAGACGTCTGCCGAAACCTAAACCAACGAAAAGTGACCGGAACAGTACTAATAGACATGGAGAAGGCATTCGATTCGGTGTGGCTCGATGGACTACTATATAAATTACACGAAATGCAGTTCAGCCCCGACACAATACAAATACTACACGAACTATTGTATGACAGACAATTTAAAACAACTAATGGCAAAGAAATTTCCAACAATACGTTCAACATATACAACGGGTTACAACAGGGGTCAATCACGGCGCCTATTCTATTCAATTTGTACACCAAAAAATTAATCGAAAACGAACGACTAAACACGCAGGAGATACAAACAATAGCTTATGCAGACGACCTGGTGATCTATGGAACACACGACAAAATTCAAACCATAACACAAAACATACAGCAGGCGGTAGACTTTACAATGGATTATTTGCACACATGGAGAATCAAAATTAACCAGGCAAAATGTGAAACAATCCTGTTCAGAAAACCTTACCAGCTAGCACAGAGCAATACACAACACCACTGGAAGGAATTCCAAATTAAAATAGCTGGTACGACCTGTGTGCAAAAGCCATCAGTTAAATATCTCGGGATTCACCTCGATAAACTGCTGTATTTAGATGCGCACATATACGGACAGATCGAGAAGGCAAAAAAGATCTTGCAACTAAACCGAAGGATATTCTTCACGAACAACATCGCAACAAGGGTGAAATACATATGCTACAAATCCTTGGTACGCCCAATACTAACTTACGGTTGTCCTATATGGTGGAACGTTGGACCAAACACGATGGAAAAGTTACGTGTGTTCGAAAGGAAGTGCCTCCGACACTGCCACGGAGCATTCCGTAAAGCAAATTCAAACTATCGGAAATACATATCGAACCAGGTACAATACAATAAATATGGGTCCGACAGAATAGATCTACACATAATCACATTGGTCCGAAACCATATTAGGAGATCGACTGAGAATAGAGATAACTCGTTAATATTCGCCCCGTACTTTACCGAGGACAAAATAAACGCAAAGAGCTGTGAACCACAAAAGAATCCTGGACCAGAAACATTTATCTACTGTGACAAGAAGGGATACATCGAACAAATGGGAACCAGATACCCACCGATATATCACCTGGAAAGGCGACAAAACGAGAAGGGATTCCCAGAATTTTTCAACAATCCAGCTGAGTATCCATTGCATAATAGATATAAATTTTCAAATATCGTTATAGATACACATAAAGACGCAAGAAAACGGGATAAATATTGGTGGCTACGCCAAACGACACCCACGACCCACCACGGCGCAACCGGACCAATCCAAGCAACAGGATAGCAACAGATGAACGACAAAAAAATCCCATAACGAATAACGAGCCGAAAGTGGGAGTGGTGGAGGGTTGCGAACACTGAAGCCAGCAGCCCAAAACCACACCACCATCACTCTCGGACTTATTTCGCCTAAAAAGTGACCAGGCCTTTTTTTTAACTTTTTGAGCCTATCACGATTAAGTTAAAATTTGAAATTAATCTAAAAAGTAACGTAAACACACCCATTGGTTTATATAAATATTAAAATACATGCATCGAGCCTCGTCTGAGCATTATGCACAAATAAATGTAAATGTAAAGGCATTTTTTCAATCAGCTTTGGCCTAAACATAAAGTTGAAAAAGAACAATACATTAAATAAAGCCTTGATTTGAGAAAAAAAAAAAAAAAATGTTTAGAATACCGGTTCTCGTCCGATCACCGAAGTCAAGCAACATTGGGCGAAGTTAGTACTTAGATGGGTGACCGCTTTGGAACACTTCGTGTCGTTGGCATTTTGTTTTTTGCATTTTGCGCCCGAAATTTAAAATGCGGAGTATGCATTGCTTCATGTGTCACTGAAATTCAATGTTTCTCGATATTACACGGTAACTTGGTTGGTTACCCATATGCAAGCGTTGCGACAATCCAAACTACCTTTAATAACAGCAAATTATTTAATAAACGAACATTTTTTTAGTCTTCAATTGAATTTCAGTTAGTATTAATTTTTTTTTTATTCCGAATTCAATAATTTCATTTATTATCTAATTGTAAAGTTAAAATAGAAATGATTCGTACTGTGCAAGCCTCTGTATGCACATTTTTATTAAATGCGACATGGTTCAAAACTACTGTAAGTAAAAAAAATTATGTGTTACTATTCATCTGCCATCTTTCATTCGAGATTTGTAGTTTATTACAGTTTATAACAGTAAATTAAAGTTATACTTTATTATTTATACTCATAATTTTGTTTTTGTTTGATTAACATGGTTAGAGACTTTGGCAACGGCCATACCATGTTTAGAATACCGGTTCTCGTCCGATCACCGAAGTCAAGCAACATTGGGCGAAGTTAGTACTTAGATGGGTGACCGCTTGGGAACACTTCGTGTCGTTGGCATTTTGTTTTTTGCATTTTGCGCCCGAAATTTAAAATGCGGAGTATGCATTGCTTCATGTGTCACTGAAATTCAATGTTTTTCGATATTACACGGTAACTTGGTTACCCATAAGCAAGCGTTGCGACAATCCAAACTACCTTTTAATAAAAGCAAATTATTTAATAAACGAACATTTTTTTAGACTTCAATTGAATTTCAGTTAGTATTAATTTTTTTTTCAATTTCGAATTCAATAATTTCATTTATTATCTAATTGTAAAGTTAAAATAGAAATGATTCGTACTGTGCAAGCCTCTGTATGCACATTTTTATTAAATGCGACATGGTTCAAAACTATTGTATGTAAAAAAAATTATGTGTTACTATTCATCTGCCATCTTTCATTCGAGATTTGTAGTTTATTACAGTTTATAACAGTAAATTAAAGTTATACTTTACTAATTATACTCATAATTTTGTTTTTGTTTGATTAACATGGTTAGAGACTTTGGCAACGGCCATACCATGTTTAGAATACCGGTTCTCGTCCGATCACCGAAGTCAAGCAACATTGGGCGAAGTTAGTACTTAGATGGGTGACCGCTTGGGAACACTTCGTGTCGTTGGCATTTTGTTTTTTGCATTTTGCGCCCGAAATTTAAAATGCGGAGTATGCATTGCTTCATGTGTCACTGAAATTCAATGTTTTTCGATATTACACGGTAACTTGGTTACCCATAAGCAAGCGTTGCGACAATCCAAACTACCTTTAATAACAGCAAATTATTTAATAAACGAACATTTTTTTAGTCTTCAATTGAATTTCAGTTAGTATTAATTTTTTTTTTTTATTCCGAATTCAATAATTTCATTTATTATCTAATTGTAAAGTTAAAATAGAAATGATTCGTACAGTGCAAGCCTCTGTATGCACATTTTTATTAAATGCGACATGGTTCAAAACTATTGTATGTAAAAAAAATTATGTGTTACTATTCATCTGCCATCTTTCATTCGAGATTTGTAGTTTATTACAGTTTATAACAGTAAATTAAAGTTATACTTTACTAATTATACTCATAATTTTGTTTTTGTTTGATTAACATGGTTAGAGACTTTGGCAACGGCCATACCATGTTTAGAATACCGGTTCTCGTCCGATCACCGAAGTCACATCACGAACACTTCGTGTCGTTGGCATTTTGTTTTTTGCATTTTGCGCCCGAAATTTAAAATGCGGAGTATGCATTGCTTCATGTGTCACTGAAATTCAATGTTTTTCGATATTACACGGTAACTTGGTTACCCATATGCAAGCGTTGCGACAATCCAAACTACCTTTAATAACAGCAAATTATTTAATAAACGAACATTTTTTTAGTCTTCAATTGAATTTCAGTTAGTATTAATTTTTTTTTCAATTTCGAATTCAATAATTTCATTTATTATCTAATTGTAAAGTTAAAATAGAAATGATTCGTACTGTGCAAGCCTCTGTATGCACATTTTTATTAAATGCGACATGGTTCAAAACTATTGTATGTAAAAAAAATTATGTGTTACTATTCATCTGCCATCTTTCATTCGAGATTTGTAGTTTATTACAGTTTATAACAGTAAATTAAAGTTATACTTTACTAATTATACTCATAATTTTGTTTTTGTTTGATTAACATGGTTAGAGACTTTGGCAACGGCCATAACATGTTTAGAATACCGGTTCTCGTCGGATCACCGAAGTGAAGCAACATTGGGCGAAGTTAGTACTTAGATGGGTGACCGCTTTGGAACACTTCGTGTCGTTGGCATTTTGTTTTTTGCATTTTGCGCCCGAAATTTAAAATGCGGAGTATGCATTGCTTCATGTGTCACTGAAATTCAATGTTTTTCGATATTACACGGTAACTTGGTTACCCATAAGCAAGCGTTGCGACAATCCAAACTACCTTTAATAACAGCAAATTATTTAATAAACGAACATTTTTTTAGTCTTCAATTGAATTTCAGTTAGTATTAATTTTTTTTTTTTATTCCGAATTCAATAATTTCATTTATTATCTAATTGTAAAGTTAAAATAGAAATGATTCGTACAGTGCAAGCCTCTGTATGCACATTTTTATTAAATGCGACATGGTTCAAAACTATTGTATGTAAAAAAAATTATGTGTTACTATTCATCTGCCATCTTTCATTCGAGATTTGTAGTTTATTACAGTTTATAACAGTAAATTAAAGTTATACTTTATTATTTATACTCATAATTTTGTTTTTGTTTGATTAACATGGTTAGAGACTTTGGCAACGGCCATACCATGTTTAGAATACCGGTTCTCGTCGGATCACCGAAGTGAAGCAACATTGGGCGAAGTTAGTACTTAGATGGGTGACCGCTTTGGAACACTTCGTGTCGTTGGCATTTTGTTTTTTGCATTTTGCGCCCGAAATTTAAAATGCGGAGTATGCATTGCTTCATGTGTCACTGAAATTCAATGTTTTTCGATATTACACGGTAACTTGGTTACCCATAAGCAAGCGTTGCGACAATCCAAACTACCTTTTAATAAAAGCAAATTATTTAATAAACGAACATTTTTTTAGACTTCAATTGAATTTCAGTTAGTATTAATTTTTTTTTCAATTTCGAATTCAATAATTTCATTTATTATCTAATTGTAAAGTTAAAATAGAAATGATTCGTACTGTGCAAGCCTCTGTATGCACATTTTTATTAAATGCGACATGGTTCAAAACTATTGTATGTAAAAAAAATTATGTGTTACTATTCATCTGCCATCTTTCATTCGAGATTTGTAGTTTATTACAGTTTATAACAGTAAATTAAAGTTATACTTTACTAATTATACTCATAATTTTGTTTTTGTTTGATTAACATGGTTAGAGACTTTGGCAACGGCCATACCATGTTTAGAATACCGGTTCTCGTCCGATCACCGAAGTCAAGCAACATTGGGCGAAGTTAGTACTTAGATGGGTGACCGCTTGGGAACACTTCGTGTCGTTGGCATTTTGTTTTTTGCATTTTGCGCCCGAAATTTAAAATGCGGAGTATGCATTGCTTCATGTGTCACTGAAATTCAATGTTTTTCGATATTACACGGTAACTTGGTTACCCATAAGCAAGCGTTGCGACAATCCAAACTACCTTTAATAACAGCAAATTATTTAATAAACGAACATTTTTTTAGTCTTCAATTGAATTTCAGTTAGTATTAATTTTTTTTTTTTATTCCGAATTCAATAATTTCATTTATTATCTAATTGTAAAGTTAAAATAGAAATGATTCGTACAGTGCAAGCCTCTGTATGCACATTTTTATTAAATGCGACATGGTTCAAAACTATTGTATGTAAAAAAAATTATGTGTTACTATTCATCTGCCATCTTTCATTCGAGATTTGTAGTTTATTACAGTTTATAACAGTAAATTAAAGTTATACTTTACTAATTATACTCATAATTTTGTTTTTGTTTGATTAACATGGTTAGAGACTTTGGCAACGGCCATACCATGTTTAGAATACCGGTTCTCGTCCGATCACCGAAGTCACATCACGAACACTTCGTGTCGTTGGCATTTTGTTTTTTGCATTTTGCGCCCGAAATTTAAAATGCGGAGTATGCATTGCTTCATGTGTCACTGAAATTCAATGTTTTTCGATATTACACGGTAACTTGGTTACCCATATGCAAGCGTTGCGACAATCCAAACTACCTTTAATAACAGCAAATTATTTAATAAACGAACATTTTTTTAGTCTTCAATTGAATTTCAGTTAGTATTAATTTTTTTTTCAATTTCGAATTCAATAATTTCATTTATTATCTAATTGTAAAGTTAAAATAGAAATGATTCGTACTGTGCAAGCCTCTGTATGCACATTTTTATTAAATGCGACATGGTTCAAAACTATTGTATGTAAAAAAAATTATGTGTTACTATTCATCTGCCATCTTTCATTCGAGATTTGTAGTTTATTACAGTTTATAACAGTAAATTAAAGTTATACTTTACTAATTATACTCATAATTTTGTTTTTGTTTGATTAACATGGTTAGAGACTTTGGCAACGGCCATACCATGTTTAGAATACCCATTCTGATCGTGATCGTTGCTCGGACAACATCAAAATTTACAAGTGCTCACAAATCAAATTAAAATTAAATTAATTTTCTTTTAAAGTTTTTTATTAAGTTTAAATTCCATAAACAATGTTAGTGATTAATAATTAAAGTTTAGTGAATAATAATATAGGGGTTATGGTATAATAAGTAAGTGAATATAGTGAATAGTGGTTTTTACGCCACATACACAAACATTCGTGTATGTCGGACGATATTTATAACGGGTTACACTTACCGTAATATGGTTCGATAATAAAAAAATGTGGTTTGATATTCTTTATTAAGTTTAATGTTAATATTAGTGATTAATTAATTAAGTTAGTGAATAGTAATAGTGAATAATATAGTGTTATGGTGTATTAAATTAGTGAATATAGTGAATAGTGGGTTTTACGCCACATACACAAACATTCGTGTATGTCGGACGATATTTAGTAACGGGATACAGTACCGTAACATGGTGTGATAATAGAAAACGTGGTTTGATAAAAAGGGTATACAAAATTTTTTGAGATTTTTTAAAACATTGTTTCTAGAATTAAATGTGTTAGTGAATAAAAAGTATATGAATATGCACGCATATCATATAATGTTTAAAATTAAATAGTTATAGTGCATAATAGTGAGACCACATACATAGACTATCGTGTATGGAGGATCAAAATATAGAGTGCTAAGTGATTAATCAGCCAGACTAAAAACTATTAGAGGCTATAAGAGTTAAGTGGTAATAAAAATCAACAGACAAACAACGGGATAACCCGCATGGTAACCAGAAATAACGGTAAGAAGAACAAGGTTAGTGGGTAAAATTAAAAAAATTGTTTCTTCTATATTAAATTAAATTCAATAAACATTAAAATTGAAAAAAAAAGAAAATTAGTGAATATAACTAGTAGTGCAAATATAAGTGATAGTGGTGTACTAGAGATGGGCGACATCGAAGACGACACTGCCAGTGCGGCCAGGTCGGCTGATAAACGTGCACATGAACCAGGTGGTTCTGATGACGACTTCGCAGCAAAAGTGGTGGTCAAAACATCCGCTAATCCTGCAACGGCAGAAATAAAAAATGTTAATAAATTAACGCTAGCGAAAAAAAAAACTAATTCAACCGAAGAACTTGCAACTGTGGGCACAGACGCGCAAGTGAAACGACGACAATCATTAACTTCATTAGCACAAGCTAAGGCGCAGCAACTAACAGAGGAGAATAACGAACTGACAAAAACAATAATCGAGTTAAAAAGCCAAATGCAAACCATGATGGCGGTTATAGCGGATCAAAACAAGAAGATCGAGCAACAAAACGCATCACAGATACAAAACGCTACTATAATCCCACAACCGACAACATCAACAGCAACAACATTACCAACACACACAAAATCAACGGAAGAGCTTGCAGCTGTCGGAATTGATTCGCAAGTGAAACGCCGACAATCCCTGACCACATTGGCGAATGAAAAGGTAAAACTATTAACGGACAAAAACTCAGAATTAAAAAACCTGCTACAAAATACAAATACCGAGATAGCGGAACTAAAAAAAATAGTAGCACAATTTCAAGGGGCTGAACGGGTAAGAACACAACACAATGCAGCTCAAATAACCAATAACGAACAACCAATAACAACACATAACAGGTTCTCAAGCCTTGATATACCAGATCCGGCAGTAGTGGATACACACATGGAACATACAGACGAAGACAATCAATACGACTTCGAAACTGTCAAAAAAACAGTTAGAAATAAAAACAAAACAACAATGGTAAACAACAACAAACAGTTACAAATACAAACAGTACCAACTGCTAAAGACAAACCGATAATACAACCACAAACAAGTACAGCAGTTAATAAAAACTCGCGACCACCCCCAATACACATACATAACCAACAAATAAATGACACAATAAAACTAATGAAAGGCCTAAATATCGAAAATTTCCTTATCAAAAGAGTCAATAATAACAAACATACTCTACATACACAAACAGCTGAACATTACAAACAAGCTAAAACCATTTTAAACGAAGTAAAAACCCCATACTTCACATACACACCTAAAGATGAAAAACCTAAAACTATCGTACTTAAAGGTTTACATGAAAATGAAGATATGGACGAACTAAAAACACTCATACAACAACACAATATAACAGTGAAAAATATAACACAACTAAAGACAAAACAATCCACCAGCCAGGACAGAAAACTACCACTATATATTGTTCAATGTGCTCCTGACACTAACATGGGGCTCATTTATAACATCAAAACGATAAATTATCAGACCGTAACATGGGAATCGCTAAAAAAATCCGACATCATCATGCAGTGTCATCAATGCCAGAGATTCGGACACGCAGCTGCAAACTGCAACCTAAAATATAGATGCGTCAAGTGCGACAAACAACATGAGCCAGGACAATGCACAATAAAAGACAAGATTAACAAAGAGGACGTATATTGCACTAACTGCAATGTCAAAGGACATCCGGCCTCATACAAGGGCTGCCCAATATATCAGGCAACATTAAACAGACTTAAAGAGCGGATCAACGAAAAACGCAATAAAAAACCAGAACAAATCCCGATTACAACACACACATATGTCAACCAGGAGAACGGCTCATTCGCAGAAATACTGAAGGGTGGAGGAAGGCAGACAGCAAAATCAACAACAAACACAACAACAACAAACAATGATAACTCTCAAACAATCCAGTTACTATCAAACAAAATCGACAAAGTGGCTGAAACAGTAGCCCAACAGGGAGAACAGATATCGACGCTACTTGCACTCGTACAACAGCTAGTGAAATGAGCAGCACCCCCAACAACAAACTAAAAATAATAGCTATAAATGTTAACTCCCTAATAAATACTCGACGAAGACTCAATTTGTTGGAGTTCCTAAACAACCACAACCCAGACATCATGTTATTAAGTGAAACAAAACTAAGCCCTAGACACACAATAACATTTAAAAATTACAACATAATTAGACAGGACAGAGCATACAGCAAACAGGCAGGTGGTACCGCAATAATAATTAAAAACAAATACATTTACCAGCAAATACAAACAAATAATGAAAGCTTGAACTCAGGCATAGAGTACACATTGATAAAAATAAAACTAACTAGAAACAAAGAATTTTTGTATGTGTTTGCAATCTACTGCTCGAGCTGTAACCGCACAATAACGGAATCGCACTTCCAAAATGAATGGCATCAAATATTTACCAAATACGACCTTAAAAATCCGAAAAATTACTACATAATAGCAGGAGATCTAAATGCGACACATCCAAACTGGGGAAATTCAGCAACCAATGTAAGAGGAACAAAACTCAACGATTGGATGGAAGCACACAACATCGAATACAAGGCGCAGATATACAAACCAGACAGCCCCACGTTCCCTCGATCAAATAATATATTAGACTTCGCTATTATTGATACAAGGCTAAACATACAAACAAACGACCTAGGAGAAATACCGGCACACACGTACGATAGCGACCATAAGGCGATAGAGATAATTTGCAACAACTACAATAACGACAACAATTCATTTAAACTAGACACAATTAATGTAACTGCAGATACACAATTAAAATTTAATTTCAATAAAGCCGATTGGCCCGTCTGGCAAGCAAAACTACAAAAAGCATATCACAAACACCTAAAAAACAATAACATAACACAAATAATACCTATTGACAGAAATATTACAGATACCGAAATAGAAACTCACATAAACACAATAACACAAATAATCACAAACAATATAAAACAAACGATCCCAAAAATAATACGGAAAAATAATATGGAGTGTTATACAAATAATAACATAAAAAACCTTTATAAACAAAAATCTAATAGAATCACACAACTAAAAAACGGCAGAAGAACGGGGAGAATAACAAACCCACAAATTACAACACTGAAGGCAGAAATTAAAAGGATAAATGAACTGATTGCACAAAATGTACAGATGGAGGTAAACAAAAAATGGACGGAACACATGACAAACATTAAGCCAGGACCAAAAATGTTTAGTCAAATAAAGACGATCACGGCAAACGCAAATCAAACACAAGAAAAAGAGATTAAAAAACTGGAAATAGACGAAGACGAAACAAACTCCATGCACGCATTAAATATCGACTGGACGAAGATGGAGAAACAAGGAACCCATTATAGTAGCTGCGAACAACAGGACAACCTAAACATCATCGGGCACTATATACAAAAAACAACAATTCAGAATACGACGCTTGGCAAACCGCACCACGAGCGGATCATTAGACAAAGAATAGACCCACTAAAACAACAATATGCACAAAATAAACTAAACCATGTAACAAAAACACAATTCACACAAAATAACACTACACTAAACCCACAAGTAAACAATAGTAACGTCAATAACAGACATTATTTTACAGACACAGACGAACTAACAGCTATCACTAAATGTCTAAATACAAAGAAATCGTACGGACTAGACAACGTACCGTGCGTCGTATTAAAACACTTGCCAGTCGAGATACTACAAGAAATTTGCAGCCTAATAAACCACTGCCTAAACAATAGAACGTTCCCGAAAATCTGGAAAACAGCGAAAATCTACCCAATACACAAGAGAGGCAAATCACCCAAGAACCCGACAAACTACCGCCCAATAAGCTTATTGTCAAATATAGGAAAAATATATGAAATAATAATATATGAGAAAATATATGAACATACAACGGAAAACAAGCTAATGCCAGATAACCAATTCGGCTTTAGACATGGTCACTCCACAATTCACGCGATAACTAAACTAACCTCAGACGTCTGCCGAAACCTAAACCAACGAAAAGTGACCGGAACAGTACTAATAGACATGGAGAAGGCATTCGATTCGGTGTGGCTCGATGGACTACTATATAAATTACACGAAATGCAGTTCAGCCCCGACACAATACAAATACTACACGAACTATTGTATGACAGACAATTTAAAACAACTAATGGCAAAGAAATTTCCAACAATACGTTCAACATATACAACGGGTTACAACAGGGGTCAATCACGGCGCCTATTCTATTCAATTTGTACACCAAAAAATTAATCGAAAACGAACGACTAAACACGCAGGAGATACAAACAATAGCTTATGCAGACGACCTGGTGATCTATGGAACACTCGACAAAATTCAAACCATAACACAAAACATACAGCAGGCGGTAGACTTTACAATGGATTATTTGCACACATGGAGAATCAAAATTAACCAGGCAAAATGCGAAACAATCCTGTTCAGAAAACCTTACCAGCTAGCACAGAGCAATACACAACACCACTGGAAGGAATTCCAAATTAAAATAGCTGGTACGACCTGTGTGCAAAAGCCATCAGTTAAATATCTCGGGATTCACCTCGATAAACTGCTGTATTTAGATGCGCACATATACGGACAGATCGAGAAGGCAAAAAAGATCTTGCAACTAAACCGAAGGATATTCTTCACGAACAACATCGCAACAAGGGTGAAATACATATGCTACAAATCCTTGGTACGCCCAATACTAACTTACGGTTGTCCTATATGGTGGAACGTTGGACCAAACACCATGGAAAAGTTACGTGTGTTCGAAAGGAAGTGCCTCCGACACTGCCACGGAGCATTCCGTAAAGCAAATCAAACTATCGGAAATACATATCGAACCAGGTACAATACAATAAATATGGGTCCGACAGAATAGATCTACACATAATCACATTGGTCCGAAACCATATTAGGAGATCGACTGAGAATAGAGATAACTCGTTAATATTCGCCCCGTACTTTACCGAGGACAAAATAAACGCAAAGAGCTGTGAACCACAAAAGAATCCTGGACCAGAAACATTTATCTACTGTGACAAGAAGGGATACATCGAACAAATGGGAACCAGATACCCACCGATATATCACCTGGAAAGGCGACAAAACGAGAAGGGATTCCCAGAATTTTTCAACAATCCAGCTGAGTATCCATTGCATAATAGATATAAATTTTCAAATATCGTTATAGATACACATAAAGACGCAAGAAAACGGGATAAATATTGGTGGCTACGCCAAACGACACCCACGACCCACCACGGCGCAACCGGACCAATCCAAGCAACAGGATAGCAACAGATGAACGACAAAAAAATCCCATAACGAATAACGAGCCGAAAGTGGGAGTGGTGGAGGGTTGCGAACACTGAAGCCAGCAGCCCAAAACCACACCACCATCACTCTCGGACTTATTTCGCCTAAAAAGTGACCAGGCCTTTTTTTTAACTTTTTGAGCCTATCACGATTAAGTTAAAATTTGAAATTAATCTAAAAAGTAACGTAAACACACCCATTGGTTTATATAAATATTAAAATACATGCATCGAGCCTCGTCTGAGCATTATGCACAAATAAATGTAAATGTAAAGGCATTTTTTCAATCAGCTTTGGCCTAAACATAAAGTTGAAAAAGAACAATACATTAAATAAAGCCTTGATTTGAGAAAAAAAAAAAAAAAATGTTTAGAATACCGGTTCTCGTCCGATCACCGAAGTCAAGCAACATTGGGCGAAGTTAGTACTTAGATGGGTGACCGCTTTGGAACACTTCGTGTCGTTGGCATTTTGTTTTTTGCATTTTGCGCCCGAAATTTAAAATGCGGAGTATGCATTGCTTCATGTGTCACTGAAATTCAATGTTTTTCGATATTACACGGTAACTTGGTTACCCATAAGCAAGCGTTGCGACAATCCAAACTACCTTTTAATAAAAGCAAATTATTTAATAAACGAACATTTTTTTAGACTTCAATTGAATTTCAGTTAGTATTAATTTTTTTTTCAATTTCGAATTCAATAATTTCATTTATTATCTAATTGTAAAGTTAAAATAGAAATGATTCGTACTGTGCAAGCCTCTGTATGCACATTTTTATTAAATGCGACATGGTTCAAAACTACTGTAAGTAAAAAAAATTATGTGTTACTATTCATCTGCCATCTTTCATTCGAGATTTGTAGTTTATTACAGTTTATAACAGTAAATTAAAGTTATACTTTACTAATTATACTCATAATTTTGTTTTTGTTTGATTAACATGGTTAGAGACTTTGGCAACGGCCATACCATGTTTAGAATACCGGTTCTCGTCCGATCACCGAAGTCAAGCAACATTGGGCGAAGTTAGTACTTAGATGGGTGACCGCTTGGGAACACTTCGTGTCGTTGGCATTTTGTTTTTTGCATTTTGCGCCCGAAATTTAAAATGCGGAGTATGCATTGCTTCATGTGTCACTGAAATTCAATGTTTTTCGATATTACACGGTAACTTGGTTACCCATAAGCAAGCGTTGCGACAATCCAAACTACCTTTAATAACAGCAAATTATTTAATAAACGAACATTTTTTTAGTCTTCAATTGAATTTCAGTTAGTATTAATTTTTTTTTTTTATTCCGAATTCAATAATTTCATTTATTATCTAATTGTAAAGTTAAAATAGAAATGATTCGTACAGTGCAAGCCTCTGTATGCACATTTTTATTAAATGCGACATGGTTCAAAACTATTGTATGTAAAAAAAATTATGTGTTACTATTCATCTGCCATCTTTCATTCGAGATTTGTAGTTTATTACAGTTTATAACAGTAAATTAAAGTTATACTTTATTATTTATACTCATAATTTTGTTTTTGTTTGATTAACATGGTTAGAGACTTTGGCAACGGCCATACCATGTTTAGAATACCGGTTCTCGTCCGATCACCGAAGTCAAGCAACATTGGGCGAAGTTAGTACTTAGATGGGTGACCGCTTGGGAACACTTCGTGTCGTTGGCATTTTGTTTTTTGCATTTTGCGCCCGAAATTTAAAATGCGGAGTATGCATTGCTTCATGTGTCACTGAAATTCAATGTTTTTCGATATTACACGGTAACTTGGTTACCCATAAGCAAGCGTTGCGACAATCCAAACTACCTTTAATAACAGCAAATTATTTAATAAACGAACATTTTTTTAGTCTTCAATTGAATTTCAGTTAGTATTAATTTTTTTTTTTTATTCCGAATTCAATAATTTCATTTATTATCTAATTGTAAAGTTAAAATAGAAATGATTCGTACAGTGCAAGCCTCTGTATGCACATTTTTATTAAATGCGACATGGTTCAAAACTATTGTATGTAAAAAAAATTATGTGTTACTATTCATCTGCCATCTTTCATTCGAGATTTGTAGTTTATTATAGTTTATAACAGTTTTTTTTTTTTTTTTTTTTTTTTTTTTTTTATTTGACACTAGCCCCAAGATTTGGTGCCATTTGGTCCAATTTTTACAATTTTTTTTTCAAATTAACAATTTTTCAAATTTTAAATTAATTTTTATTTATTCTTTCATTCACCTTTCACACATCGATCCCCTTTCATACTTCTATTTGATTCATTCTTATAAAATTATACACATTCTTATATACGTTCATTCCCATTCGTAATATCTCAGTCAAGTTCCTTGCTCTCAAGAGAACATCGAACATTTGTCTGTTCTGATTGAATGCAGTACATTTCAGAATCAAATGTTCGATGTCCTCCACAACCAAACAACTTTCACATAATTCATTCTCAATCAAATTGCGTTTCTTCAAACATTCTTTCCAATTACCATGATTCAATCTTACGCGCTCCATCGTTCGTATCATTCTAGTATCTCCTTTGAGCACCTTAAATAAGGTTGGCTCAAAGGAGAACTAACCAACTCAAAGTACTTCTTGCCTTTCACCTGACATTTTTCAACAAACTCTCTCTCCCATTTTCTCCACAGATTCACCTGAAACATGCGAAGTACATCTCTTGCATCCATAAATTCATATTCATTTATATCCTCAACCAAACAACCCCGTTTTGCAAGCATATCGGCTCTTTCATTACCTTCAATTTGTAGGTGTGACGGTATCCATTGAAGAATGACCTCACTCCCACAAGATTGAAGGTACTCATACAAAATTTCCACATACACATTACCATGAGTTCCCCCACCCTTACTAATTAATTCTAGCCCACTCCGGGAGTCGGAAAATAACACTACTCTCCTCCTCCCTTGTGTCATTGCCAACTTGATACCTTCCATAATTCCAATCAACTCCGCATTCATTATACAGATACTGTCATTCACTCTTATCATTTTCTCTTTTCTCATTGACGGAATAAAAATGCCTACACCTACTCGATCACCACTCACACTAGCATCTGTATAAACTTCCACATGTGCAAAATAATTTGTTCGCATTTTTAAAAACTCACTCTTAACCGATAACTCATTCATCATCGCTTTTGTTGTATCACCAAACTTCAAACGCACAATTAGATTGCTCGGAGGGACTTTCGGATTTACGGGCCGAATCTTGGAGAATACATTCATATTCTCCAACATCACCCTTGACCTTTGTGTTCTTTGGTAATCCGCCCCTCTTTGCAACCTCTCTTTCATTTCATTCACCAATTTATTGTCCTTAGTCAACATCCGCACAGTCTCGCGCATAGTGATCCACTTCCTCTTATAGTTGAGAGGTGAGTCACCCAATTCAGACCACAGAGTGTGTATTGGGGTTGAATTAATCGCCCCCAATACCACTCTGGCACAAGCATTCTCGACAGTCATCAACTTTTTAAACCCGACTTTGGACCCATCACCATAAACACTCATTCCATACGCAATTTTGGACGACACTAGCGCCTTTCTCAACATATCCGTCACACTAGGTTGGGCTCCCCATTTCGGTTTGCTCACCCTTTTAATCACATTCAATCTGTTCTTGCAATTATCGGCTAATTTATCCATATGCACTCTAAAATTCAATCGCTTATCAATCCAGATTCCCAAATACCTAGTCAAATTTACACACTCTATTCTCTCATTATATACTTGCACATCTACCATACGATTTGTTCGAAAAGTCATACTACAACATTTTCTCGAATTTACACACAAATTCAATTCGGTCAAACATTCTGTTACCTGATTCACACATTCTTGAGCATGATTCAAAGCCTCCTCGATGGTCCTCCCCTTGCCCATCAGGACAAAGTCATCTGCAAATTGCAATATGGTTTTGTCCGGGGAGTTAAACCTATGTACCGCGCTCGTGTATAGGTTGAAGAGAGTCGGTGAGATTTTACTGCCTTGGGGGAGGCCTATATCCACCGCTCCCTCCAACCTATACCCTCTACCACACAACACTAACTTTCTGTCATTCATGAACTCATACACCCATTTGCAAATTTTCCAAGGAATCCCCAGCTCCATAAGGACCTGAAAAACCTTCCCCGGAACCACGTAATCATATGCCCTTTCAATATCCAAAAATACCGCCACAACATACTTCTTTTCCTTTCTTACTTCCCATACAAACTTTTCTACACATTCATTAGCTGAGTGGTTACGACGGAACCCAAAAGTGGTTTCCGGCAACAAATTACCCTCAATCACAAATTTATCCAAACGACCTTTCATCATACCATTCACAATTTTGACAAATACATTCAACATACATATTCCCCTGTAACTTGTTGCCAGATTTTGGTCCCGATCTCTTTTTGGAATAGGTACCACCCTGCTTTCCTTCCATTTTTCCGGTATTTGAATACTCATCCATACTTGATTGAGAATTCGAAGCAAAGCCACCTTGGCTTCGAAATCCAATCTCTCAATCATTTTATAGCTCACTCTGTTAGTTCCGGGGGTAGTATATTTGGAAGTTTCTAAAACCCCACGGAACTCTTCCCATTCAAACTCCTTACACATGTCATTTATAAATTCTCTTTCATTATCAGGTAACAAAACTTCATTCCTATCGCTCAAATTGTTTCTAACATCCATCATCATTTGTAAAAAGACACCTCCTTTCTCTCTGTCATCTAGCACTGCATTTCTGCCTTTCGCTCTATAACCTCTCACTCTATTAAATTTATCCCATAAATCCTTAGTTGTGGTCCTATGTGTCATTTTGGACACATAGTCCCGCCAACTTTTCCTTTTCGCTCTACGGATAGCCTTTTTCAATCTTGCATTCATCCTTCCATAATTTAATCTACATTCTTGACATATACACCTATTGAACTCACTCAGTGCTATCCGTTTCCTTTCATACCAATACTGGATTTCATTATTCCACCAACCTTTCACAGTATATTCATTCCCTCCCACATGTATAGTGCACATTTCATTTATTCTCTCTATTTCATCCTCAAGTTGGGTAACCTCAGTTGCTTCATTCATTATGAGAATCTCATTCATACGTTCGATCCATTTCTTACCATTCATAATGACCTTACGGTCTATGTCAACATTCACACCACCTAAACACATCCTGATCAAATAATGATCGCTACCCAAATTCTCATCCGTAACATTCCAAGTGACTTGGGCCGACAGCCCGCTAGACATTAACGTCAAATCTATTGCACTGGCTGTCGATCCCACAGATGGCATCATAGTTGACCCACCATCATTCAGGAATACGAGATCGGAATCAAGAATGAGGCGAGTCAACAAGGTGCCCCAAGCATCATTTCTTTCACACCCCCATACTCTCGAATGCGCATTCATATCACCCCCCAAAATTACGTCACTTTTTCCTTCCACCCAATCAAACAAAATTTGAAAATCTCTCAGGTTTTTTCCTCTATCACTCACTGACTCAATTGGAGTTGCATATACACTCACAAATAACAACTCTCTGTCCAGATTCCGAGTTTTGGCAGCGATGACTTCGATGCGCTCGAAAGTCGGTGTGTCGCACACGACAAGGCTAATTTTGTTCTGTGCCAATATCGCCACACCACCGAAGCCATCGGCCCTCGGTCTGGACAGTAAATTATACCCACTTACACGAAACGTCTTACCCTCACGCTCCCAAGTTTCACACAAAAGCATCACATTCATATCATTTTTGGCCAGATAAGTCCGCAGCATATCGCCATTGGCATACATGCTGCGGATGTTTATCTGACCAATTGTCATACATTCCTTGGATCTTATCATACGCTCTGCCATTCAAAGAAAAGAAGAAGGGGAAAAACCTTCTTCCCTCAACATTCATCATCACTCATATCAACATTTGGTTGCAAAATTCCTAACTCATTAGGGTTGAGATAGGTGTACCTCCTGAACTTCAATGCTTCAATGTTTTTTGCTGCTGATGCTCCGAACTCGATTTTTGTTGTACCAGGTCCAGGCTCCTGTGTTGTTATTGTTTCTTTGGTTAATTCTGTTTTTGTTTTCTCGTTGTTTAAAGGTTTTGATTTGTTGTTATTGATCTCATTATTGTTACTATTATTGTAGTTGTTGTTGTTATTGTTGTTGTTATTGTTGCTATTATTGTTGTTATTATTGTTGATATTACTATTGTTCTTGCTATTACTATTATTATTATTACTGTTATTATTACTTTTATTCTTTTCAATATTATTATTATTATTGTTGTTTTTATTATTGTGGCTGCTGATATTATTTTTATTTGTATTGTTATTAATGTTGTCCTCGTTTTGCGCGTTTCCTGTATTTTGTTGTAGTACTTTACTGTATGTTTCATTTGGTTGCGTTGCCTTCGATGCTCCCGTGGTATTTGCATTTTCGCGATAATAAATTTCCTTTGCTCTGAAGTATGTTATCCGATCCATGGTTTTTATCTTTATAATTTGTTTCTCCATCTCAAATATAGGACACTTTTTATCATAGGCAGTGTGACTATTTCCACAATTGACACATTTTACGGGTTCACAATTCTCATTGTCATGTCCATCCGGAATATTTTTCGCGCATTTAGGGCATGTAGTTACTCGGAAGCACTTATTTTTCGTGTGCCCGTACCGCTGGCAGTTGTGGCACCTCATCGGGTTAGGTAAATACAGCCTTACGTTTAATCTCAAAAACCCTGCTTTTATATAATCTGGTAAGTTTATAGTATTAAATGTCATTATATGTAACGGGGTATCTTTAAGCTCTCCATTTATTTTCCTTTTGATTCTTTCGACTTTTATGACTTTCTGTTCTTTTAATTCTTTCTCTATCTCCTCGGTGTTAACATGCATCAAATCAAAGCTGTATATAACTCCTTTGCTACTATTCAGATACTTATGCTCTTCGACTTGAATGGGCATTTCCGCTAATTTTGTTGCTTTCATTAAAGCTGTGTATCCCTCCTCTTTAGTAGTCAGAACAAGAAGATCTCCACTTCGTAGTCGCTGCGTTTCTTTGATGTGTTCTGTTATCATTTGTAGACCTTTCTGAATAAGGAAAGGCGAAATTCCTCTGAAGCTTTGCTCACTATTCGTTTTTTTAATAACTAGATATCTCTGGTTCATCGTACATTCTTCGAAAAAAAGTCTCCTTTTTTTATTGTTAATTTCCCCCAATTGCAGAGGATCAGTGTATGCCCTCATATTCATGAGGGGCTTAAACCGGTTTTTACTTTTAAACGACATCCTGCCCGAAGGCAGTTGCCGGATTGAAGTTAACAAAAAAAAACTGTGTATCGGTGCTGGGACACCCTGTCGATATCCAAACAATTTGATGTATACGCGCCAAAAACCAAAATGTTTTTATTTGTTGTTGTAATACACAACAAAATCACCTTATCACTATTTATTACCCCTATATACCACTTTTATTACTATTTTATTCTAAAACCAATTACCACTTAAACGATTTAACTAACCAACACCAAATTATACTAAAATTAAGAATACTATCGCAAAAGGAAATTTTATTTATTATCGCTGTCAAAATTGGTTTGTTCACAATGAATTCGCAATTCGGACTGAGTTTATAACAGTAAATTAAAGTTATACTTTATTATTTATACTCATAATTTTGTTTTTGTTTGATTAACATGGTTAGAGACTTTGGCAACGGCCATACCATGTTTAGAATACCGGTTCTCGTCCGATCACCGAAGTCAAGCAACATTGGGCGAAGTTAGTACTTAGATGGGTGACCGCTTTGGAACACTTCGTGTCGTTGGCATTTTGTTTTTTGCATTTTGCGCCCGAAATTTAAAATGCGGAGTATGCATTGCTTCATGTGTCACTGAAATTCAATGTTTTTCGATATTACACGGTAACTTGGTTACCCATATGCAAGCGTTGCGACAATCCAAACTACCTTTAATAACAGCAAATTATTTAATAAACGAACATTTTTTTAGTCTTCAATTGAATTTCAGTTAGTATTAATTTTTTTTTCAATTTCGAATTCAATAATTTCATTTATTATCTAATTGTAAAGTTAAAATAGAAATGATTCGTACTGTGCAAGCCTCTGTATGCACATTTTTATTAAATGCGACATGGTTCAAAACTACTGTAAGTAAAAAAAATTATGTGTTACTATTCATCTGCCATCTTTCATTCGAGATTTGTAGTTTATTACAGTTTATAACAGTAAATTAAAGTTATACTTTATTATTTATACTCATAATTTTGTTTTTGTTTGATTAACATGGTTAGAGACTTTGGCAACGGCCATACCATGTTTAGAATACCGGTTCTCGTCCGATCACCGAAGTCAAGCAACATTGGGCGAAGTTAGTACTTAGATGGGTGACCGCTTGGGAACACTTCGTGTCGTTGGCATTTTGTTTTTTGCATTTTGCGCCCGAAATTTAAAATGCGGAGTATGCATTGCTTCATGTGTCACTGAAATTCAATGTTTTTCGATATTACACGGTAACTTGGTTACCCATAAGCAAGCGTTGCGACAATCCAAACTACCTTTAATAACAGCAAATTATTTAATAAACGAACATTTTTTTAGTCTTCAATTGAATTTCAGTTAGTATTAATTTTTTTTTTTTATTCCGAATTCAATAATTTCATTTATTATCTAATTGTAAAGTTAAAATAGAAATGATTCGTACAGTGCAAGCCTCTGTATGCACATTTTTATTAAATGCGACATGGTTCAAAACTATTGTATGTAAAAAAAATTATGTGTTACTATTCATCTGCCATCTTTCATTCGAGATTTGTAGTTTATTACAGTTTATAACAGTAAATTAAAGTTATACTTTATTATTTATACTCATAATTTTGTTTTTGTTTGATTAACATGGTTAGAGACTTTGGCAACGGCCATACCATGTTTAGAATACCGGTTCTCGTCCGATCACCGAAGTCAAGCAACATTGGGCGAAGTTAGTACTTAGATGGGTGACCGCTTGGGAACACTTCGTGTCGTTGGCATTTTGTTTTTTGCATTTTGCGCCCGAAATTTAAAATGCGGAGTATGCATTGCTTCATGTGTCACTGAAATTCAATGTTTTTCGATATTACACGGTAACTTGGTTACCCATAAGCAAGCGTTGCGACAATCCAAACTACCTTTAATAACAGCAAATTATTTAATAAACGAACATTTTTTTAGTCTTCAATTGAATTTCAGTTAGTATTAATTTTTTTTTTTTATTCCGAATTCAATAATTTCATTTATTATCTAATTGTAAAGTTAAAATAGAAATGATTCGTACAGTGCAAGCCTCTGTATGCACATTTTTATTAAATGCGACATGGTTCAAAACTATTGTATGTAAAAAAAATTATGTGTTACTATTCATCTGCCATCTTTCATTCGAGATTTGTAGTTTATTACAGTTTATAACAGTAAATTAAAGTTATACTTTATTATTTATACTCATAATTTTGTTTTTGTTTGATTAACATGGTTAGAGACTTTGGCAACGGCCATACCATGTTTAGAATACCGGTTCTCGTCCGATCACCGAAGTCAAGCAACATTGGGCGAAGTTAGTACTTAGATGGGTGACCGCTTGGGAACACTTCGTGTCGTTGGCATTTTGTTTTTTGCATTTTGCGCCCGAAATTTAAAATGCGGAGTATGCATTGCTTCATGTGTCACTGAAATTCAATGTTTTTCGATATTACACGGTAACTTGGTTACCCATAAGCAAGCGTTGCGACAATCCAAACTACCTTTAATAACAGCAAATTATTTAATAAACGAACATTTTTTTAGTCTTCAATTGAATTTCAGTTAGTATTAATTTTTTTTTTTTATTCCGAATTCAATAATTTCATTTATTATCTAATTGTAAAGTTAAAATAGAAATGATTCGTACAGTGCAAGCCTCTGTATGCACATTTTTATTAAATGCGACATGGTTCAAAACTACTGTAAGTAAAAAAAATTATGTGTTACTATTCATCTGCCATCTTTCATTCGAGATTTGTAGTTTATTACAGTTTATAACAGTAAATTAAAGTTATACTTTATTATTTATACTCATAATTTTGTTTTTGTTTGATTAACATGGTTAGAGACTTTGGCAACGGCCATACCATGTTTAGAATACCGGTTCTCGTCCGATCACCGAAGTCAAGCAACATTGGGCGAAGTTAGTACTTAGATGGGTGACCGCTTGGGAACACTTCGTGTCGTTGGCATTTTGTTTTTTGCATTTTGCGCCCGAAATTTAAAATGCGGAGTATGCATTGCTTCATGTGTCACTGAAATTCAATGTTTTTCGATATTACACGGTAACTTGGTTACCCATAAGCAAGCGTTGCGACAATCCAAACTACCTTTAATAACAGCAAATTATTTAATAAACGAACATTTTTTTAGTCTTCAATTGAATTTCAGTTAGTATTAATTTTTTTTTTTTATTCCGAATTCAATAATTTCATTTATTATCTAATTGTAAAGTTAAAATAGAAATGATTCGTACAGTGCAAGCCTCTGTATGCACATTTTTATTAAATGCGACATGGTTCAAAACTATTGTATGTAAAAAAAATTATGTGTTACTATTCATCTGCCATCTTTCATTCGAGATTTGTAGTTTATTATAGTTTATAACAGTAAATTAAAGTTATACTTTATTATTTATACTCATAATTTTGTTTTTGTTTGATTAACATGGTTAGAGACTTTGGCAACGGCCATACCATGTTTAGAATACCGGTTCTCGTCCGATCACCGAAGTCAAGCAACATTGGGCGAAGTTAGTACTTAGATGGGTGACCGCTTGGGAACACTTCGTGTCGTTGGCATTTTGTTTTTTGCATTTTGCGCCCGAAATTTAAAATGCGGAGTATGCATTGCTTCATGTGTCACTGAAATTCAATGTTTTTCGATATTACACGGTAACTTGGTTACCCATAAGCAAGCGTTGCGACAATCCAAACTACCTTTAATAACAGCAAATTATTTAATAAACGAACATTTTTTTAGTCTTCAATTGAATTTCAGTTAGTATTAATTTTTTTTTTTTATTCCGAATTCAATAATTTCATTTATTATCTAATTGTAAAGTTAAAATAGAAATGATTCGTACAGTGCAAGCCTCTGTATGCACATTTTTATTAAATGCGACATGGTTCAAAACTATTGTATGTAAAAAAAATTATGTGTTACTATTCATCTGCCATCTTTCATTCGAGATTTGTAGTTTATTATAGTTTATAACAGTAAATTAAAGTTTTTTTTTTTTTTTTTTTTTTTATTTGACACTAGCCCCAAGATTTGGTGCCATTTGGTCCAATTTTTACAATTTTTTTTTCAAATTAACAATTTTTCAAATTTTAAATTAATTTTTATTTATTCTTTCATTCACCTTTCACACATCGATCCCCTTTCATACTTCTATTTGATTCATTCTTATAAAATTATACACATTCTTATATACGTTCATTCCCATTCGTAATATCTCAGTCAAGTTCCTTGCTCTCAAGAGAACATCGAACATTTGTCTGTTCTGATTGAATGCAGTACATTTCAGAATCAAATGTTCGATGTCCTCCACAACCAAACAACTTTCACATAATTCATTCTCAATCAAATTGCGTTTCTTCAAACATTCTTTCCAATTACCATGATTCAATCTTACGCGCTCCATCGTTCGTATCATTCTAGTATCTCCTTTGAGCACCTTAAAGAAAGGTTGGCTCAAAGGAGAACTAACCAACTCAAAGTACTTCTTGCCTTTCACCTGACATTTTTCAACAAACTCTCTCTCCCATTTTCTCCACAGATTCACCTGAAACATGCGAAGTACATCTCTTGCATCCATAAATTCATATTCATTTATATCCTCAACCAAACAACCCCGTTTTGCAAGCATATCGGCTCTTTCATTACCTTCAATTTGTAGGTGTGACGGTATCCATTGAAGAATGACCTCACTCCCACAAGATTGAAGGTACTCATACAAAATTTCCACATACACATTACCATGAGTTCCCCCACCCTTACTAATTAATTCTAGCCCACTCCGGGAGTCGGAAAATAACACTACTCTCCTCCTCCCTTGTGTCATTGCCAACTTGATACCTTCCATAATTCCAATCAACTCCGCATTCATTATACAGATACTGTCATTCACTCTTATCATTTTCTCTTTTCTCATTGACGGAATAAAAATGCCTACACCTACTCGATCACCACTCACACTAGCATCTGTATAAACTTCCACATGTGCAAAATAATTTGTTCGCATTTTTAAAAACTCACTCTTAACCGATAACTCATTCATCATCGCTTTTGTTGTATCACCAAACTTCAAACGCACAATTAGATTGCTCGGAGGGACTTTCGGATTTACGGGCCGAATCTTGGAGAATACATTCATATTCTCCAACATCACCCTTGACCTTTGTGTTCTTTGGTAATCCGCCCCTCTTTGCAACCTCTCTTTCATTTCATTCACCAATTTATTGTCCTTAGTCAACATCCGCACAGTCTCGCGCATAGTGATCCACTTCCTCTTATAGTTGAGAGGTGAGTCACCCAATTCAGACCACAGAGTGTGTATTGGGGTTGAATTAATCGCCCCCAATACCACTCTGGCACAAGCATTCTCGACAGTCATCAACTTTTTAAACCCGACTTTGGACCCATCACCATAAACACTCATTCCATACGCAATTTTGGACGACACTAGCGCCTTTCTCAACATATCCGTCACACTAGGTTGGGCTCCCCATTTCGGTTTGCTCACCCTTTTAATCACATTCAATCTGTTCTTGCAATTATCGGCTAATTTATCCATATGCACTCTAAAATTCAATCGCTTATCAATCCAGATTCCCAAATACCTAGTCAAATTTACACACTCTATTCTCTCATTATATACTTGCACATCTACCATACGATTTGTTCGAAAAGTCATACTACAACATTTTCTCGAATTTACACACAAATTCAATTCGGTCAAACATTCTGTTACCTGATTCACACATTCTTGAGCATGATTCAAAGCCTCCTCGATGGTCCTCCCCTTGCCCATCAGGACAAAGTCATCTGCAAATTGCAATATGGTTTTGTCCGGGGAGTTAAACCTATGTACCGCGCTCGTGTATAGGTTGAAGAGAGTCGGTGAGATTTTACTGCCTTGGGGGAGGCCTATATCCACCGCTCCCTCCAACCTATACCCTCTACCACACAACACTAACTTTCTGTCATTCATGAACTCATACACCCATTTGCAAATTTTCCAAGGAATCCCCAGCTCCATAAGGACCTGAAAAACCTTCCCCGGAACCACGTAATCATATGCCCTTTCAATATCCAAAAATACCGCCACAACATACTTCTTTTCCTTTCTTACTTCCCATACAAACTTTTCTACACATTCATTAGCTGAGTGGTTACGACGGAACCCAAAAGTGGTTTCCGGCAACAAATTACCCTCAATCACAAATTTATCCAAACGACCTTTCATCATACCATTCACAATTTTGACAAATACATTCAACATACATATTCCCCTGTAACTTGTTGCCAGATTTTGGTCCCGATCTCTTTTTGGAATAGGTACCACCCTGCTTTCCTTCCATTTTTCCGGTATTTGAATACTCATCCATACTTGATTGAGAATTCGAAGCAAAGCCACCTTGGCTTCGAAATCCAATCTCTCAATCATTTTATAGCTCACTCTGTTAGTTCCGGGGGTAGTATATTTGGAAGTTTCTAAAACCCCACGGAACTCTTCCCATTCAAACTCCTTACACATGTCATTTATAAATTCTCTTTCATTATCAGGTAACAAAACTTCATTCCTATCGCTCAAATTGTTTCTAACATCCATCATCATTTGTAAAAAGACACCTCCTTTCTCTCTGTCATCTAGCACTGCATTTCTGCCTTTCGCTCTATAACCTCTCACTCTATTAAATTTATCCCATAAATCCTTAGTTGTGGTCCTATGTGTCATTTTGGACACATAGTCCCGCCAACTTTTCCTTTTCGCTCTACGGATAGCCTTTTTCAATCTTGCATTCATCCTTCCATAATTTAATCTACATTCTTGACATATACACCTATTGAACTCACTCAGTGCTATCCGTTTCCTTTCATACCAATACTGGATTTCATTATTCCACCAACCTTTCACAGTATATTCATTCCCTCCCACATGTATAGTGCACATTTCATTTATTCTCTCTATTTCATCCTCAAGTTGGGTAACCTCAGTTGCTTCATTCATTATGAGAATCTCATTCATACGTTCGATCCATTTCTTACCATTCATAATGACCTTACGGTCTATGTCAACATTCACACCACCTAAACACATCCTGATCAAATAATGATCGCTACCCAAATTCTCATCCGTAACATTCCAAGTGACTTGGGCCGACAGCCCGCTAGACATTAACGTCAAATCTATTGCACTGGCTGTCGATCCCACAGATGGCATCATAGTTGACCCACCATCATTCAGGAATACGAGATCGGAATCAAGAATGAGGCGAGTCAACAAGGTGCCCCAAGCATCATTTCTTTCACACCCCCATACTCTCGAATGCGCATTCATATCACCCCCCAAAATTACGTCACTTTTTCCTTCCACCCAATCAAACAAAATTTGAAAATCTCTCAGGTTTTTTCCTCTATCACTCACTGACTCAATTGGAGTTGCATATACACTCACAAATAACAACTCTCTGTCCAGATTCCGAGTTTTGGCAGCGATGACTTCGATGCGCTCGAAAGTCGGTGTGTCGCACACGACAAGGCTAATTTTGTTCTGTGCCAATATCGCCACACCACCGAAGCCATCGGCCCTCGGTCTGGACAGTAAATTATACCCACTTACACGAAACGTCTTACCCTCACGCTCCCAAGTTTCACACAAAAGCATCACATTCATATCATTTTTGGCCAGATAAGTCCGCAGCATATCGCCATTGGCATACATGCTGCGGATGTTTATCTGACCAATTGTCATACATTCCTTGGATCTTATCATACGCTCTGCCATTCAAAGAAAAGAAGAAGGGGAAAAACCTTCTTCCCTCAACATTCATCATCACTCATATCAACATTTGGTTGCAAAATTCCTAACTCATTAGGGTTGAGATAGGTGTACCTCCTGAACTTCAATGCTTCAATGTTTTTTGCTGCTGATGCTCCGAACTCGATTTTTGTTGTACCAGGTCCAGGCTCCTGTGTTGTTATTGTTTCTTTGGTTAATTCTGTTTTTGTTTTCTCGTTGTTTAAAGGTTTTGATTTGTTGTTATTGATCTCATTATTGTTACTATTATTGTAGTTGTTGTTGTTATTGTTGTTGTTATTGTTGCTATTATTGTTGTTATTATTGTTGATATTACTATTGTTCTTGCTATTACTATTATTATTATTACTGTTATTATTACTTTTATTCTTTTCAATATTATTATTATTATTGTTGTTTTTATTATTGTGGCTGCTGATATTATTTTTATTTGTATTGTTATTAATGTTGTCCTCGTTTTGCGCGTTTCCTGTATTTTGTTGTAGTACTTTACTGTATGTTTCATTTGGTTGCGTTGCCTTCGATGCTCCCGTGGTATTTGCATTTTCGCGATAATAAATTTCCTTTGCTCTGAAGTATGTTATCCGATCCATGGTTTTTATCTTTATAATTTGTTTCTCCATCTCAAATATAGGACACTTTTTATCATAGGCAGTGTGACTATTTCCACAATTGACACATTTTACGGGTTCACAATTCTCATTGTCATGTCCATCCGGAATATTTTTCGCGCATTTAGGGCATGTAGTTACTCGGAAGCACTTATTTTTCGTGTGCCCGTACCGCTGGCAGTTGTGGCACCTCATCGGGTTAGGTAAATACAGCCTTACGTTTAATCTCAAAAACCCTGCTTTTATATAATCTGGTAAGTTTATAGTATTAAATGTCATTATATGTAACGGGGTATCTTTAAGCTCTCCATTTATTTTCCTTTTGATTCTTTCGACTTTTATGACTTTCTGTTCTTTTAATTCTTTCTCTATCTCCTCGGTGTTAACATGCATCAAATCAAAGCTGTATATAACTCCTTTGCTACTATTCAGATACTTATGCTCTTCGACTTGAATGGGCATTTCCGCTAATTTTGTTGCTTTCATTAAAGCTGTGTATCCCTCCTCTTTAGTAGTCAGAACAAGAAGATCTCCACTTCGTAGTCGCTGCGTTTCTTTGATGTGTTCTGTTATCATTTGTAGACCTTTCTGAATAAGGAAAGGCGAAATTCCTCTGAAGCTTTGCTCACTATTCGTTTTTTTAATAACTAGATATCTCTGGTTCATCGTACATTCTTCGAAAAAAAGTCTCCTTTTTTTATTGTTAATTTCCCCCAATTGCAGAGGATCAGTGTATGCCCTCATATTCATGAGGGGCTTAAACCGGTTTTTACTTTTAAACGACATCCTGCCCGAAGGCAGTTGCCGGATTGAAGTTAACAAAAAAAAACTGTGTATCGGTGCTGGGACACCCTGTCGATATCCAAACAATTTGATGTATACGCGCCAAAAACCAAAATGTTTTTATTTGTTGTTGTAATACACAACAAAATCACCTTATCACTATTTATTACCCCTATATACCACTTTTATTACTATTTTATTCTAAAACCAATTACCACTTAAACGATTTAACTAACCAACACCAAATTATACTAAAATTAAGAATACTATCGCAAAAGGAAATTTTATTTATTATCGCTGTCAAAATTGGTTTGTTCACAATGAATTCGCAATTCGGACTGAGTTTATAACAGTAAATTAAAGTTATACTTTATTATTTATACTCATAATTTTGTTTTTGTTTGATTAACATGGTTAGAGACTTTGGCAACGGCCATACCATGTTTAGAATACCGGTTCTCGTCCGATCACCGAAGTCAAGCAACATTGGGCGAAGTTAGTACTTAGATGGGTGACCGCTTTGGAACACTTCGTGTCGTTGGCATTTTGTTTTTTGCATTTTGCGCCCGAAATTTAAAATGCGGAGTATGCATTGCTTCATGTGTCACTGAAATTCAATGTTTTTCGATATTACACGGTAACTTGGTTACCCATATGCAAGCGTCGCGACAATCCAAACTACCTTTAATAACAGCAAATTATTTAATAAACGAACATTTTTTTAGTCTTCAATTGAATTTCAGTTAGTATTAATTTTTTTTTCAATTTCGAATTCAATAATTTCATTTATTATCTAATTGTAAAGTTAAAATAGAAATGATTCGTACAGTGCAAGCCTCTGTATGCACATTTTTATTAAATGCGACATGGTTCAAAACTATTGTATGTAAAAAAAATTATGTGTTACTATTCATCTGCCATCTTTCATTCGAGATTTGTAGTTTATTATAGTTTATAACAGTAAATTAAAGTTATACTTTATTATTTATACTCATAATTTTGTTTTTGTTTGATTAACATGGTTAGAGACTTTGGCAACGGCCATACCATGTTTAGAATACCGGTTCTCGTCCGATCACCGAAGTCAAGCAACATTGGGCGAAGTTAGTACTTAGATGGGTGACCGCTTTGGAACACTTCGTGTCGTTGGCATTTTGTTTTTTGCATTTTGCGCCCGAAATTTAAAATGCGGAGTATGCATTGCTTCATGTGTCACTGAAATTCAATGTTTTTCGATATTACACGGTAACTTGGTTACCCATATGCAAGCGTCGCGACAATCCAAACTACCTTTAATAACAGCAAATTATTTAATAAACGAACATTTTTTTAGTCTTCAATTGAATTTCAGTTAGTATTAATTTTTTTTTCAATTTCGAATTCAATAATTTCATTTATTATCTAATTGTAAAGTTAAAATAGAAATGATTCGTACTGTGCAAGCCTCTGTATGCACATTTTTATTAAATGCGACATGGTTCAAAACTACTGTAAGTAAAAAAAATTATGTGTTACTATTCATCTGCCATCTTTCATTCGAGATTTGTAGTTTATTACAGTTTATAACAGTAAATTAAAGTTATACTTTATTATTTATACTCATAATTTTGTTTTTGTTTGATTAACATGGTTAGAGACTTTGGCAACGGCCATACCATGTTTAGAATACCGGTTCTCGTCGGATCACCGAAGTGAAGCAACATTGGGCGAAGTTAGTACTTAGATGGGTGACCGCTTTGGAACACTTCGTGTCGTTGGCATTTTGTTTTTTGCATTTTGCGCCCGAAATTTAAAATGCGGAGTATGCATTGCTTCATGTGTCACTGAAATTCAATGTTTTTCGATATTACACGGTAACTTGGTTACCCATAAGCAAGCGTTGCGACAATCCAAACTACCTTTTAATAAAAGCAAATTATTTAATAAACGAACATTTTTTTAGACTTCAATTGAATTTCAGTTAGTATTAATTTTTTTTTCAATTTCGAATTCAATAATTTCATTTATTATCTAATTGTAAAGTTAAAATAGAAATGATTCGTACTGTGCAAGCCTCTGTATGCACATTTTTATTAAATGCGACATGGTTCAAAACTATTGTATGTAAAAAAAATTATGTGTTACTATTCATCTGCCATCTTTCATTCGAGATTTGTAGTTTATTACAGTTTATAACAGTAAATTAAAGTTATACTTTACTAATTATACTCATAATTTTGTTTTTGTTTGATTAACATGGTTAGAGACTTTGGCAACGGCCATACCATGTTTAGAATACCGGTTCTCGTCGGATCACCGAAGTGAAGCAACATTGGGCGAAGTTAGTACTTAGATGGGTGACCGCTTTGGAACACTTCGTGTCGTTGGCATTTTGTTTTTTGCATTTTGCGCCCGAAATTTAAAATGCGGAGTATGCATTGCTTCATGTGTCACTGAAATTCAATGTTTTTCGATATTACACGGTAACTTGGTTACCCATATGCAAGCGTCGCGACAATCCAAACTACCTTTAATAACAGCAAATTATTTAATAAACGAACATTTTTTTAGTCTTCAATTGAATTTCAGTTAGTATTAATTTTTTTTTCAATTTCGAATTCAATAATTTCATTTATTATCTAATTGTAAAGTTAAAATAGAAATGATTCGTACTGTGCAAGCCTCTGTATGCACATTTTTATTAAATGCGACATGGTTCAAAACTACTGTAAGTAAAAAAAATTATGTGTTACTATTCATCTGCCATCTTTCATTCGAGATTTGTAGTTTATTACAGTTTATAACAGTAAATTAAAGTTATACTTTATTATTTATACTCATAATTTTGTTTTTGTTTGATTAACATGGTTAGAGACTTTGGCAACGGCCATACCATGTTTAGAATACCGGTTCTCGTCCGATCACCGAAGTCAAGCAACATTGGGCGAAGTTAGTACTTAGATGGGTGACCGCTTGGGAACACTTCGTGTCGTTGGCATTTTGTTTTTTGCATTTTGCGCCCGAAATTTAAAATGCGGAGTATGCATTGCTTCATGTGTCACTGAAATTCAATGTTTTTCGATATTACACGGTAACTTGGTTACCCATAAGCAAGCGTTGCGACAATCCAAACTACCTTTAATAACAGCAAATTATTTAATAAACGAACATTTTTTTAGTCTTCAATTGAATTTCAGTTAGTATTAATTTTTTTTTTTTATTCCGAATTCAATAATTTCATTTATTATCTAATTGTAAAGTTAAAATAGAAATGATTCGTACAGTGCAAGCCTCTGTATGCACATTTTTATTAAATGCGACATGGTTCAAAACTATTGTATGTAAAAAAAATTATGTGTTACTATTCATCTGCCATCTTTCATTCGAGATTTGTAGTTTATTACAGTTTATAACAGTAAATTAAAGTTATACTTTATTATTTATACTCATAATTTTGTTTTTGTTTGATTAACATGGTTAGAGACTTTGGCAACGGCCATACCATGTTTAGAATACCGGTTCTCGTCCGATCACCGAAGTCAAGCAACATTGGGCGAAGTTAGTACTTAGATGGGTGACCGCTTTGGAACACTTCGTGTCGTTGGCATTTTGTTTTTTGCATTTTGCGCCCGAAATTTAAAATGCGGAGTATGCATTGCTTCATGTGTCACTGAAATTCAATGTTTTTCGATATTACACGGTAACTTGGTTACCCATATGCAAGCGTTGCGACAATCCAAACTACCTTTAATAACAGCAAATTATTTAATAAACGAACATTTTTTTAGTCTTCAATTGAATTTCAGTTAGTATTAATTTTTTTTTCAATTTCGAATTCAATAATTTCATTTATTATCTAATTGTAAAGTTAAAATAGAAATGATTCGTACAGTGCAAGCCTCTGTATGCACATTTTTATTAAATGCGACATGGTTCAAAACTATTGTATGTAAAAAAAATTATGTGTTACTATTCATCTGCCATCTTTCATTCGAGATTTGTAGTTTATTACAGTTTATAACAGTAAATTAAAGTTTTTTTTTTTTTTTTTTTTTTTTTTTTTTTTTTTTTTTTTTTTTGACACTAGCCCCAAGATTTGGTGCCATTTGGTCCAATTTTTACAATTTTTTTTTCAAATTAACAATTTTTCAAATTTTAAATTAATTTTTATTTATTCTTTCATTCACCTTTCACACATCGATCCCCTTTCATACTTCTATTTGATTCATTCTTATAAAATTATACACATTCTTATATACGTTCATTCCCATTCGTAATATCTCAGTCAAGTTCCTTGCTCTCAAGAGAACATCGAACATTTGTCTGTTCTGATTGAATGCAGTACATTTCAGAATCAAATGTTCGATGTCCTCCACAACCAAACAACTTTCACATAATTCATTCTCAATCAAATTGCGTTTCTTCAAACATTCTTTCCAATTACCATGATTCAATCTTACGCGCTCCATCGTTCGTATCATTCTAGTATCTCCTTTGAGCACCTTAAAGAAAGGTTGGCTCAAAGGAGAACTAACCAACTCAAAGTACTTCTTGCCTTTCACCTGACATTTTTCAACAAACTCTCTCTCCCATTTTCTCCACAGATTCACCTGAAACATGCGAAGTACATCTCTTGCATCCATAAATTCATATTCATTTATATCCTCAACCAAACAACCCCGTTTTGCAAGCATATCGGCTCTTTCATTACCTTCAATTTGTAGGTGTGACGGTATCCATTGAAGAATGACCTCACTCCCACAAGATTGAAGGTACTCATACAAAATTTCCACATACACATTACCATGAGTTCCCCCACCCTTACTAATTAATTCTAGCCCACTCCGGGAGTCGGAAAATAACACTACTCTCCTCCTCCCTTGTGTCATTGCCAACTTGATACCTTCCATAATTCCAATCAACTCCGCATTCATTATACAGATACTGTCATTCACTCTTATCATTTTCTCTTTTCTCATTGACGGAATAAAAATGCCTACACCTACTCGATCACCACTCACACTAGCATCTGTATAAACTTCCACATGTGCAAAATAATTTGTTCGCATTTTTAAAAACTCACTCTTAACCGATAACTCATTCATCATCGCTTTTGTTGTATCACCAAACTTCAAACGCACAATTAGATTGCTCGGAGGGACTTTCGGATTTACGGGCCGAATCTTGGAGAATACATTCATATTCTCCAACATCACCCTTGACCTTTGTGTTCTTTGGTAATCCGCCCCTCTTTGCAACCTCTCTTTCATTTCATTCACCAATTTATTGTCCTTAGTCAACATCCGCACAGTCTCGCGCATAGTGATCCACTTCCTCTTATAGTTGAGAGGTGAGTCACCCAATTCAGACCACAGAGTGTGTATTGGGGTTGAATTAATCGCCCCCAATACCACTCTGGCACAAGCATTCTCGACAGTCATCAACTTTTTAAACCCGACTTTGGACCCATCACCATAAACACTCATTCCATACGCAATTTTGGACGACACTAGCGCCTTTCTCAACATATCCGTCACACTAGGTTGGGCTCCCCATTTCGGTTTGCTCACCCTTTTAATCACATTCAATCTGTTCTTGCAATTATCGGCTAATTTATCCATATGCACTCTAAAATTCAATCGCTTATCAATCCAGATTCCCAAATACCTAGTCAAATTTACACACTCTATTCTCTCATTATATACTTGCACATCTACCATACGATTTGTTCGAAAAGTCATACTACAACATTTTCTCGAATTTACACACAAATTCAATTCGGTCAAACATTCTGTTACCTGATTCACACATTCTTGAGCATGATTCAAAGCCTCCTCGATGGTCCTCCCCTTGCCCATCAGGACAAAGTCATCTGCAAATTGCAATATGGTTTTGTCCGGGGAGTTAAACCTATGTACCGCGCTCGTGTATAGGTTGAAGAGAGTCGGTGAGATTTTACTGCCTTGGGGGAGGCCTATATCCACCGCTCCCTCCAACCTATACCCTCTACCACACAACACTAACTTTCTGTCATTCATGAACTCATACACCCATTTGCAAATTTTCCAAGGAATCCCCAGCTCCATAAGGACCTGAAAAACCTTCCCCGGAACCACGTAATCATATGCCCTTTCAATATCCAAAAATACCGCCACAACATACTTCTTTTCCTTTCTTACTTCCCATACAAACTTTTCTACACATTCATTAGCTGAGTGGTTACGACGGAACCCAAAAGTGGTTTCCGGCAACAAATTACCCTCAATCACAAATTTATCCAAACGACCTTTCATCATACCATTCACAATTTTGACAAATACATTCAACATACATATTCCCCTGTAACTTGTTGCCAGATTTTGGTCCCGATCTCTTTTTGGAATAGGTACCACCCTGCTTTCCTTCCATTTTTCCGGTATTTGAATACTCATCCATACTTGATTGAGAATTCGAAGCAAAGCCACCTTGGCTTCGAAATCCAATCTCTCAATCATTTTATAGCTCACTCTGTTAGTTCCGGGGGTAGTATATTTGGAAGTTTCTAAAACCCCACGGAACTCTTCCCATTCAAACTCCTTACACATGTCATTTATAAATTCTCTTTCATTATCAGGTAACAAAACTTCATTCCTATCGCTCAAATTGTTTCTAACATCCATCATCATTTGTAAAAAGACACCTCCTTTCTCTCTGTCATCTAGCACTGCATTTCTGCCTTTCGCTCTATAACCTCTCACTCTATTAAATTTATCCCATAAATCCTTAGTTGTGGTCCTATGTGTCATTTTGGACACATAGTCCCGCCAACTTTTCCTTTTCGCTCTACGGATAGCCTTTTTCAATCTTGCATTCATCCTTCCATAATTTAATCTACATTCTTGACATATACACCTATTGAACTCACTCAGTGCTATCCGTTTCCTTTCATACCAATACTGGATTTCATTATTCCACCAACCTTTCACAGTATATTCATTCCCTCCCACATGTATAGTGCACATTTCATTTATTCTCTCTATTTCATCCTCAAGTTGGGTAACCTCAGTTGCTTCATTCATTATGAGAATCTCATTCATACGTTCGATCCATTTCTTACCATTCATAATGACCTTACGGTCTATGTCAACATTCACACCACCTAAACACATCCTGATCAAATAATGATCGCTACCCAAATTCTCATCCGTAACATTCCAAGTGACTTGGGCCGACAGCCCGCTAGACATTAACGTCAAATCTATTGCACTGGCTGTCGATCCCACAGATGGCATCATAGTTGACCCACCATCATTCAGGAATACGAGATCGGAATCAAGAATGAGGCGAGTCAACAAGGTGCCCCAAGCATCATTTCTTTCACACCCCCATACTCTCGAATGCGCATTCATATCACCCCCCAAAATTACGTCACTTTTTCCTTCCACCCAATCAAACAAAATTTGAAAATCTCTCAGGTTTTTTCCTCTATCACTCACTGACTCAATTGGAGTTGCATATACACTCACAAATAACAACTCTCTGTCCAGATTCCGAGTTTTGGCAGCGATGACTTCGATGCGCTCGAAAGTCGGTGTGTCGCACACGACAAGGCTAATTTTGTTCTGTGCCAATATCGCCACACCACCGAAGCCATCGGCCCTCGGTCTGGACAGTAAATTATACCCACTTACACGAAACGTCTTACCCTCACGCTCCCAAGTTTCACACAAAAGCATCACATTCATATCATTTTTGGCCAGATAAGTCCGCAGCATATCGCCATTGGCATACATGCTGCGGATGTTTATCTGACCAATTGTCATACATTCCTTGGATCTTATCATACGCTCTGCCATTCAAAGAAAAGAAGAAGGGGAAAAACCTTCTTCCCTCAACATTCATCATCACTCATATCAACATTTGGTTGCAAAATTCCTAACTCATTAGGGTTGAGATAGGTGTACCTCCTGAACTTCAATGCTTCAATGTTTTTTGCTGCTGATGCTCCGAACTCGATTTTTGTTGTACCAGGTCCAGGCTCCTGTGTTGTTATTGTTTCTTTGGTTAATTCTGTTTTTGTTTTCTCGTTGTTTAAAGGTTTTGATTTGTTGTTATTGATCTCATTATTGTTACTATTATTGTAGTTGTTGTTGTTATTGTTGTTGTTATTGTTGCTATTATTGTTGTTATTATTGTTGATATTACTATTGTTCTTGCTATTACTATTATTATTATTACTGTTATTATTACTTTTATTCTTTTCAATATTATTATTATTATTGTTGTTTTTATTATTGTGGCTGCTGATATTATTTTTATTTGTATTGTTATTAATGTTGTCCTCGTTTTGCGCGTTTCCTGTATTTTGTTGTAGTACTTTACTGTATGTTTCATTTGGTTGCGTTGCCTTCGATGCTCCCGTGGTATTTGCATTTTCGCGATAATAAATTTCCTTTGCTCTGAAGTATGTTATCCGATCCATGGTTTTTATCTTTATAATTTGTTTCTCCATCTCAAATATAGGACACTTTTTATCATAGGCAGTGTGACTATTTCCACAATTGACACATTTTACGGGTTCACAATTCTCATTGTCATGTCCATCCGGAATATTTTTCGCGCATTTAGGGCATGTAGTTACTCGGAAGCACTTATTTTTCGTGTGCCCGTACCGCTGGCAGTTGTGGCACCTCATCGGGTTAGGTAAATACAGCCTTACGTTTAATCTCAAAAACCCTGCTTTTATATAATCTGGTAAGTTTATAGTATTAAATGTCATTATATGTAACGGGGTATCTTTAAGCTCTCCATTTATTTTCCTTTTGATTCTTTCGACTTTTATGACTTTCTGTTCTTTTAATTCTTTCTCTATCTCCTCGGTGTTAACATGCATCAAATCAAAGCTGTATATAACTCCTTTGCTACTATTCAGATACTTATGCTCTTCGACTTGAATGGGCATTTCCGCTAATTTTGTTGCTTTCATTAAAGCTGTGTATCCCTCCTCTTTAGTAGTCAGAACAAGAAGATCTCCACTTCGTAGTCGCTGCGTTTCTTTGATGTGTTCTGTTATCATTTGTAGACCTTTCTGAATAAGGAAAGGCGAAATTCCTCTGAAGCTTTGCTCACTATTCGTTTTTTTAATAACTAGATATCTCTGGTTCATCGTACATTCTTCGAAAAAAAGTCTCCTTTTTTTATTGTTAATTTCCCCCAATTGCAGAGGATCAGTGTATGCCCTCATATTCATGAGGGGCTTAAACCGGTTTTTACTTTTAAACGACATCCTGCCCGAAGGCAGTTGCCGGATTGAAGTTAACAAAAAAAAACTGTGTATCGGTGCTGGGACACCCTGTCGATATCCAAACAATTTGATGTATACGCGCCAAAAACCAAAATGTTTTTATTTGTTGTTGTAATACACAACAAAATCACCTTATCACTATTTATTACCCCTATATACCACTTTTATTACTATTTTATTCTAAAACCAATTACCACTTAAACGATTTAACTAACCAACACCAAATTATACTAAAATTAAGAATACTATCGCAAAAGGAAATTTTATTTATTATCGCTGTCAAAATTGGTTTGTTCACAATGAATTCGCAATTCGGACTGTAAATTAAAGTTATACTTTATTATTTATACTCATAATTTTGTTTTTGTTTGATTAACATGGTTAGAGACTTTGGCAACGGCCATACCATGTTTAGAATACCGGTTCTCGTCCGATCACCGAAGTCAAGCAACATTGGGCGAAGTTAGTACTTAGATGGGTGACCGCTTTGGAACACTTCGTGTCGTTGGCATTTTGTTTTTTGCATTTTGCGCCCGAAATTTAAAATGCGGAGTATGCATTGCTTCATGTGTCACTGAAATTCAATGTTTTTCGATATTACACGGTAACTTGGTTACCCATATGCAAGCGTCGCGACAATCCAAACTACCTTTAATAACAGCAAATTATTTAATAAACGAACATTTTTTTAGTCTTCAATTGAATTTCAGTTAGTATTAATTTTTTTTTCAATTTCGAATTCAATAATTTCATTTATTATCTAATTGTAAAGTTAAAATAGAAATGATTCGTACAGTGCAAGCCTCTGTATGCACATTTTTATTAAATGCGACATGGTTCAAAACTATTGTATGTAAAAAAAATTATGTGTTACTATTCATCTGCCATCTTTCATTCGAGATTTGTAGTTTATTACAGTTTATAACAGTAAATTAAAGTTATACTTTACTAATTATACTCATAATTTTGTTTTTGTTTGATTAACATGGTTAGAGACTTTGGCAACGGCCATACCATGTTTAGAATACCGGTTCTCGTCGGATCACCGAAGTGAAGCAACATTGGGCGAAGTTAGTACTTAGATGGGTGACCGCTTTGGAACACTTCGTGTCGTTGGCATTTTGTTTTTTGCATTTTGCGCCCGAAATTTAAAATGCGGAGTATGCATTGCTTCATGTGTCACTGAAATTCAATGTTTTTCGATATTACACGGTAACTTGGTTACCCATAAGCAAGCGTTGCGACAATCCAAACTACCTTTTAATAAAAGCAAATTATTTAATAAACGAACATTTTTTTAGACTTCAATTGAATTTCAGTTAGTATTAATTTTTTTTTCAATTTCGAATTCAATAATTTCATTTATTATCTAATTGTAAAGTTAAAATAGAAATGATTCGTACTGTGCAAGCCTCTGTATGCACATTTTTATTAAATGCGACATGGTTCAAAACTATTGTATGTAAAAAAAATTATGTGTTACTATTCATCTGCCATCTTTCATTCGAGATTTGTAGTTTATTACAGTTTATAACAGTAAATTAAAGTTATACTTTACTAATTATACTCATAATTTTGTTTTTGTTTGATTAACATGGTTAGAGACTTTGGCAACGGCCATACCATGTTTAGAATACCGGTTCTCGTCCGATCACCGAAGTCACATCACGAACACTTCGTGTCGTTGGCATTTTGTTTTTTGCATTTTGCGCCCGAAATTTAAAATGCGGAGTATGCATTGCTTCATGTGTCACTGAAATTCAATGTTTTTCGATATTACACGGTAACTTGGTTACCCATAAGCAAGCGTTGCGACAATCCAAACTACCTTTTAATAAAAGCAAATTATTTAATAAACGAACATTTTTTTAGACTTCAATTGAATTTCAGTTAGTATTAATTTTTTTTTCAATTTCGAATTCAATAATTTCATTTATTATCTAATTGTAAAGTTAAAATAGAAATGATTCGTACTGTGCAAGCCTCTGTATACACATTTTTATTAAATGCGACATGGTTCAAAACTATTGTATGTAAAAAAAATTATGTGTTACTATTCATCTGCCATCTTTCATTCGAGATTTGTAGTTTATTACAGTTTATAACAGTAAATTAAAGTTATACTTTACTAATTATACTCATAATTTTGTTTTTGTTTGATTAACATGGTTAGAGACTTTGGCAACGGCCATACCATGTTTAGAATACCGGTTCTCGTCCGATCACCGAAGTCAAGCAACATTGGGCGAAGTTAGTACTTAGATGGGTGACCGCTTGGGAACACTTCGTGTCGTTGGCATTTTGTTTTTTGCATTTTGCGCCCGAAATTTAAAATGCGGAGTATGCATTGCTTCATGTGTCACTGAAATTCAATGTTTTTCGATATTACACGGTAACTTGGTTACCCATAAGCAAGCGTTGCGACAATCCAAACTACCTTTAATAACAGCAAATTATTTAATAAACGAACATTTTTTTAGTCTTCAATTGAATTTCAGTTAGTATTAATTTTTTTTTTTTATTCCGAATTCAATAATTTCATTTATTATCTAATTGTAAAGTTAAAATAGAAATGATTCGTACAGTGCAAGCCTCTGTATGCACATTTTTATTAAATGCGACATGGTTCAAAACTATTGTATGTAAAAAAAATTATGTGTTACTATTCATCTGCCATCTTTCATTCGAGATTTGTAGTTTATTACAGTTTATAACAGTAAATTAAAGTTATACTTTACTAATTATACTCATAATTTTGTTTTTGTTTGATTAACATGGTTAGAGACTTTGGCAACGGCCATACCATGTTTAGAATACCGGTTCTCGTCGGATCACCGAAGTGAAGCAACATTGGGCGAAGTTAGTACTTAGATGGGTGACCGCTTTGGAACACTTCGTGTCGTTGGCATTTTGTTTTTTGCATTTTGCGCCCGAAATTTAAAATGCGGAGTATGCATTGCTTCATGTGTCACTGAAATTCAATGTTTTTCGATATTACACGGTAACTTGGTTACCCATAAGCAAGCGTTGCGACAATCCAAACTACCTTTAATAACAGCAAATTATTTAATAAACGAACATTTTTTTAGTCTTCAATTGAATTTCAGTTAGTATTAATTTTTTTTTTTTATTCCGAATTCAATAATTTCATTTATTATCTAATTGTAAAGTTAAAATAGAAATGATTCGTACAGTGCAAGCCTCTGTATGCACATTTTTATTAAATGCGACATGGTTCAAAACTATTGTATGTAAAAAAAATTATGTGTTACTATTCATCTGCCATCTTTCATTCGAGATTTGTAGTTTATTATAGTTTATAACAGTAAATTAAAGTTATACTTTATTATTTATACTCATAATTTTGTTTTTGTTTGATTAACATGGTTAGAGACTTTGGCAACGGCCATACCATGTTTAGAATACCGGTTCTCGTCCGATCACCGAAGTCAAGCAACATTGGGCGAAGTTAGTACTTAGATGGGTGACCGCTTTGGAACACTTCGTGTCGTTGGCATTTTGTTTTTTGCATTTTGCGCCCGAAATTTAAAATGCGGAGTATGCATTGCTTCATGTGTCACTGAAATTCAATGTTTTTCGATATTACACGGTAACTTGGTTACCCATAAGCAAGCGTTGCGACAATCCAAACTACCTTTAATAACAGCAAATTATTTAATAAACGAACATTTTTTTAGTCTTCAATTGAATTTCAGTTTTTTTTTTTTTTTTTTTTTTTTTTTTTTTTTTTTTTTATTTGACACTAGCCCCAAGATTTGGTGCCATTTGGTCCAATTTTTACAATTTTTTTTTCAAATTAACAATTTTTCAAATTTTAAATTGATTTTTATTTATTCTTTCATTCACCTTTCACACATCGATCCCCTTTCATACTTCTATTTGATTCATTCTTATAAAATTATACACATTCTTATATACGTTCATTCCCATTCGTAATATCTCAGTCAAGTTCCTTGCTCTCAAGAGAACATCGAACATTTGTCTGTTCTGATTGAATGCAGTACATTTCAGAATCAAATGTTCGATGTCCTCCACAACCAAACAACTTTCACATAATTCATTCTCAATCAAATTGCGTTTCTTCAAACATTCTTTCCAATTACCATGATTCAATCTTACGCGCTCCATCGTTCGTATCATTCTAGTATCTCCTTTGAGCACCTTAAAGAAAGGTTGGCTCAAAGGAGAACTAACCAACTCAAAGTACTTCTTGCCTTTCACCTGACATTTTTCAACAAACTCTCTCTCCCATTTTCTCCACAGATTCACCTGAAACATGCGAAGTACATCTCTTGCATCCATAAATTCATATTCATTTATATCCTCAACCAAACAACCCCGTTTTGCAAGCATATCGGCTCTTTCATTACCTTCAATTTGTAGGTGTGACGGTATCCATTGAAGAATGACCTCACTCCCACAAGATTGAAGGTACTCATACAAAATTTCCACATACACATTACCATGAGTTCCCCCACCCTTACTAATTAATTCTAGCCCACTCCGGGAGTCGGAAAATAACACTACTCTCCTCCTCCCTTGTGTCATTGCCAACTTGATACCTTCCATAATTCCAATCAACTCCGCATTCATTATACAGATACTGTCATTCACTCTTATCATTTTCTCTTTTCTCATTGACGGAATAAAAATGCCTACACCTACTCGATCACCACTCACACTAGCATCTGTATAAACTTCCACATGTGCAAAATAATTTGTTCGCATTTTTAAAAACTCACTCTTAACCGATAACTCATTCATCATCGCTTTTGTTGTATCACCAAACTTCAAACGCACAATTAGATTGCTCGGAGGGACTTTCGGATTTACGGGCCGAATCTTGGAGAATACATTCATATTCTCCAACATCACCCTTGACCTTTGTGTTCTTTGGTAATCCGCCCCTCTTTGCAACCTCTCTTTCATTTCATTCACCAATTTATTGTCCTTAGTCAACATCCGCACAGTCTCGCGCATAGTGATCCACTTCCTCTTATAGTTGAGAGGTGAGTCACCCAATTCAGACCACAGAGTGTGTATTGGGGTTGAATTAATCGCCCCCAATACCACTCTGGCACAAGCATTCTCGACAGTCATCAACTTTTTAAACCCGACTTTGGACCCATCACCATAAACACTCATTCCATACGCAATTTTGGACGACACTAGCGCCTTTCTCAACATATCCGTCACACTAGGTTGGGCTCCCCATTTCGGTTTGCTCACCCTTTTAATCACATTCAATCTGTTCTTGCAATTATCGGCTAATTTATCCATATGCACTCTAAAATTCAATCGCTTATCAATCCAGATTCCCAAATACCTAGTCAAATTTACACACTCTATTCTCTCATTATATACTTGCACATCTACCATACGATTTGTTCGAAAAGTCATACTACAACATTTTCTCGAATTTACACACAAATTCAATTCGGTCAAACATTCTGTTACCTGATTCACACATTCTTGAGCATGATTCAAAGCCTCCTCGATGGTCCTCCCCTTGCCCATCAGGACAAAGTCATCTGCAAATTGCAATATGGTTTTGTCCGGGGAGTTAAACCTATGTACCGCGCTCGTGTATAGGTTGAAGAGAGTCGGTGAGATTTTACTGCCTTGGGGGAGGCCTATATCCACCGCTCCCTCCAACCTATACCCTCTACCACACAACACTAACTTTCTGTCATTCATGAACTCATACACCCATTTGCAAATTTTCCAAGGAATCCCCAGCTCCATAAGGACCTGAAAAACCTTCCCCGGAACCACGTAATCATATGCCCTTTCAATATCCAAAAATACCGCCACAACATACTTCTTTTCCTTTCTTACTTCCCATACAAACTTTTCTACACATTCATTAGCTGAGTGGTTACGACGGAACCCAAAAGTGGTTTCCGGCAACAAATTACCCTCAATCACAAATTTATCCAAACGACCTTTCATCATACCATTCACAATTTTGACAAATACATTCAACATACATATTCCCCTGTAACTTGTTGCCAGATTTTGGTCCCGATCTCTTTTTGGAATAGGTACCACCCTGCTTTCCTTCCATTTTTCCGGTATTTGAATACTCATCCATACTTGATTGAGAATTCGAAGCAAAGCCACCTTGGCTTCGAAATCCAATCTCTCAATCATTTTATAGCTCACTCTGTTAGTTCCGGGGGTAGTATATTTGGAAGTTTCTAAAACCCCACGGAACTCTTCCCATTCAAACTCCTTACACATGTCATTTATAAATTCTCTTTCATTATCAGGTAACAAAACTTCATTCCTATCGCTCAAATTGTTTCTAACATCCATCATCATTTGTAAAAAGACACCTCCTTTCTCTCTGTCATCTAGCACTGCATTTCTGCCTTTCGCTCTATAACCTCTCACTCTATTAAATTTATCCCATAAATCCTTAGTTGTGGTCCTATGTGTCATTTTGGACACATAGTCCCGCCAACTTTTCCTTTTCGCTCTACGGATAGCCTTTTTCAATCTTGCATTCATCCTTCCATAATTTAATCTACATTCTTGACATATACACCTATTGAACTCACTCAGTGCTATCCGTTTCCTTTCATACCAATACTGGATTTCATTATTCCACCAACCTTTCACAGTATATTCATTCCCTCCCACATGTATAGTGCACATTTCATTTATTCTCTCTATTTCATCCTCAAGTTGGGTAACCTCAGTTGCTTCATTCATTATGAGAATCTCATTCATACGTTCGATCCATTTCTTACCATTCATAATGACCTTACGGTCTATGTCAACATTCACACCACCTAAACACATCCTGATCAAATAATGATCGCTACCCAAATTCTCATCCGTAACATTCCAAGTGACTTGGGCCGACAGCCCGCTAGACATTAACGTCAAATCTATTGCACTGGCTGTCGATCCCACAGATGGCATCATAGTTGACCCACCATCATTCAGGAATACGAGATCGGAATCCAGAATGAGGCGAGTCAACAAGGTGCCCCAAGCATCATTTCTTTCACACCCCCATACTCTCGAATGCGCATTCATATCACCCCCCAAAATTACGTCACTTTTTCCTTCCACCCAATCAAACAAAATTTGAAAATCTCTCAGGTTTTTTCCTCTATCACTCACTGACTCAATTGGAGTTGCATATACACTCACAAATAACAACTCTCTGTCCAGATTCCGAGTTTTGGCAGCGATGACTTCGATGCGCTCGAAAGTCGGTGTGTCGCACACGACAAGGCTAATTTTGTTCTGTGCCAATATCGCCACACCACCGAAGCCATCGGCCCTCGGTCTGGACAGTAAATTATACCCACTTACACGAAACGTCTTACCCTCACGCTCCCAAGTTTCACACAAAAGCATCACATTCATATCATTTTTGGCCAGATAAGTCCGCAGCATATCGCCATTGGCATACATGCTGCGGATGTTTATCTGACCAATTGTCATACATTCCTTGGATCTTATCATACGCTCTGCCATTCAAAGAAAAGAAGAAGGGGAAAAACCTTCTTCCCTCAACATTCATCATCACTCATATCAACATTTGGTTGCAAAATTCCTAACTCATTAGGGTTGAGATAGGTGTACCTCCTGACCTTCAATGCTTCAATGTTTTTTGCTGCTGATGCTCCGAACTCGATTTTTGTTGTACCAGGTCCAGGCTCCTGTGTTGTTATTGTTTCTTTGGTTAATTCTGTTTTTGTTTTCTCGTTGTTTAAAGGTTTTGATTTGTTGTTATTGATCTCATTATTGTTACTATTATTGTAGTTGTTGTTGTTATTGTTGTTGTTATTGTTGCTATTATTGTTGTTATTATTGTTGATATTACTATTGTTCTTGCTATTACTATTATTATTATTACTGTTATTATTACTTTTATTCTTTTCAATATTATTATTATTATTGTTGTTTTTATTATTGTGGCTGCTGATATTATTTTTATTTGTATTGTTATTAATGTTGTCCTCGTTTTGCGCGTTTCCTGTATTTTGTTGTAGTACTTTACTGTATGTTTCATTTGGTTGCGTTGCCTTCGATGCTCCCGTGGTATTTGCATTTTCGCGATAATAAATTTCCTTTGCTCTGAAGTATGTTATCCGATCCATGGTTTTTATCTTTATAATTTGTTTCTCCATCTCAAATATAGGACACTTTTTATCATAGGCAGTGTGACTATTTCCACAATTGACACATTTTACGGGTTCACAATTCTCATTGTCATGTCCATCCGGAATATTTTTCGCGCATTTAGGGCATGTAGTTACTCGGAAGCACTTATTTTTCGTGTGCCCGTACCGCTGGCAGTTGTGGCACCTCATCGGGTTAGGTAAATACAGCCTTACGTTTAATCTCAAAAACCCTGCTTTTATATAATCTGGTAAGTTTATAGTATTAAATGTCATTATATGTAACGGGGTATCTTTAAGCTCTCCATTTATTTTCCTTTTGATTCTTTCGACTTTTATGACTTTCTGTTCTTTTAATTCTTTCTCTATCTCCTCGGTGTTAACATGCATCAAATCAAAGCTGTATATAACTCCTTTGCTACTATTTAGATACTTATGCTCTTCGACTTGAATGGGCATTTCCGCTAATTTTGTTGCTTTCATTAAAGCTGTGTATCCCTCCTCTTTAGTAGTCAGAACAAGAAGATCTCCACTTCGTAGTCGCTGCGTTTCTTTGATGTGTTCTGTTATCATTTGTAGACCTTTCTGAATAAGGAAAGGCGAAATTCCTCTGAAGCTTTGCTCACTATTCGTTTTTTTAATAACTAGATATCTCTGGTTCATCGTACATTCTTCGAAAAAAAGTCTCCTTTTTTTATTGTTAATTTCCCCCAATTGCAGAGGATCAGTGTATGCCCTCATATTCATGAGGGGCTTAAACCGGTTTTTACTTTTAAACGACATCCTGCCCGAAGGCAGTTGCCGGATTGAAGTTAACAAAAAAAACTGTGTATCGGTGCTGGGACACCCTGTCGATATCCAAACAATTTGATGTATACGCGCCAAAAACCAAAATGTTTTTATTTGTTGTTGTAATACACAACAAAATCACCTTATCACTATTTATTACCCCTATATACCACTTTTATTACTATTTTATTCTAAAACCAATTACCACTTAAACGATTTAACTAACCAACACCAAATTATACTAAAATTAAGAATACTATCGCAAAAGGAAATTTTATTTATTATCGCTGTCAAAATTGGTTTGTTCACAATGAATTCGCAATTCGGACTGTGAATTTCAGTTTTTTTTTTTTTTTTTTTTTTTTTTTTTTATTTGACACTAGCCCCAAGATTTGGTGCCATTTGGTCCAATTTTTACAATTTTTTTTTTTCAAATTAACAATTTTTCAAATTTTAAATTAATTTTTATTTATTCTTTCCTTCACCTTTCACACATCGATCCCCTTTCATACTTCTATTTGATTCATTCTTATAAAATTATACACATTCTTATATACGTTCATTCCCATTCGTAATATCTCAGTCAAGTTCCTTGCTCTCAAGAGAACATCGAACATTTGTCTGTTCTGATTGAATGCAGTACATTTCAGAATCAAATGTTCGATGTCCTCCACAACCAAACAACTTTCACATAATTCATTCTCAATCAAATTGCGTTTCTTCAAACATTCTTTCCAATTACCATGATTCAATCTTACGCGCTCCATCGTTCGTATCATTCTAGTATCTCCTTTGAGCACCTTAAAGAAAGGTTGGCTCAAAGGAGAACTAACCAACTCAAAGTACTTCTTGCCTTTCACCTGACATTTTTCAACAAACTCTCTCTCCCATTTTCTCCACAGATTCACCTGAAACATGCGAAGTACATCTCTTGCATCCATAAATTCATATTCATTTATATCCTCAACCAAACAACCCCGTTTTGCAAGCATATCGGCTCTTTCATTACCTTCAATTTGTAGGTGTGACGGTATCCATTGAAGAATGACCTCACTCCCACAAGATTGAAGGTACTCATACAAAATTTCCACATACACATTACCATGAGTTCCCCCACCCTTACTAATTAATTCTAGCCCACTCCGGGAGTCGGAAAATAACACTACTCTCCTCCTCCCTTGTGTCATTGCCAACTTGATACCTTCCATAATTCCAATCAACTCCGCATTCATTATACAGGTACTGTCATTCACTCTTATCATTTTCTCTTTTCTCATTGACGGAATTGAATTTCAGTTAGTATTAATTTTTTTTTCAATTTCGAATTCAATAATTTCATTTATTATCTAATTGTAAAGTTAAAATAGAAATGATTCGTACTGTGCAAGCCTCTGTATGCACATTTTTATTAAATGCGACATGGTTCAAAACTACTGTAAGTAAAAAAAATTATGTGTTACTATTCATCTGCCATCTTTCATTCGAGATTTGTAGTTTATTACAGTTTATAACAGTAAATTAAAGTTATACTTTATTATTTATACTCATAATTTTGTTTTTGTTTGATTAACATGGTTAGAGACTTTGGCAACGGCCATACCATGTTTAGAATACTAACTAAACTAACCTCAGACGTCTGCCGAAACCTAAACCAACGAAAAGTGACCGGAACAGTACTAATAGACATGGAGAAGGCATTCGATTCGGTGTGGCTCGATGGACTACTATATAAATTACACGAAATGCAGTTCAGCCCCGACACAATACAAATACTACACGAACTATTGTATGACAGACAATTTAAAACAACTAATGGCAAAGAAATTTCCAACAATACGTACAACATATACAACGGGTTACAACAGGGGTCAATCACGGCGCCTATTCTATTCAATTTGTACACCAAAAAATTAATCGAAAACGAACGACTAAACACGCAGGAGATACAAACAATAGCTTATGCAGACGACCTGGTGATCTATGGAACACACGACAAAATTCAAACCATAACACAAAACATACAGCAGGCGGTAGACTTTACAATGGATTATTTGCACACATGGAGAATCAAAATTAACCAGGCAAAATGTGAAACAATCCTGTTCAGAAAACCTTACCAGCTAGCACAGAGCAATACACAACACCACTGGAAGGAATTCCAAATTAAAATAGCTGGTACGACCTGTGTGCAAAAGCCATCAGTTAAATATCTCGGGATTCACCTCGATAAACTGCTGTATTTAGATGCGCACATATACGGACAGATCGAGAAGGCAAAAAAGATCTTGCAACTAAACCGAAGGATATTCTTCACGAACAACATCGCAACAAGGGTGAAATACATATGCTACAAATCCTTGGTACGCCCAATACTAACTTACGGTTGTCCTATATGGTGGAACGTTGGACCAAACACGATGGAAAAGTTACGTGTGTTCGAAAGGAAGTGCCTCCGACACTGCCACGGAGCATTCCGTAAAGCAAATTCAAACTATCGGAAATACATATCGAACCAGGTACAATACAATAAATATGGGTCCGACAGAATAGATCTACACATAATCACATTGGTCCGAAACCATATTAGGAGATCGACTGAGAATAGAGATAACTCGTTAATATTCGCCCCGTACTTTACCGAGGACAAAATAAACGCAAAGAGCTGTGAACCACAAAAGAATCCTGGACCAGAAACATTTATCTACTGTGACAAGAAGGGATACATCGAACAAATGGGAACCAGATACCCACCGATATATCACCTGGAAAGGCGACAAAACGAGAAGGGATTCCCAGAATTTTTCAACAATCCAGCTGAGTATCCATTGCATAATAGATATAAATTTTCAAATATCGTTATAGATACACATAAAGACGCAAGAAAACGGGATAAATATTGGTGGCTACGCCAAACGACACCCACGACCCACCACGGCGCAACCGGACCAATCCAAGCAACAGGATAGCAACAGATGAACGACAAAAAAATCCCATAACGAATAACGAGCCGAAAGTGGGAGTGGTGGAGGGTTGCGAACACTGAAGCCAGCAGCCCAAAACCACACCACCATCACTCTCGGACTTATTTCGCCTAAAAAGTGACCAGGCCTTTTTTTTAACTTTTTGAGCCTATCACGATTAAGTTAAAATTTGAAATTAATCTAAAAAGTAACGTAAACACACCCATTGGTTTATATAAATATTAAAATACATGCATCGAGCCTCGTCTGAGCATTATGCACAAATAAATGTAAATGTAAAGGCATTTTTTCAATCAGCTTTGGCCTAAACATAAAGTTGAAAAAGAACAATACATTAAATAAAGCCTTGATTTGAGAAAAAAAAAAAAAAAATGTTTAGAATACCGGTTCTCGTCCGATCACCGAAGTCAAGCAACATTGGGCGAAGTTAGTACTTAGATGGGTGACCGCTTGGGAACACTTCGTGTCGTTGGCATTTTGTTTTTTGCATTTTGCGCCCGAAATTTAAAATGCGGAGTATGCATTGCTTCATGTGTCACTGAAATTCAATGTTTTTCGATATTACACGGTAACTTGGTTACCCATATGCAAGCGTTGCGACAATCCAAACTACCTTTAATAACAGCAAATTATTTAATAAACGAACATTTTTTTAGTCTTCAAATGAATTTCAGTTAGTATTAATTTTTTTTTCAATTTCGAATTCAATAATTTCATTTATTATCTAATTGTAAAGTTAAAATAGAAATGATTCGTACAGTGCAAGCCTCTGTATGCACATTTTTATTAAATGCGACATGGTTCAAAACTATTGTATGTAAAAAAAATTATGTGTTACTATTCATCTGCCATCTTTCATTCGAGATTTGTAGTTTATTACAGTTTATAACAGTAAATTAAAGTTATACTTTACTAATTATACTCATAATTTTGTTTTTGTTTGATTAACATGGTTAGAGACTTTGGCAACGGCCATACCATGTTTAGAATACCGGTTCTCGTCCGATCACCGAAGTCACATCACGAACACTTCGTGTCGTTGGCATTTTGTTTTTTGCATTTTGCGCCCGAAATTTAAAATGCGGAGTATGCATTGCTTCATGTGTCACTGAAATTCAATGTTTTTCGATATTACACGGTAACTTGGTTACCCATATGCAAGCGTCGCGACAATCCAAACTACCTTTAATAACAGCAAATTATTTAATAAACGAACATTTTTTTAGTCTTCAATTGAATTTCAGTTAGTATTAATTTTTTTTTCAATTTCGAATTCAATAATTTCATTTATTATCTAATTGTAAAGTTAAAATAGAAATGATTCGTACTGTGCAAGCCTCTGTATGCACATTTTTATTAAATGCGACATGGTTCAAAACTACTGTAAGTAAAAAAAATTATGTGTTACTATTCATCTGCCATCTTTCATTCGAGATTTGTAGTTTATTACAGTTTATAACAGTAAATTAAAGTTATACTTTATTATTTATACTCATAATTTTGTTTTTGTTTGATTAACATGGTTAGAGACTTTGGCAACGGCCATACCATGTTTAGAATACCATTCTGATCGTGATCGTTGCTCGGACAACATCAAAATTTACAAGTGCTCACAAATCAAATTAAAATTAAATTAATTTTCTTTTAAAGTTTTTTATTAAGTTTAAATTCCATAAACAATGTTAGTGATTAATAATTAAAGTTTAGTGAATAATAATATAGGGGTTATGGTATAATAAGTAAGTGAATATAGTGAATAGTGGTTTTTACGCCACATACACAAACATTCGTGTATGTCGGACGATATTTATAACGGGTTACACTTACCGTAATATGGTTCGATAATAAAAAAATGTGGTTTGATATTCTTTATTAAGTTTAATGTTAATATTAGTGATTAAATAATTAAGTTAGTGAATAGTAATAGTGAATAATATAGTGTTATGGTGTATTAAATTAGTGAATATAGTGAATAGTGGGTTTTACGCCACATACACAAACATTCGTGTATGTCGGACGATATTTAGTAACGGGATACAGTACCGTAACATGGTGTGATAATAGAAAACGTGGTTTGATAAAAAGGGTATACAAAATTTTTTGAGATTTTTTAAAACATTGTTTCTAGAATTAAATGTGTTAGTGAATAAAAAGTATATGAATATGCACGCATATCATATAATGTTTAAAATTAAATAGTTATAGTGCATAATAGTGAGACCACATACATAGACTATCGTGTATGGAGGATCAAAATATAGAGTGCTAAGTGATTAATCAGCCAGACTAAAAACTATTAGAGGCTATAAGAGTTAAGTGGTAATAAAAATCAACAGACAAACAACGGGATAACCCGCATGGTAACCAGAAATAACGGTAAGAAGAACAAGGTTAGTGGGTAAAATTAAAAAAATTGTTTCTTCTATATTAAATTAAATTCAATAAACATTAAAAATTGAAAAAAAAAGAAAATTAGTGAATATAACTAGTAGTGCAAATATAAGTGATAGTGGTGTACTAGAGATGGGCGACATCGAAGACGACACTGCCAGTGCGGCCAGGTCGGCTGATAAACGTGCACATGAACCAGGTGGTTCTGATGACGACTTCGCAGCAAAAGTGGTGGTCAAAACATCCGCTAATCCTGCAACGGCAGAAATAAAAAATGTTAATAAATTAACGCTAGCGAAAAAAAAAACTAATTCAACCGAAGAACTTGCAACTGTGGGCACAGACGCGCAAGTGAAACGACGACAATCATTAACTTCATTAGCACAAGCTAAGGCGCAGCAACTAACAGAGGAGAATAACGAACTGACAAAAACAATAATCGAGTTAAAAAGCCAAATGCAAACCATGATGGCGGTTATAGCGGATCAAAACAAGAAGATCGAGCAACAAAACGCATCACAGATACAAAACGCTACTATAATCCCACAACCGACAACATCAACAGCAACAACATTACCAACACACACAAAATCAACGGAAGAGCTTGCAGCTGTCGGAATTGATTCGCAAGTGAAACGCCGACAATCCCTGACCACATTGGCGAATGAAAAGGTAAAACTATTAACGGACAAAAACTCAGAATTAAAAAACCTGCTACAAAATACAAATACCGAGATAGCGGAACTAAAAAAAATAGTAGCACAATTTCAAGGGGCTGAACGGGTAAGAACACAACACAATGCAGCTCAAATAACCAATAACGAACAACCAATAACAACACATAACAGGTTCTCAAGCCTTGATATACCAGATCCGGCAGTAGTGGATACACACATGGAACATACAGACGAAGACAATCAATACGACTTCGAAACTGTCAAAAAAACAGTTAGAAATAAAAACAAAACAACAATGGTAAACAACAACAAACAGTTACAAATACAAACAGTACCAACTGCTAAAGACAAACCGATAATACAACCACAAACAAGTACAGCAGTTAATAAAAACTCGCGACCACCCCCAATACACATACATAACCAACAAATAAATGACACAATAAAACTAATGAAAGGCCTAAATATCGAAAATTTCCTTATCAAAAGAGTCAATAATAACAAACATACTCTACATACACAAACAGCTGAACATTACAAACAAGCTAAAACCATTTTAAACGAAGTAAAAACCCCATACTTCACATACACACCTAAAGATGAAAAACCTAAAACTATCGTACTTAAAGGTTTACATGAAAATGAAGATATGGACGAACTAAAAACACTCATACAACAACACAATATAACAGTGAAAAATATAACACAACTAAAGACAAAACAATCCACCAGCCAGGACAGAAAACTACCACTATATATTGTTCAATGTGCTCCTGACACTAACATGGGGCTCATTTATAACATCAAAACGATAAATTATCAGACCGTAACATGGGAATCGCTAAAAAAATCCGACATCATCATGCAGTGTCATCAATGCCAGAGATTCGGACACGCAGCTGCAAACTGCAACCTAAAATATAGATGCGTCAAGTGCGACAAACAACATGAGCCAGGACAATGCACAATAAAAGACAAGATTAACAAAGAGGACGTATATTGCACTAACTGCAATGTCAAAGGACATCCGGCCTCATACAAGGGCTGCCCAATATATCAGGCAACATTAAACAGACTTAAAGAGCGGATCAACGAAAAACGCAATAAAAAACCAGAACAAATCCCGATTACAACACACACATATGTCAACCAGGAGAACGGCTCATTCGCAGAAATACTGAAGGGTGGAGGAAGGCAGACAGCAAAATCAACAACAAACACAACAACAACAAACAATGATAACTCTCAAACAATCCAGTTACTATCAAACAAAATCGACAAAGTGGCTGAAACAGTAGCCCAACAGGGAGAACAGATATCGACGCTACTTGCACTCGTACAACAGCTAGTGAAATGAGCAGCACCCCCAACAACAAACTAAAAATAATAGCTATAAATGTTAACTCCCTAATAAATTCTCGACGAAGACTCAATTTGTTGGAGTTCCTAAACAACCACAACCCAGACATCATGTTATTAAGTGAAACAAAACTAAGCCCTAGACACACAATAACATTTAAAAATTACAACATAATTAGACAGGACAGAGCATACAGCAAACAGGCAGGTGGTACCGCAATAATAATTAAAAACAAATACATTTACCAGCAAATACAAACAAATAATGAAAGCTTGAACTCAGGCATAGAGTACACATTGATAAAAATAAAACTAACTAGAAACAAAGAATTTTTGTATGTGTTTGCAATCTACTGCTCGAGCTGTAACCGCACAATAACGGAATCGCACTTCCAAAATGAATGGCATCAAATATTTACCAAATACGACCTTAAAAATCCGAAAAATTACTACATAATAGCAGGAGATCTAAATGCGACACATCCAAACTGGGGAAATTCAGCAACCAATGTAAGAGGAACAAAACTCAACGATTGGATGGAAGCACACAACATCGAATACAAGGCGCAGATATACAAACCAGACAGCCCCACGTTCCCTCGATCAAATAATATATTAGACTTCGCTATTATTGATACAAGGCTAAACATACAAACAAACGACCTAGGAGAAATACCGGCACACACGTACGATAGCGACCATAAGGCGATAGAGATAATTTGCAACAACTACAATAACGACAACAATTCATTTAAACTAGACACAATTAATGTAACTGCAGATACACAATTAAAATTTAATTTCAATAAAGCAGATTGGCCCGTCTGGCAAGCAAAACTACAAAAAGCATATCACAAACACCTAAAAAACAATAACATAACACAAATAATACCTATTGACAGAAATATTACAGATACCGAAATAGAAACTCACATAAACACAATAACACAAATAATCACAAACAATATAAAACAAACGATCCCAAAAATAATACGGAAAAATAATATGGAGTGTTATACAAATAATAACATAAAAAACCTTTATAAACAAAAATCTAATAGAATCACACAACTAAAAAACGGCAGAAGAACGGGGAGAATAACAAACCCACAAATTACAACACTGAAGGCAGAAATTAAAAGGATAAATGAACTGATTGCACAAAATGTACAGATGGAGGTAAACAAAAAATGGACGGAACACATGACAAACATTAAGCCAGGACCAAAAATGTTTAGTCAAATAAAGACGATCACGGCAAACGCAAATCAAACACAAGAAAAAGAGATTAAAAAACTGGAAATAGACGAAGACGAAACAAACTCCATGCACGCATTAAATATCGACTGGACGAAGATGGAGAAACAAGGAACCCATTATAGTAGCTGCGAACAACAGGACAACCTAAACATCATCGGGCACTATATACAAAAAACAACAATTCAGAATACGACGCTTGGCAAACCGCACCACGAGCGGATCATTAGACAAAGAATAGACCCACTAAAACAACAATATGCACAAAATAAACTAAACCATGTAACAAAAACACAATTCACACAAAATAACACTACACTAAACCCACAAGTAAACAATAGTAACGTCAATAACAGACATTATTTTACAGACACAGACGAACTAACAGCTATCACTAAATGTCTAAATACAAAGAAATCGTACGGACTAGACAACGTACCGTGCGTCGTATTAAAACACTTGCCAGTCGAGATACTACAAGAAATTTGCAGCCTAATAAACCACTGCCTAAACAATAGAACGTTCCCGAAAATCTGGAAAACAGCGAAAATCTACCCAATACACAAGAGAGGCAAATCACCCAAGAACCCGACAAACTACCGCCCAATAAGCTTATTGTCAAATATAGGAAAAATATATGAAATAATAATATATGAGAAAATATATGAACATACAACGGAAAACAAGCTAATGCCAGATAACCAATTCGGCTTTAGACATGGTCACTCCACAATTCACGCGATAACTAAACTAACCTCAGACGTCTGCCGAAACCTAAACCAACGAAAAGTGACCGGAACAGTACTAATAGACATGGAGAAGGCATTCGATTCGGTGTGGCTCGATGGACTACTATATAAATTACACGAAATGCAGTTCAGCCCCGACACAATACAAATACTACACGAACTATTGTATGACAGACAATTTAAAACAACTAATGGCAAAGAAATTTCCAACAATACGTTCAACATATACAACGGGTTACAACAGGGGTCAATCACGGCGCCTATTCTATTCAATTTGTACACCAAAAAATTAATCGAAAACGAACGACTAAACACGCAGGAGATACAAACAATAGCTTATGCAGACGACCTGGTGATCTATGGAACACACGACAAAATTCAAACCATAACACAAAACATACAGCAGGCGGTAGACTTTACAATGGATTATTTGCACACATGGAGAATCAAAATTAACCAGGCAAAATGTGAAACAATCCTGTTCAGAAAACCTTACCAGCTAGCACAGAGCAATACACAACACCACTGGAAGGAATTCCAAATTAAAATAGCTGGTACGACCTGTGTGCAAAAGCCATCAGTTAAATATCTCGGGATTCACCTCGATAAACTGCTGTATTTAGATGCGCACATATACGGACAGATCGAGAAGGCAAAAAAGATCTTGCAACTAAACCGAAGGATATTCTTCACGAACAACATCGCAACAAGGGTGAAATACATATGCTACAAATCCTTGGTACGCCCAATACTAACTTACGGTTGTCCTATATGGTGGAACGTTGGACCAAACACGATGGAAAAGTTACGTGTGTTCGAAAGGAAGTGCCTCCGACACTGCCACGGAGCATTCCGTAAAGCAAATTCAAACTATCGGAAATACATATCGAACCAGGTACAATACAATAAATATGGGTCCGACAGAATAGATCTACACATAATCACATTGGTCCGAAACCATATTAGGAGATCGACTGAGAATAGAGATAACTCGTTAATATTCGCCCCGTACTTTACCGAGGACAAAATAAACGCAAAGAGCTGTGAACCACAAAAGAATCCTGGACCAGAAACATTTATCTACTGTGACAAGAAGGGATACATCGAACAAATGGGAACCAGATACCCACCGATATATCACCTGGAAAGGCGACAAAACGAGAAGGGATTCCCAGAATTTTTCAACAATCCAGCTGAGTATCCATTGCATAATAGATATAAATTTTCAAATATCGTTATAGATACACATAAAGACGCAAGAAAACGGGATAAATATTGGTGGCTACGCCAAACGACACCCACGACCCACCACGGCGCAACCGGACCAATCCAAGCAACAGGATAGCAACAGATGAACGACAAAAAAATCCCATAACGAATAACGAGCCGAAAGTGGGAGTGGTGGAGGGTTGCGAACACTGAAGCCAACAGCCCAAAACCACACCACCATCACTCTCGGACTTATTTCGCCTAAAAAGTGACCAGGCCTTTTTTTTAACTTTTTGAGCCTATTGTTGAGGAATAACCACCCCAAACAACACATAAATCTATTAACATTTCAATCAACATGCCAATCATAAACAAACAATGTTCTAATTTCTCTGTTCCCACGCGCAACACACAAAAACACGTGTGCGTAGAAAATTTGAGAAAATCACAAACGTTAAAAACAAAAAACCGTACACATGAGAAAAAATGTAATTTCATGCAAATTAAAATCCAAACAAATTATTAATTTGTTGACCCAAAACCCAATTAAAAATTTTTTAAAACAATTTAAATGTGTGACACAAAAAATTTACGAGTGGAAAACTACCACTCAGCACCATTTCGAAACAAAAAACAAAACTAAAAATAAATAAAGACCTATAGTATATAAGCCAGAAATTTGTAAAATGTAGGATAGTCAAATATAGTCAATCATAGTCAATCATAGTCAATAAAAGTTCTGTGTGCAAATATTAAAGATAGTCAATCAAAGTTCTGTGTGCAAATATTAAAGATAGTCAATAAAAGTTCTGTGTGCAAATATTAAAGATAGTCAATAAAAGTTCTGTGTGCAAATATTAAAGATAGTCTATCAAAATTCTGTGTGAAAATATTAAAAGTAGTCAATCAAAGTTCTGTGTGAAAAATATTAAAAGTAGTCTATCAGTAAAATCCGCAATTCATTAAAAATAGTTAAATAGTTATCTCGTTACTTAGAATACAGAAATAAATAAAAGTTTGTTATAAAAGAATATTTACAAGTGAATTTATTTTAATCAACCCTCGATACAACAATTGACAGCGCTTTAGTCAAGACTATAATCAGGTAAGAATTCAGTATTACATCATAAAAATCTATTATATTTATTATATCACAATACATTCACTATTTAATTATCACTTAAATTACTACTAACTAAATAAATACATTTAATAAACAATATATACAATATTAAATAACCTCGAATAACCACAAATATCCATAGCACTTACGCAACAACAATATACGATATGATATACCCGTACAATATATACTCTTTATAAATACAATTGTCTTGAGTACCAGAAGTTCAAGCCATTACACGAAATTTTAAAATATAACAGTATTTCACATAAACACATTATAACAATAAACACACAATAAACAACCAAAAAAAAAACACAATATTGGCGCTGTAGTTTACGAACCCGTGTCAACATAATCTTAAGTAAAAATAAATTCACGCGTACAAAAACAAATCTCTTAGGTCGAACACTCATCCACTAAAAAACCAATCTCCCAACTTACACACCCTTTCGCACTACCTTTTGGTCGAACACCCCTTTACCAAAATAAAGTAAACAGTCCTCCCGAGGTCGTATAACCCTTTCACCCAAATTTGCAGTTGTAAAAATTCTCTTGTTTCCCCAAAATCGTAAAGCAAAATCAAGATCTCAAATGAGCAACAAAAACTATAAATTAAATGAATTAAATGAGTGGAATCGCACCATTCAGCAGTAAATCAAATAAAACTCCAAGATCACCAACTCGAGCAAGCGAAAGGCTCAGAATAAAGTCAGAACCTAGCGAACTATACTCGAACATCATAAATCACTTAAATACCCAGCAAAAAATAACAAGCAACAAAAGTGCCCCCACAAATCAAAAACAAATTCAAACGAAAATCAACACAAGTCATACGACGGCACCAGCCAACAAAGAGGAAATCCAAGTGACAGAACCCCGAAACGAAAAATTAAAACCAAAAGCAAAACATCAAGCTAAAGAAGACGATCAAACACCACAGACGCTCGAAATCGCAAAACTTGTAACAACCAACAAACTCACAAATAATCCAAAAATGGACCAACAAAAGATTCAACAAAGTATTGCGAACTTTGTACCAGAATTCAATGGAGAGGGCACGAAACACCAAGCACACAACTTAACGAGATTCCTCGACACTGCCGACAGTATCTACGAAACCCTCACCACAGAACAGGAGCAAAAAATATTCGACCGATTGATCAAACTAAGACTGACAGGAGACGCATACATAAGGATCACTCACAGAAATGTCCAAAATTACAAAGAACTTAAGGAAATACTAGGAAACATGTATACAGAATTACACTCACTAGACGAACTAGAAAGGAGATTCAACAATATACAGCAGGCATACGGCGAAAGCATCAGAAATTACGGGTACAGGCTTCTTGAAGCCCTTGAGCAATACAAGAACGGCTATAGAACCAAGTACACTGCCAACAACATCGACGACACCTATCTAAAACACCTCAACACGAACTCCGTCCAATTATTCAAAAGAGGATTAAACAATACTATACTTAGGGAGAAAATAGCCACAATCAGAGCCAATAATGTAGATGAAATAATAAACGAGACAGAAGCCATTGAGAAGATGTTAGCCTGCACAACAAATACAGCACAGAACACAGCAAAACAGGCGGTCACATCATTCACACCAATAATTCAACAACAGAATACATACGGGAAGCCAGCAATCATCTGTAACTATTGCCAAAAAATGAATCACACTTGGGATGTATGCCGCACGAGGTTAAGCCATGAAAGAACGAACAGGTCACAACAATATTACACACACAACACAAACTATCAGAGAAACTACAACGCAACTAGACAACCGTTGAACACACACTATAATGCACCTACGCAGGAACAATTTAACAGAATAGCACAACCGCAACACGCATACCAACAATATCAAGACAAAACATCAAACCAGCAAATGCCGTCAACACAAAGCATGCCACAAGTCATCCCCAAATTCAATCACAATCAACAACAACAAACTCAGAATCAATTCACAACAGCAAACAGTCAGCAACAATATCAACCGAACCAACGCAGAAGCAATTTTGTACCAAAATACTGCTCACACTGTAAAGTAACAACGGGACACACCTTTGAAGAATGCCGCAATAAATTCTTCAACAGACAGCCAAATCAAAGGATCAATCAAAACAATCACACACCGCTTGATACCAACACGTTGACTGACACATTCAACAAGATGAGAATAAATACGATATTCCCGCAACAACCACAAAATCAATATGATTTAACACAACAAACGCAACCGGAAAACTACAACGGATCCGATCAGCCATAGGAGAGCCACTGACCTCGGATCCAATACAAACATACTTAATACAATCAACAGCATCAAAAAATGACCACGGACACACTCTCCAAATGGGTACTATCCCAGAAACCTATCTAAAAAATTTTCTCTCAAATGATCACACTAACTCACAAACAATTACACCAAATCCAAACAACGAACACACGAGCCCCAGCGCTCATAACTTAAATTATCAAGTACAAACAATTAACCACAAAATACAAGCCGCCGCTACAATTCCGGCGCAAACTCAACAAATACAAGCCGCCGCTACAATTCCGGCGCAAACTCAACAAACACAAGCCGCCGCTACAATTCCGGCGCAAAACCCACAAGCAAAAGCCGTCGCTACAACGCCGACGCACAACTTAAACTCACACGCAAATAACCCACAAGCAAAAGCCGTCGCTACAACGCCGACGCACAACTTAAACTCACACGCAAATAATCAACAAACACAAGCCGTCGCTACAACGCCGACGCACAATTTAAACTCACACACAAACAATGAACAATTACAAACCGTCGCTACAATGCCGACGCACAACTCAAACTTACAAACAGTTAATCATCAACCAAAAGCCACCGCTACAATTTCGGTGCAAAACTTGACTCCACAAACAACCACTCAACAAACAAAAGCCGCCGCTACAACCCCGGTGCAAAACATAAACTTAACAATTACGAACTCACAAACAAATAAAACTCAGAACAGAACTGACAACACCAATCCAGAACAAAACAAATTCATCGACAAAATCTCACTATTCAAAAAATTAACATGCGAATTAATCTCAAAAATACAGAACACACTTGAAACTAACACACGAAAACTCTCATCTGAACTAAAACAAAACTTGTTACAAAAAACACATGACTTATCTCAAATAATAACAAAACACAAAAGTAACAGCAACCCCACACAAATACCAAGCTCTCCAGAAAATAAAATCACTCCTACCCTACCTAATCCAATCCCTAAATTGACAAAACCACTCACACATAACATCTTAGATCTCGACGAAACAGAATCAGACATACTACAACAACTATTATACCCAGACACTCAGTACACAGTAAATCTAGCGACAAACGACAATCTGACTCGCGATACCATCTCACCCATTATAAACAAACACAAAGTACACCTGTTAATTGATTCAGGAGCCGACTTGTGTATAATCAAAAAAAACTTTATCGGTAAATTACAGATTGACCAAAACGATACTATAACATTAGCAGGAATAGGCACCGGCTCAATCAAAACACTTGGATCCCTAAACCTTAGTCTACAACTTAGCAATAGCTACCACATCTCACACAAATTCCACGTCGTCTCAAATGATTTCCCAATTACCGAAAATGGAATACTAGGCCGAGACTTTTTCGACAAGTTCCAAGTAAATATTTCATACAGCACAAGTACTATAAAACTACAACGTCACGTCATACCCTTTTCAAACAAGTTAAATAATAAAATATCGCTACCTAAAAGAAGCGAGACGATTGTACAAATTACAACCCCCACAAACCAACTCTCAATCTGCTCAGCCAAAGAAATTCAACCAGGCATTTTCATACCCCACTTACTAATCCAACCGACGAACTACAAAGCTAAAATACTAATCGCAAATACATTAACTGAAGACATACAATTGATAAACATAAAGCCAGAAATAGAACCAATAACAGAAGAACCACAATACCAACACATTACAAAGAAACCCGACAGTAGAAAAGAACAGATAGCACAGATAGTCTCAGCAAACCTAAACACAGACAACAATACAGAAGAAAACATGACGATATTAGAACTATGCCTACAGTATCAAGACATCTTCTTCTTGGAAGGAGACAAATTGACCACCGTAAAAGGCGTCCAACACAACATAAACCTGTATACGGACTCCAAACCCATCCACGTTCAACGCTACAGGCTTCCGCAAATGCACCGCGACGAAATCAATAAACAAGTTCACGAAATGCTAAATGAAGGGAAAATCCAACAAAGTTCAAGCCCTTTCAACAGTCCACTCCTCGCTGTACCAAAGAAACCAGGTGCAGACGGCAAACCGAAATGGCGAATAGTCGTCGATTTCAGAAAACTAAATGACATCACCATCGGAGACTCATTTCCCCTTCCTAATATTAACGACATTTTAGACCAGCTAGGTCACGCCCAGTATTTCTCAACGCTGGACATGGCTAGCGGCTATCATCAAATTCAGATGAACCCAGCAGACTCATACAAGACAGCATTCAGTACAGATTATGGCCACTTCGAATTTACTCGAATGCCATTTGGCTTAAAAAACTCACAAGCCACATTCCAAAGAACAATAAACCATGTACTTAGAGGTTTCCAAGGATTAAAAGGTTTCATTTACTTAGATGATGTAATCATCTACGGAAAAAATCTAAACGATCATAATTCAAAATTACTAGAGGTATTTGAAATTTGCCGACAGAACAACCTCAAATTGCAATGTACAAAATGTCAGTTTCTTAGAAAGGAAATTACTTTTCTCGGTCATCTAATTACACCAGACGGAATAAAACCGAACCCCTCCACTGTAAACGCAGTTCAGAATTTCCCGACACCGCGAAATGTGCGAGAAATACAATCATTCCTAGGCCTTGCAAATTACTACCGCAGATTCATCCCGAAATTCTCAGAAATAGCTGAACCACTAACAAAACTCACCAGAAAAGGTACACCATTTCTATACTCTGAACAATGTAAAGTAGCTCAAGACACACTAAAAAATTGCCTAATAAACCCACCCATCCTAAAATATCCAGACATGAACAGACCGTTCACACTCACAACAGACGCTAGCGAATATAGCTTAGGTGCAGTTTTGTCACAAATATACCAGCAAGGAGAATTCCCCATAGCATACGCCAGCAGAGCGCTCGGCAAGTCCGAAAGAAATTACAGTACGATAGAAAAAGAAATGCTTGCCATATATTGGGCAATCAACAACTTTAGACCATACCTTTACGGAAAAAAATTTACAGTAGTGACAGATCACAAACCACTCACCGGAAATCTCACCAAAATTCCAAATCGCATACTCAAATGGAATTTAAAACTGTCAGAATATAATTTCGAAACTATACATAAACCCGGGAAATTTAACACAAATGCCGACGCCCTCAGCCGAATCAAACACCAAGAACAACTGTTAGTAATCACGCGAGCACAAAATAAAGCAAAAGACAATCAAGAGCAAGACAAAAACACAAGAACAAATTCCCCCTCTCAAACCAATAAAAACGAAACACAAAACACAATACTCACAGAAATAACAGAATTATCATCCCTTATACTGGTACAATGTCTTCACATAACTAGACTCCAAGATGACGCAACAGAAATCATAACAGCCTTAGAAAATAAAATCTTACACCCACTAATAATACCTGCTAGTAAAATCATGCAAGTAGTAAACACAAATTACCAAGATACAAACAAAGTAATGAAAATACACAATAACTTAAGACAAATAGTTAAAATCAATCATATCGAAATTGATAGAAAAATCATAGCAAAAATCACAATACCCATATTGCCAAACGAAGAATATACAATATACAAACCATATGTAATACCCTTTAAAACACAGAACGGACACTCGATGTACATTACAGACACAGACTACTTAGCAATAAACAACGATAAAAGCAAATCCATAGACTTACACTTAACAGAAATTTCCACATGCCAAAACATAATAGATACTTTAGACGGAAATATAAAAATTTGCCAACTGACACAACCAATCAACACAATCCAAAACTCTCTTTGCTTACCAAACTTACTTCTCCACCCTCAAATTGTAACTAATCAATGCAAAATATTACCTGTCAAAGCAACAGAAAAAATCACGAAAATGGACAATTCAAACACTTGGCTATATTCAGCAATTAAAAATCTAACCATGATAATACGATGCAAAAATATTACAGAAACTGTACAGTTAATAGATCAAGGAACAATTACATTTCTTGACACATGTAAAATAATCACAGAACACTTTATTATACAAATAGAAGGAAACTCTAAAACAATAAAAATTGAACACCAACAACAAACAGAAGTACCAACAAACGATGTAGAGGCTTCATTGAAACACTTACGACACCACAACGACACAGAAAATATAGAACAAATCAAAATAAGCAACCACAACGAATACAACAGACAACTGAGCACAGAAGTACGCAAAATAAATGAACTAAAAAATACAGCAGAAGAAATAGCTACCCAGATGAACAAAAACAAACTCAACCACTCGTCAGGAATAGCAATAACCATCATCAGCATAAGTATAACAATAACAGTATCATTTCTAATACTCTGCAAATACAAAACCGCGAAAAACAGAAATACAGGGAACTTGACAGAAATTAACATACACAAAGACCATGACACAAAAGAAACGGACAAACAAGATACGAACTCAAATAACCAAAATTTAAGAATTATATAAATACTAAAACAAATTTCTTTAACCCCAATATCCAGCAACACCATGTCAAATTTCCCCGAAGCCCATCTCGCAATGATCCAACACCTCCAAAACAAGAGAGATGAAGAGTCAAGAAAAATGAGGAAAAACAACCCAATAAAACGCAACCCCCGCAAAACGCAAAAAAAAATAACAACCACAACCATACTGCCAGAACACGTCACTACCTGGTATCACCTGAAATATCCAGAAGAAAAGAAAAAGGCTGAAGCAGCGGAAAAACTAAACTTAAGAAAATACAATTGGCTCGCGAGAAATAAAATACCCGCGTATCCATGGCCAACATGGGATGAAAATAAAATGAAAAAATTAGAGATGGACGAATTCTAAACACATCTCAAAAACAAATAGTTTTTTCTTCAATGAACCCACACCAAAACTAACACTCAGGGAAGAACAAACTATGAACACAAAATCATTAGACAAGCAATTAACCATAATTTTAAAAGAATATTTTCAATAATCAGCTTTGGCCTAAACATAAAGTTGAAAAAGAACAATACATTAAATAAAGCCTTGATTTGAGAAAAAAAAAAAAAAAATGTTTAGAATACCGGTTCTCGTCGGATCACCGAAGTGAAGCAACATTGGGCGAAGTTAGTACTTAGATGGGTGACCGCTTTGGAACACTTCGTGTCGTTGGCATTTTGTTTTTTGCATTTTGCGCCCGAAATTTAAAATGCGGAGTATGCATTGCTTCATGTGTCACTGAAATTCAATGTTTTTCGATATTACACGGTAACTTGGTTACCCATAAGCAAGCGTTGCGACAATCCAAACTACCTTTTAATAAAAGCAAATTATTTAATAAACGAACATTTTTTTAGACTTCAATTGAATTTCAGTTAGTATTAATTTTTTTTTCAATTTCGAATTCAATAATTTCATTTATTATCTAATTGTAAAGTTAAAATAGAAATGATTCGTACTGTGCAAGCCTCTGTATGCACATTTTTATTAAATGCGACATGGTTCAAAACTATTGTATGTAAAAAAAATTATGTGTTACTATTCATCTGCCATCTTTCATTCGAGATTTGTAGTTTATTACAGTTTATAACAGTAAATTAAAGTTATACTTTACTAATTATACTCATAATTTTGTTTTTGTTTGATTAACATGGTTAGAGACTTTGGCAACGGCCATACCATGTTTAGAATACCGGTTCTCGTCCGATCACCGAAGTCACATCACGAACACTTCGTGTCGTTGGCATTTTGTTTTTTGCATTTTGCGCCCGAAATTTAAAATGCGGAGTATGCATTGCTTCATGTGTCACTGAAATTCAATGTTTTTCGATATTACACGGTAACTTGGTTACCCATAAGCAAGCGTTGCGACAATCCAAACTACCTTTTAATAAAAGCAAATTATTTAATAAACGAACATTTTTTTAGACTTCAATTGAATTTCAGTTAGTATTAATTTTTTTTTCAATTTCGAATTCAATAATTTCATTTATTATCTAATTGTAAAGTTAAAATAGAAATGATTCGTACTGTGCAAGCCTCTGTATGCACATTTTTATTAAATGCGACATGGTTCAAAACTATTGTATGTAAAAAAAATTATATGTTACTATTCATCTGCCATCTTTCATTCGAGATTTGTAGTTTATTACAGTTTATAACAGTAAATTAAAGTTATACTTTATTATTTATACTCATAATTTTGTTTTTGTTTGATTAACATGGTTAGAGACTTTGGCAACGGCCATACCATGTTTAGAATACCGGTTCTCGTCGGATCACCGAAGTGAAGCAACATTGGGCGAAGTTAGTACTTAGATGGGTGACCGCTTTGGAACACTTCGTGTCGTTGGCATTTTGTTTTTTGCATTTTGCGCCCGAAATTTAAAATGCGGAGTATGCATTGCTTCATGTGTCACTGAAATTCAATGTTTTTCGATATTACACGGTAACTTGGTTACCCATATGCAAGCGTCGCGACAATCCAAACTACCTTTAATAACAGCAAATTATTTAATAAACGAACATTTTTTTAGTCTTCAATTGAATTTCAGTTAGTATTAATTTTTTTTTCAATTTCGAATTCAATAATTTCATTTATTATCTAATTGTAAAGTTAAAATAGAAATGATTCGTACTGTGCAAGCCTCTGTATGCACATTTTTATTAAATGCGACATGGTTCAAAACTATTGTATGTAAAAAAAATTATGTGTTACTATTCATCTGCCATCTTTCATTCGAGATTTGTAGTTTATTACAGTTTATAACAGTAAATTAAAGTTATACTTTACTAATTATACTCATAATTTTGTTTTTGTTTGATTAACATGGTTAGAGACTTTGGCAACGGCCATACCATGTTTAGAATACCGGTTCTCGTCCGATCACCGAAGTCAAGCAACATTGGGCGAAGTTAGTACTTAGATGGGTGACCGCTTGGGAACACTTCGTGTCGTTGGCATTTTGTTTTTTGCATTTTGCGCCCGAAATTTAAAATGCGGAGTATGCATTGCTTCATGTGTCACTGAAATTCAATGTTTTTCGATATTACACGGTAACTTGGTTACCCATAAGCAAGCGTTGCGACAATCCAAACTACCTTTAATAACAGCAAATTATTTAATAAACGAACATTTTTTTAGTCTTCAATTGAATTTCAGTTAGTATTAATTTTTTTTTTTTATTCCGAATTCAATAATTTCATTTATTATCTAATTGTAAAGTTAAAATAGAAATGATTCGTACAGTGCAAGCCTCTGTATGCACATTTTTATTAAATGCGACATGGTTCAAAACTATTGTATGTAAAAAAAATTATGTGTTACTATTCATCTGCCATCTTTCATTCGAGATTTGTAGTTTATTACAGTTTATAACAGTAAATTAAAGTTATACTTTACTAATTATACTCATAATTTTGTTTTTGTTTGATTAACATGGTTAGAGACTTTGGCAACGGCCATACCATGTTTAGAATACCGGTTCTCGTCGGATCACCGAAGTGAAGCAACATTGGGCGAAGTTAGTACTTAGATGGGTGACCGCTTTGGAACACTTCGTGTCGTTGGCATTTTGTTTTTTGCATTTTGCGCCCGAAATTTAAAATGCGGAGTATGCATTGCTTCATGTGTCACTGAAATTCAATGTTTTTCGATATTACACGGTAACTTGGTTACCCATAAGCAAGCGTTGCGACAATCCAAACTACCTTTAATAACAGCAAATTATTTAATAAACGAACATTTTTTTAGTCTTCAATTGAATTTCAGTTAGTATTAATTTTTTTTTTTTATTCCGAATTCAATAATTTCATTTATTATCTAATTGTAAAGTTAAAATAGAAATGATTCGTACAGTGCAAGCCTCTGTATGCACATTTTTATTAAATGCGACATGGTTCAAAACTATTGTATGTAAAAAAAATTATGTGTTACTATTCATCTGCCATCTTTCATTCGAGATTTGTAGTTTATTATAGTTTATAACAGTAAATTAAAGTTATACTTTATTATTTATACTCATAATTTTGTTTTTGTTTGATTAACATGGTTAGAGACTTTGGCAACGGCCATACCATGTTTAGAATACCGGTTCTCGTCCGATCACCGAAGTCAAGCAACATTGGGCGAAGTTAGTACTTAGATGGGTGACCGCTTTGGAACACTTCGTGTCGTTGGCATTTTGTTTTTTGCATTTTGCGCCCGAAATTTAAAATGCGGAGTATGCATTGCTTCATGTGTCACTGAAATTCAATGTTTTTCGATATTACACGGTAACTTGGTTACCCATATGCAAGCGTCGCGACAATCCAAACTACCTTTAATAACAGCAAATTATTTAATAAACGAACATTTTTTTAGTCTTCAATTGAATTTCAGTTAGTATTAATTTTTTTTTCAATTTCGAATTCAATAATTTCATTTATTATCTAATTGTAAAGTTAAAATAGAAATGATTCGTACTGTGCAAGCCTCTGTATGCACATTTTTATTAAATGCGACATGGTTCAAAACTACTGTAAGTAAAAAAAATTATGTGTTACTATTCATCTGCCATCTTTCATTCGAGATTTGTAGTTTATTACAGTTTATAACAGTAAATTAAAGTTATACTTTATTATTTATACTCATAATTTTGTTTTTGTTTGATTAACATGGTTAGAGACTTTGGCAACGGCCATACCATGTTTAGAATACCGGTTCTCGTCCGATCACCGAAGTCAAGCAACATTGGGCGAAGTTAGTACTTAGATGGGTGACCGCTTGGGAACACTTCGTGTCGTTGGCATTTTGTTTTTTGCATTTTGCGCCCGAAATTTAAAATGCGGAGTATGCATTGCTTCATGTGTCACTGAAATTCAATGTTTTTCGATATTACACGGTAACTTGGTTACCCATAAGCAAGCGTTGCGACAATCCAAACTACCTTTAATAACAGCAAATTATTTAATAAACGAACATTTTTTTAGTCTTCAATTGAATTTCAGTTAGTATTAATTTTTTTTTTTTATTCCGAATTCAATAATTTCATTTATTATCTAATTGTAAAGTTAAAATAGAAATGATTCGTACAGTGCAAGCCTCTGTATGCACATTTTTATTAAATGCGACATGGTTCAAAACTATTGTATGTAAAAAAAATTATGTGTTACTATTCATCTGCCATCTTTCATTCGAGATTTGTAGTTTATTACAGTTTATAACAGTAAATTAAAGTTATACTTTACTAATTATACTCAGAATTTTGTTTTTGTTTGATTAACATGGTTAGAGACTTTGGCAACGGCCATACCATGTTTAGAATACCGGTTCTCGTCCGATCACCGAAGTCACATCACGAACACTTCGTGTCGTTGGCATTTTGTTTTTTGCATTTTGCGCCCGAAATTTAAAATGCGGAGTATGCATTGCTTCATGTGTCACTGAAATTCAATGTTTTTCGATATTACACGGTAACTTGGTTACCCATATGCAAGCGTCGCGACAATCCAAACTACCTTTAATAACAGCAAATTATTTAATAAACGAACATTTTTTTAGTCTTCAATTGAATTTCAGTTAGTATTAATTTTTTTTTCAATTTCGAATTCAATAATTTCATTTATTATCTAATTGTAAAGTTAAAATAGAAATGATTCGTACTGTGCAAGCCTCTGTATGCACATTTTTATTAAATGCGACATAGTTCAAAACTATTGTATGTAAAAAAAATTATGTGTTACTATTCATCTGCCATCTTTCATTCGAGATTTGTAGTTTATTACAGTTTATAACAGTAAATTAAAGTTATACTTTATTATTTATACTCATAATTTTGTTTTTGTTTGATTAACATGGTTAGAGACTTTGGCAACGGCCATACCATGTTTAGAATACCGGTTCTCGTCGGATCACCGAAGTGAAGCAACATTGGGCGAAGTTAGTACTTAGATGGGTGACCGCTTTGGAACACTTCGTGTCGTTGGCATTTTGTTTTTTGCATTTTGCGCCCGAAATTTAAAATGCGGAGTATGCATTGCTTCATGTGTCACTGAAATTCAATGTTTTTCGATATTACACGGTAACTTGGTTACCCATAAGCAAGCGTTGCGACAATCCAAACTACCTTTAATAACAGCAAATTATTTAATAAACGAACATTTTTTTAGTCTTCAATTGAATTTCAGTTAGTATTAATTTTTTTTTCAATTTCGAATTCAATAATTTCATTTATTATCTAATTGTAAAGTTAAAATAGAAATGATTCGTACTGTGCAAGCCTCTGTATGCACATTTTTATTAAATGCGACATAGTTCAAAACTATTGTATGTAAAAAAAATTATGTGTTACTATTCATCTGCCATCTTTCATTCGAGATTTGTAGTTTATTACAGTTTATAACAGTAAATTAAAGTTATACTTTATTATTTATACTCATAATTTTGTTTTTGTTTGATTAACATGGTTAGAGACTTTGGCAACGGCCATACCATGTTTAGAATACCGGTTCTCGTCGGATCACCGAAGTGAAGCAACATTGGGCGAAGTTAGTACTTAGATGGGTGACCGCTTTGGAACACTTCGTGTCGTTGGCATTTTGTTTTTTGCATTTTGCGCCCGAAATTTAAAATGCGGAGTATGCATTGCTTCATGTGTCACTGAAATTCAATGTTTTTCGATATTACACGGTAACTTGGTTACCCATAAGCAAGCGTTGCGACAATCCAAACTACCTTTAATAACAGCAAATTATTTAATAAACGAACATTTTTTTAGTCTTCAATTGAATTTCAGTTAGTATTAATTTTTTTTTCAATTTCGAATTCAATAATTTCATTTATTATCTAATTGTAAAGTTAAAATAGAAATGATTCGTACTGTGCAAGCCTCTGTATGCACATTTTTATTAAATGCGACATAGTTCAAAACTATTGTATGTAAAAAAAATTATGTGTTACTATTCATCTGCCATCTTTCATTCGAGATTTGTAGTTTATTACAGTTTATAACAGTAAATTAAAGTTATACTTTACTAATTATACTCATAATTTTGTTTTTGTTTGATTAACATGGTTAGAGACTTTGGCAACGGCCATACCATGTTTAGAATACCGGTTCTCGTCCGATCACCGAAGTCAAGCAACATTGGGCGAAGTTAGTACTTAGATGGGTGACCGCTTGGGAACACTTCGTGTCGTTGGCATTTTGTTTTTTGCATTTTGCGCCCGAAATTTAAAATGCGGAGTATGCATTGCTTCATGTGTCACTGAAATTCAATGTTTTTCGATATTACACGGTAACTTGGTTACCCATATGCAAGCGTCGCGACAATCCAAACTACCTTTAATAACAGCAAATTATTTAATAAACGAACATTTTTTTAGTCTTCAATTGAATTTCAGTTAGTATTAATTTTTTTTTTTTATTCCGAATTCAATAATTTCATTTATTATCTAATTGTAAAGTTAAAATAGAAATGATTCGTACAGTGCAAGCCTCTGTATGCACATTTTTATTAAATGCGACATGGTTCAAAACTATTGTATGTAAAAAAAATTATGTGTTACTATTCATCTGCCATCTTTCATTCGAGATTTGTAGTTTATTATAGTTTATAACAGTAAATTAAAGTTATACTTTATTATTTATACTCATAATTTTGTTTTTGTTTGATTAACATGGTTAGAGACTTTGGCAACGGCCATACCATGTTTAGAATACCGGTTCTCGTCCGATCACCGAAGTCAAGCAACATTGGGCGAAGTTAGTACTTAGATGGGTGACCGCTTTGGAACACTTCGTGTCGTTGGCATTTTGTTTTTTGCATTTTGCGCCCGAAATTTAAAATGCGGAGTATGCATTGCTTCATGTGTCACTGAAATTCAATGTTTTTCGATATTACACGGTAACTTGGTTACCCATATGCAAGCGTCGCGACAATCCAAACTACCTTTAATAACAGCAAATTATTTAATAAACGAACATTTTTTTAGTCTTCAATTGAATTTCAGTTTTTTTTTTTTTTTTTTTTTTTTTTTTATTTGACACTAGCCCCAAGATTTGGTGCCATTTGGTCCAATTTTTACAATTTTTTTTTCAAATTAACAATTTTTCAAATTTTAAATTAATTTTTATTTATTCTTTCATTCACCTTTCACACATCGATCCCCTTTCATACTTCTATTTGATTCATTCTTATAAAATTATACACATTCTTATATACGTTCATTCCCATTCGTAATATCTCAGTCAAGTTCCTTGCTCTCAAGAGAACATCGAACATTTGTCTGTTCTGATTGAATGCAGTACATTTCAGAATCAAATGTTCGATGTCCTCCACAACCAAACAACTTTCACATAATTCATTCTCAATCAAATTGCGTTTCTTCAAACATTCTTTCCAATTACCATGATTCAATCTTACGCGCTCCATCGTTCGTATCATTCTAGTATCTCCTTTGAGCACCTTAAAGAAAGGTTGGCTCAAAGGAGAACTAACCAACTCAAAGTACTTCTTGCCTTTCACCTGACATTTTTCAACAAACTCTCTCTCCCATTTTCTCCACAGATTCACCTGAAACATGCGAAGTACATCTCTTGCATCCATAAATTCATATTCATTTATATCCTCAACCAAACAACCCCGTTTTGCAAGCATATCGGCTCTTTCATTACCTTCAATTTGTAGGTGTGACGGTATCCATTGAAGAATGACCTCACTCCCACAAGATTGAAGGTACTCATACAAAATTTCCACATACACATTACCATGAGTTCCCCCACCCTTACTAATTAATTCTAGCCCACTCCGGGAGTCGGAAAATAACACTACTCTCCTCCTCCCTTGTGTCATTGCCAACTTGATACCTTCCATAATTCCAATCAACTCCGCATTCATTATACAGATACTGTCATTCACTCTTATCATTTTCTCTTTTCTCATTGACGGAATAAAAATGCCTACACCTACTCGATCACCACTCACTGAATTTCAGTTAGTATTAATTTTTTTTTCAATTTCGAATTCAATAATTTCATTTATTATCTAATTGTAAAGTTAAAATAGAAATGATTCGTACTGTGCAAGCCTCTGTATGCACATTTTTATTAAATGCGACATGGTTCAAAACTACTGTAAGTAAAAAAAATTATGTGTTACTATTCATCTGCCATCTTTCATTCGAGATTTGTAGTTTATTACAGTTTATAACAGTAAATTAAAGTTATACTTTATTATTTATACTCATAATTTTGTTTTTGTTTGATTAACATGGTTAGAGACTTTGGCAACGGCCATACCATGTTTAGAATACCGGTTCTCGTCGGATCACCGAAGTGAAGCAACATTGGGCGAAGTTAGTACTTAGATGGGTGACCGCTTTGGAACACTTCGTGTCGTTGGCATTTTGTTTTTTGCATTTTGCGCCCGAAATTTAAAATGCGGAGTATGCATTGCTTCATGTGTCACTGAAATTCAATGTTTTTCGATATTACACGGTAACTTGGTTACCCATAAGCAAGCGTTGCGACAATCCAAACTACCTTTAATAACAGCAAATTATTTAATAAACGAACATTTTTTTAGTCTTCAATTGAATTTCAGTTAGTATTAATTTTTTTTTCAATTTCGAATTCAATAATTTCATTTATTATCTAATTGTAAAGTTAAAATAGAAATGATTCGTACTGTGCAAGCCTCTGTATGCACATTTTTATTAAATGCGACATAGTTCAAAACTATTGTATGTAAAAAAAATTATGTGTTACTATTCATCTGCCATCTTTCATTCGAGATTTGTAGTTTATTACAGTTTATAACAGTAAATTAAAGTTATACTTTATTATTTATACTCATAATTTTGTTTTTGTTTGATTAACATGGTTAGAGACTTTGGCAACGGCCATACCATGTTTAGAATACCGGTTCTCGTCGGATCACCGAAGTGAAGCAACATTGGGCGAAGTTAGTACTTAGATGGGTGACCGCTTTGGAACACTTCGTGTCGTTGGCATTTTGTTTTTTGCATTTTGCGCCCGAAATTTAAAATGCGGAGTATGCATTGCTTCATGTGTCACTGAAATTCAATGTTTTTCGATATTACACGGTAACTTGGTTACCCATAAGCAAGCGTTGCGACAATCCAAACTACCTTTAATAACAGCAAATTATTTAATAAACGAACATTTTTTTAGTCTTCAATTGAATTTCAGTTAGTATTAATTTTTTTTTCAATTTCGAATTCAATAATTTCATTTATTATCTAATTGTAAAGTTAAAATAGAAATGATTCGTACTGTGCAAGCCTCTGTATGCACATTTTTATTAAATGCGACATAGTTCAAAACTATTGTATGTAAAAAAAATTATGTGTTACTATTCATCTGCCATCTTTCATTCGAGATTTGTAGTTTATTACAGTTTATAACAGTAAATTAAAGTTATACTTTACTAATTATACTCATAATTTTGTTTTTGTTTGATTAACATGGTTAGAGACTTTGGCAACGGCCATACCATGTTTAGAATACCGGTTCTCGTCCGATCACCGAAGTCAAGCAACATTGGGCGAAGTTAGTACTTAGATGGGTGACCGCTTTGGAACACTTCGTGTCGTTGGCATTTTGTTTTTTGCATTTTGCGCCCGAAATTTAAAATGCGGAGTATGCATTGCTTCATGTGTCACTGAAATTCAATGTTTTTCGATATTACACGGTAACTTGGTTACCCATATGCAAGCGTCGCGACAATCCAAACTACCTTTAATAACAGCAAATTATTTAATAAACGAACATTTTTTTAGTCTTCAATTGAATTTCAGTTAGTATTAATTTTTTTTTTTTATTCCGAATTCAATAATTTCATTTATTATCTAATTGTAAAGTTAAAATAGAAATGATTCGTACAGTGCAAGCCTCTGTATGCACATTTTTATTAAATGCGACATGGTTCAAAACTATTGTATGTAAAAAAAATTATGTGTTACTATTCATCTGCCATCTTTCATTCGAGATTTGTAGTTTATTATAGTTTATAACAGTAAATTAAAGTTATACTTTATTATTTATACTCATAATTTTGTTTTTGTTTGATTAACATGGTTAGAGACTTTGGCAACGGCCATACCATGTTTAGAATACCGGTTCTCGTCCGATCACCGAAGTCAAGCAACATTGGGCGAAGTTAGTACTTAGATGGGTGACCGCTTTGGAACACTTCGTGTCGTTGGCATTTTGTTTTTTGCATTTTGCGCCCGAAATTTAAAATGCGGAGTATGCATTGCTTCATGTGTCACTGAAATTCAATGTTTTTCGATATTACACGGTAACTTGGTTACCCATAAGCAAGCGTTGCGACAATCCAAACTACCTTTAATAACAGCAAATTATTTAATAAACGAACATTTTTTTAGTCTTCAATTGAATTTCAGTTAGTATTAATTTTTTTTTCAATTTCGAATTCAATAATTTCATTTATTATCTAATTGTAAAGTTAAAATAGAAATGATTCGTACTGTGCAAGCCTCTGTATGCACATTTTTATTAAATGCGACATAGTTCAAAACTATTGTATGTAAAAAAAATTATGTGTTACTATTCATCTGCCATCTTTCATTCGAGATTTGTAGTTTATTACAGTTTATAACAGTAAATTAAAGTTATACTTTACTAATTATACTCATAATTTTGTTTTTGTTTGATTAACATGGTTAGAGACTTTGGCAACGGCCATACCATGTTTAGAATACCGGTTCTCGTCCGATCACCGAAGTCAAGCAACATTGGGCGAAGTTAGTACTTAGATGGGTGACCGCTTGGGAACACTTCGTGTCGTTGGCATTTTGTTTTTTGCATTTTGCGCCCGAAATTTAAAATGCGGAGTATGCATTGCTTCATGTGTCACTGAAATTCAATGTTTTTCGATATTACACGGTAACTTGGTTACCCATAAGCAAGCGTTGCGACAATCCAAACTACCTTTAATAACAGCAAATTATTTAATAAACGAACATTTTTTTAGTCTTCGATTGAATTTCAGTTAGTATTAATTTTTTTTTTTTATTCCGAATTCAATAATTTCATTTATTATCTAATTGTAAAGTTAAAATAGAAATGATTCGTACAGTGCAAGCCTCTGTATGCACATTTTTATTAAATGCGACATGGTTCAAAACTATTGTATGTAAAAAAAATTATGTGTTACTATTCATCTGCCATCTTTCATTCGAGATTTGTAGTTTATTACAGTTTATAACAGTAAATTAAAGTTATACTTTACTAATTATACTCATAATTTTGTTTTTGTTTGATTAACATGGTTAGAGACTTTGGCAACGGCCATACCATGTTTAGAATACCGGTTCTCGTCGGATCACCGAAGTGAAGCAACATTGGGCGAAGTTAGTACTTAGATGGGTGACCGCTTTGGAACACTTCGTGTCGTTGGCATTTTGTTTTTTGCATTTTGCGCCCGAAATTTAAAATGCGGAGTATGCATTGCTTCATGTGTCACTGAAATTCAATGTTTTTCGATATTACACGGTAACTTGGTTACCCATAAGCAAGCGTTGCGACAATCCAAACTACCTTTAATAACAGCAAATTATTTAATAAACGAACATTTTTTTAGTCTTCAATTGAATTTCAGTTAGTATTAATTTTTTTTTTTTATTCCGAATTCAATAATTTCATTTATTATCTAATTGTAAAGTTAAAATAGAAATGATTCGTACAGTGCAAGCCTCTGTATGCACATTTTTATTAAATGCGACATGGTTCAAAACTATTGTATGTAAAAAAAATTATGTGTTACTATTCATCTGCCATCTTTCATTCGAGATTTGTAGTTTATTATAGTTTATAACAGTAAATTAAAGTTATACTTTATTATTTATACTCATAATTTTGTTTTTGTTTGATTAACATGGTTAGAGACTTTGGCAACGGCCATACCATGTTTAGAATACCGGTTCTCGTCCGATCACCGAAGTCAAGCAACATTGGGCGAAGTTAGTACTTAGATGGGTGACCGCTTTGGAACACTTCGTGTCGTTGGCATTTTGTTTTTTGCATTTTGCGCCCGAAATTTAAAATGCGGAGTATGCATTGCTTCATGTGTCACTGAAATTCAATGTTTTTCGATATTACACGGTAACTTGGTTACCCATATGCAAGCGTCGCGACAATCCAAACTACCTTTAATAACAGCAAATTATTTAATAAACGAACATTTTTTTAGTCTTCAATTGAATTTCAGTTAGTATTAATTTTTTTTTCAATTTCGAATTCAATAATTTCATTTATTATCTAATTGTAAAGTTAAAATAGAAATGATTCGTACTGTGCAAGCCTCTGTATGCACATTTTTATTAAATGCGACATGGTTCAAAACTACTGTAAGTAAAAAAAATTATGTGTTACTATTCATCTGCCATCTTTCATTCGAGATTTGTAGTTTATTACAGTTTATAACAGTAAATTAAAGTTATACTTTATTATTTATACTCATAATTTTGTTTTTGTTTGATTAACATGGTTAGAGACTTTGGCAACGGCCATACCATGTTTAGAATACCGGTTCTCGTCCGATCACCGAAGTCAAGCAACATTGGGCGAAGTTAGTACTTAGATGGGTGACCGCTTGGGAACACTTCGTGTCGTTGGCATTTTGTTTTTTGCATTTTGCGCCCGAAATTTAAAATGCGGAGTATGCATTGCTTCATGTGTCACTGAAATTCAATGTTTTTCGATATTACACGGTAACTTGGTTACCCATAAGCAAGCGTTGCGACAATCCAAACTACCTTTAATAACAGCAAATTATTTAATAAACGAACATTTTTTTAGTCTTCAATTGAATTTCAGTTAGTATTAATTTTTTTTTTTTATTCCGAATTCAATAATTTCATTTATTATCTAATTGTAAAGTTAAAATAGAAATGATTCGTACAGTGCAAGCCTCTGTATGCACATTTTTATTAAATGCGACATGGTTCAAAACTATTGTATGTAAAAAAAATTATGTGTTACTATTCATCTGCCATCTTTCATTCGAGATTTGTAGTTTATTACAGTTTATAACAGTAAATTAAAGTTATACTTTACTAATTATACTCATAATTTTGTTTTTGTTTGATTAACATGGTTAGAGACTTTGGCAACGGCCATACCATGTTTAGAATACCGGTTCTCGTCCGATCACCGAAGTCAAGCAACATTGGGCGAAGTTAGTACTTAGATGGGTGACCGCTTGGGAACACTTCGTGTCGTTGGCATTTTGTTTTTTGCATTTTGCGCCCGAAATTTAAAATGCGGAGTATGCATTGCTTCATGTGTCACTGAAATTCAATGTTTTTCGATATTACACGGTAACTTGGTTACCCATAAGCAAGCGTTGCGACAATCCAAACTACCTTTAATAACAGCAAATTATTTAATAAACGAACATTTTTTTAGTCTTCAATTGAATTTCAGTTAGTATTAATTTTTTTTTCAATTTCGAATTCAATAATTTCATTTATTATCTAATTGTAAAGTTAAAATAGAAATGATTCGTACTGTGCAAGCCTCTGTATGCACATTTTTATTAAATGCGACATAGTTCAAAACTATTGTATGTAAAAAAAATTATGTGTTACTATTCATCTGCCATCTTTCATTCGAGATTTGTAGTTTATTACAGTTTATAACAGTAAATTAAAGTTATACTTTATTATTTATACTCATAATTTTGTTTTTGTTTGATTAACATGGTTAGAGACTTTGGCAACGGCCATACCATGTTTAGAATACCGGTTCTCGTCGGATCACCGAAGTGAAGCAACATTGGGCGAAGTTAGTACTTAGATGGGTGACCGCTTTGGAACACTTCGTGTCGTTGGCATTTTGTTTTTTGCATTTTGCGCCCGAAATTTAAAATGCGGAGTATGCATTGCTTCATGTGTCACTGAAATTCAATGTTTTTCGATATTACACGGTAACTTGGTTACCCATAAGCAAGCGTTGCGACAATCCAAACTACCTTTAATAACAGCAAATTATTTAATAAACGAACATTTTTTTAGTCTTCAATTGAATTTCAGTTAGTATTAATTTTTTTTTCAATTTCGAATTCAATAATTTCATTTATTATCTAATTGTAAAGTTAAAATAGAAATGATTCGTACTGTGCAAGCCTCTGTATGCACATTTTTATTAAATGCGACATAGTTCAAAACTATTGTATGTAAAAAAAATTATGTGTTACTATTCATCTGCCATCTTTCATTCGAGATTTGTAGTTTATTACAGTTTATAACAGTAAATTAAAGTTATACTTTACTAATTATACTCATAATTTTGTTTTTGTTTGATTAACATGGTTAGAGACTTTGGCAACGGCCATACCATGTTTAGAATACCGGTTCTCGTCCGATCACCGAAGTCAAGCAACATTGGGCGAAGTTAGTACTTAGATGGGTGACCGCTTGGGAACACTTCGTGTCGTTGGCATTTTGTTTTTTGCATTTTGCGCCCGAAATTTAAAATGCGGAGTATGCATTGCTTCATGTGTCACTGAAATTCAATGTTTTTCGATATTACACGGTAACTTGGTTACCCATAAGCAAGCGTTGCGACAATCCAAACTACCTTTAATAACAGCAAATTATTTAATAAACGAACATTTTTTTAGTCTTCGATTGAATTTCAGTTAGTATTAATTTTTTTTTTTTATTCCGAATTCAATAATTTCATTTATTATCTAATTGTAAAGTTAAAATAGAAATGATTCGTACAGTGCAAGCCTCTGTATGCACATTTTTATTAAATGCGACATGGTTCAAAACTATTGTATGTAAAAAAAATTATGTGTTACTATTCATCTGCCATCTTTCATTCGAGATTTGTAGTTTATTACAGTTTATAACAGTAAATTAAAGTTATACTTTACTAATTATACTCATAATTTTGTTTTTGTTTGATTAACATGGTTAGAGACTTTGGCAACGGCCATACCATGTTTAGAATACCGGTTCTCGTCGGATCACCGAAGTGAAGCAACATTGGGCGAAGTTAGTACTTAGATGGGTGACCGCTTTGGAACACTTCGTGTCGTTGGCATTTTGTTTTTTGCATTTTGCGCCCGAAATTTAAAATGCGGAGTATGCATTGCTTCATGTGTCACTGAAATTCAATGTTTTTCGATATTACACGGTAACTTGGTTACCCATAAGCAAGCGTTGCGACAATCCAAACTACCTTTAATAACAGCAAATTATTTAATAAACGAACATTTTTTTAGTCTTCAATTGAATTTCAGTTAGTATTAATTTTTTTTTTTTATTCCGAATTCAATAATTTCATTTATTATCTAATTGTAAAGTTAAAATAGAAATGATTCGTACAGTGCAAGCCTCTGTATGCACATTTTTATTAAATGCGACATGGTTCAAAACTATTGTATGTAAAAAAAATTATGTGTTACTATTCATCTGCCATCTTTCATTCGAGATTTGTAGTTTATTATAGTTTATAACAGTAAATTAAAGTTATACTTTATTATTTATACTCATAATTTTGTTTTTGTTTGATTAACATGGTTAGAGACTTTGGCAACGGCCATACCATGTTTAGAATACCGGTTCTCGTCCGATCACCGAAGTCAAGCAACATTGGGCGAAGTTAGTACTTAGATGGGTGACCGCTTTGGAACACTTCGTGTCGTTGGCATTTTGTTTTTTGCATTTTGCGCCCGAAATTTAAAATGCGGAGTATGCATTGCTTCATGTGTCACTGAAATTCAATGTTTTTCGATATTACACGGTAACTTGGTTACCCATATGCAAGCGTCGCGACAATCCAAACTACCTTTAATAACAGCAAATTATTTAATAAACGAACATTTTTTTAGTCTTCAATTGAATTTCAGTTAGTATTAATTTTTTTTTCAATTTCGAATTCAATAATTTCATTTATTATCTAATTGTAAAGTTAAAATAGAAATGATTCGTACTGTGCAAGCCTCTGTATGCACATTTTTATTAAATGCGACATGGTTCAAAACTACTGTAAGTAAAAAAAATTATGTGTTACTATTCATCTGCCATCTTTCATTCGAGATTTGTAGTTTATTACAGTTTATAACAGTAAATTAAAGTTATACTTTATTATTTATACTCATAATTTTGTTTTTGTTTGATTAACATGGTTAGAGACTTTGGCAACGGCCATACCATGTTTAGAATACCGGTTCTCGTCCGATCACCGAAGTCAAGCAACATTGGGCGAAGTTAGTACTTAGATGGGTGACCGCTTGGGAACACTTCGTGTCGTTGGCATTTTGTTTTTTGCATTTTGCGCCCGAAATTTAAAATGCGGAGTATGCATTGCTTCATGTGTCACTGAAATTCAATGTTTTTCGATATTACACGGTAACTTGGTTACCCATAAGCAAGCGTTGCGACAATCCAAACTACCTTTAATAACAGCAAATTATTTAATAAACGAACATTTTTTTAGTCTTCAATTGAATTTCAGTTAGTATTAATTTTTTTTTTTTATTCCGAATTCAATAATTTCATTTATTATCTAATTGTAAAGTTAAAATAGAAATGATTCGTACAGTGCAAGCCTCTGTATGCACATTTTTATTAAATGCGACATGGTTCAAAACTATTGTATGTAAAAAAAATTATGTGTTACTATTCATCTGCCATCTTTCATTCGAGATTTGTAGTTTATTACAGTTTATAACAGTAAATTAAAGTTATACTTTACTAATTATACTCATAATTTTGTTTTTGTTTGATTAACATGGTTAGAGACTTTGGCAACGGCCATACCATGTTTAGAATACCGGTTCTCGTCCGATCACCGAAGTCACATCACGAACACTTCGTGTCGTTGGCATTTTGTTTTTTGCATTTTGCGCCCGAAATTTAAAATGCGGAGTATGCATTGCTTCATGTGTCACTGAAATTCAATGTTTTTCGATATTACACGGTAACTTGGTTACCCATATGCAAGCGTCGCGACAATCCAAACTACCTTTAATAACAGCAAATTATTTAATAAACGAACATTTTTTTAGTCTTCAATTGAATTTCAGTTAGTATTAATTTTTTTTTCAATTTCGAATTCAATAATTTCATTTATTATCTAATTGTAAAGTTAAAATAGAAATGATTCGTACTGTGCAAGCCTCTGTATGCACATTTTTATTAAATGCGACATGGTTCAAAACTACTGTAAGTAAAAAAAATTATGTGTTACTATTCATCTGCCATCTTTCATTCGAGATTTGTAGTTTATTACAGTTTATAACAGTAAATTAAAGTTATACTTTATTATTTATACTCATAATTTTGTTTTTGTTTGATTAACATGGTTAGAGACTTTGGCAACGGCCATACCATGTTTAGAATACCATTCTGATCGTGATCGTTGCTCGGACAACATCAAAATTTACAAGTGCTCACAAATCAAATTAAAATTAAATTAATTTTCTTTTAAAGTTTTTTATTAAGTTTAAATTCCATAAACAATGTTAGTGATTAATAATTAAAGTTTAGTGAATAATAATATAGGGGTTATGGTATAATAAGTAAGTGAATATAGTGAATAGTGGTTTTTACGCCACATACACAAACATTCGTGTATGTCGGACGATATTTATAACGGGTTACACTTACCGTAATATGGTTCGATAAAAAAAAAATGTGGTTTGATATTCTTTATTAAGTTTAATGTTAATATTAGTGATTAATTAATTAAGTTAGTGAATAGTAATAGTGAATAATATAGTGTTATGGTGTATTAAATTAGTGAATATAGTGAATAGTGGGTTTTACGCCACATACACAAACATTCGTGTATGTCGGACGATATTTAGTAACGGGATACAGTACCGTAACATGGTGTGATAATAGAAAACGTGGTTTGATAAAAAGGGTATACAAAATTTTTTGAGATTTTTTAAAACATTGTTTCTAGAATTAAATGTGTTAGTGAATAAAAAGTATATGAATATGCACGCATATCATATAATGTTTAAAATTAAATAGTTATAGTGCATAATAGTGAGACCACATACATAGACTATCGTGTATGGAGGATCAAAATATAGAGTGCTAAGTGATTAATCAGCCAGACTAAAAACTATTAGAGGCTATAAGAGTTAAGTGGTAATAAAAATCAACAGACAAACAACGGGATAACCCGCATGGTAACCAGAAATAACGGTAAGAAGAACAAGGTTAGTGGGTAAAATTAAAAAAATTGTTTCTTCTATATTAAATTAAATTCAATAAACATTAAAAATTGAAAAAAAAAGAAAATTAGTGAATATAACTAGTAGTGCAAATATAAGTGATAGTGGTGTACTAGAGATGGGCGACATCGAAGACGACACTGCCAGTGCGGCCAGGTCGGCTGATAAACGTGCACATGAACCAGGTGGTTCTGATGACGACTTCGCAGCAAAAGTGGTGGTCAAAACATCCGCTAATCCTGCAACGGCAGAAATAAAAAATGTTAATAAATTAACGCTAGCGAAAAAAAAAACTAATTCAACCGAAGAACTTGCAACTGTGGGCACAGACGCGCAAGTGAAACGACGACAATCATTAACTTCATTAGCACAAGCTAAGGCGCAGCAACTAACAGAGGAGAATAACGAACTGACAAAAACAATAATCGAGTTAAAAAGCCAAATGCAAACCATGATGGCGGTTATAGCGGATCAAAACAAGAAGATCGAGCAACAAAACGCATCACAGATACAAAACGCTACTATAATCCCACAACCGACAACATCAACAGCAACAACATTACCAACACACACAAAATCAACGGAAGAGCTTGCAGCTGTCGGAATTGATTCGCAAGTGAAACGCCGACAATCCCTGACCACATTGGCGAATGAAAAGGTAAAACTATTAACGGACAAAAACTCAGAATTAAAAAACCTGCTACAAAATACAAATACCGAGATAGCGGAACTAAAAAAAATAGTAGCACAATTTCAAGGGGCTGAACGGGTAAGAACACAACACAATGCAGCTCAAATAACCAATAACGAACAACCAATAACAACACATAACAGGTTCTCAAGCCTTGATATACCAGATCCGGCAGTAGTGGATACACACATGGAACATACAGACGAAGACAATCAATACGACTTCGAAACTGTCAAAAAAACAGTTAGAAATAAAAACAAAACAACAATGGTAAACAACAACAAACAGTTACAAATACAAACAGTACCAACTGCTAAAGACAAACCGATAATACAACCACAAACAAGTACAGCAGTTAATAAAAACTCGCGACCACCCCCAATACACATACATAACCAACAAATAAATGACACAATAAAACTAATGAAAGGCCTAAATATCGAAAATTTCCTTATCAAAAGAGTCAATAATAACAAACATACTCTACATACACAAACAGCTGAACATTACAAACAAGCTAAAACCATTTTAAACGAAGTAAAAACCCCATACTTCACATACACACCTAAAGATGAAAAACCTAAAACTATCGTACTTAAAGGTTTACATGAAAATGAAGATATGGACGAACTAAAAACACTCATACAACAACACAATATAACAGTGAAAAATATAACACAACTAAAGACAAAACAATCCACCAGCCAGGACAGAAAACTACCACTATATATTGTTCAATGTGCTCCTGACACTAACATGGGGCTCATTTATAACATCAAAACGATAAATTATCAGACCGTAACATGGGAATCGCTAAAAAAATCCGACATCATCATGCAGTGTCATCAATGCCAGAGATTCGGACACGCAGCTGCAAACTGCAACCTAAAATATAGATGCGTCAAGTGCGACAAACAACATGAGCCAGGACAATGCACAATAAAAGACAAGATTAACAAAGAGGACGTATATTGCACTAACTGCAATGTCAAAGGACATCCGGCCTCATACAAGGGCTGCCCAATATATCAGGCAACATTAAACAGACTTAAAGAGCGGATCAACGAAAAACGCAATAAAAAACCAGAACAAATCCCGATTACAACACACACATATGTCAACCAGGAGAACGGCTCATTCGCAGAAATACTGAAGGGTGGAGGAAGGCAGACAGCAAAATCAACAACAAACACAACAACAACAAACAATGATAACTCTCAAACAATCCAGTTACTATCAAACAAAATCGACAAAGTGGCTGAAACAGTAGCCCAACAGGGAGAACAGATATCGACGCTACTTGCACTCGTACAACAGCTAGTGAAATGAGCAGCACCCCCAACAACAAACTAAAAATAATAGCTATAAATGTTAACTCCCTAATAAATACTCGACGAAGACTCAATTTGTTGGAGTTCCTAAACAACCACAACCCAGACATCATGTTATTAAGTGAAACAAAACTAAGCCCTAGACACACAATAACATTTAAAAATTACAACATAATTAGACAGGACAGAGCATACAGCAAACAGGCAGGTGGTACCGCAATAATAATTAAAAACAAATACATTTACCAGCAAATACAAACAAATAATGAAAGCTTGAACTCAGGCATAGAGTACACATTGATAAAAATAAAACTAACTAGAAACAAAGAATTTTTGTATGTGTTTGCAATCTACTGCTCGAGCTGTAACCGCACAATAACGGAATCGCACTTCCAAAATGAATGGCATCAAATATTTACCAAATACGACCTTAAAAATCCGAAAAATTACTACATAATAGCAGGAGATCTAAATGCGACACATCCAAACTGGGGAAATTCAGCAACCAATGTAAGAGGAACAAAACTCAACGATTGGATAGAAGCACACAACATCGAATACAAGGCGCAGATATACAAACCAGACAGCCCCACGTTCCCTCGATCAAATAATATATTAGACTTCGCTATTATTGATACAAGGCTAAACATACAAACAAACGACCTAGGAGAAATACCGGCACACACGTACGATAGCGACCATAAGGCGATAGAGATAATTTGCAACAACTACAATAACGACAACAATTCATTTAAACTAGACACAATTAATGTAACTGCAGATACACAATTAAAATTTAATTTCAATAAAGCAGATTGGCCCGTCTGGCAAGCAAAACTACAAAAAGCATATCACAAACACCTAAAAAACAATAACATAACACAAATAATACCTATTGACAGAAATATTACAGATACCGAAATAGAAACTCACATAAACACAATAACACAAATAATCACAAACAATATAAAACAAACGATCCCAAAAATAATACGGAAAAATAATATGGAGTGTTATACAAATAATAACATAAAAAACCTTTATAAACAAAAATCTAATAGAATCACACAACTAAAAAACGGCAGAAGAACGGGGAGAATAACAAACCCACAAATTACAACACTGAAGGCAGAAATTAAAAGGATAAATGAACTGATTGCACAAAATGTACAGATGGAGGTAAACAAAAAATGGACGGAACACATGACAAACATTAAGCCAGGACCAAAAATGTTTAGTCAAATAAAGACGATCACGGCAAACGCAAATCAAACACAAGAAAAAGAGATTAAAAAACTGGAAATAGACGAAGACGAAACAAACTCAATGCACGCATTAAATATCGACTGGACGAAGATGGAGAAACAAGGAACCCATTATAGTAGCTGCGAACAACAGGACAACCTAAACATCATCGGGCACTATATACAAAAAACAACAATTCAGAATACGACGCTTGGCAAACCGCACCACGAGCGGATCATTAGACAAAGAATAGACCCACTAAAACAACAATATGCACAAAATAAACTAAACCATGTAACAAAAACACAATTCACACAAAATAACACTACACTAAACCCACAAGTAAACAATAGTAACGTCAATAACAGACATTATTTTACAGACACAGACGAACTAACAGCTATCACTAAATGTCTAAATACAAAGAAATCGTACGGACTAGACAACGTACCATGCGTCGTATTAAAACACTTGCCAGTCGAGATACTACAAGAAATTTGCAGCCTAATAAACCACTGCCTAAACAATAGAACGTTCCCGAAAATCTGGAAAACAGCGAAAATCTACCCAATACACAAGAGAGGCAAATCACCCAAGAACCCGACAAACTACCGCCCAATAAGCTTATTGTCAAATATAGGAAAAATATATGAAATAATAATATATGAGAAAATATATGAACATACAACGGAAAACAAGCTAATGCCAGATAACCAATTCGGCTTTAGACATGGTCACTCCACAATTCACGCGATAACTAAACTAACCTCAGACGTCTGCCGAAACCTAAACCAACGAAAAGTGACCGGAACAGTACTAATAGACATGGAGAAGGCATTCGATTCGGTGTGGCTCGATGGACTACTATATAAATTACACGAAATGCAGTTCAGCCCCGACACAATACAAATACTACACGAACTATTGTATGACAGACAATTTAAAACAACTAATGGCAAAGAAATTTCCAACAATACGTTCAACATATACAACGGGTTACAACAGGGGTCAATCACGGCGCCTATTCTATTCAATTTGTACACCAAAAAATTAATCGAAAACGAACGACTAAACACGCAGGAGATACAAACAATAGCTTATGCAGACGACCTGGTGATCTATGGAACACACGACAAAATTCAAACCATAACACAAAACATACAGCAGGCGGTAGACTTTACAATGGATTATTTGCACACATGGAGAATCAAAATTAACCAGGCAAAATGTGAAACAATCCTGTTCAGAAAACCTTACCAGCTAGCACAGAGCAATACACAACACCACTGGAAGGAATTCCAAATTAAAATAGCTGGTACGACCTGTGTGCAAAAGCCATCAGTTAAATATCTCGGGATTCACCTCGATAAACTGCTGTATTTAGATGCGCACATATACGGACAGATCGAGAAGGCAAAAAAGATCTTGCAACTAAACCGAAGGATATTCTTCACGAACAACATCGCAACAAGGGTGAAATACATATGCTACAAATCCTTGGTACGCCCAATACTAACTTACGGTTGTCCTATATGGTGGAACGTTGGACCAAACACGATGGAAAAGTTACGTGTGTTCGAAAGGAAGTGCCTCCGACACTGCCACGGAGCATTCCGTAAAGCAAATTCAAACTATCGGAAATACATATCGAACCAGGTACAATACAATAAATATGGGTCCGACAGAATAGATCTACACATAATCACATTGGTCCGAAACCATATTAGGAGATCGACTGAGAATAGAGATAACTCGTTAATATTCGCCCCGTACTTTACCGAGGACAAAATAAACGCAAAGAGCTGTGAACCACAAAAGAATCCTGGACCAGAAACATTTATCTACTGTGACAAGAAGGGATACATCGAACAAATGGGAACCAGATACCCACCGATATATCACCTGGAAAGGCGACAAAACGAGAAGGGATTCCCAGAATTTTTCAACAATCCAGCTGAGTATCCATTGCATAATAGATATAAATTTTCAAATATCGTTATAGATACACATAAAGACGCAAGAAAACGGGATAAATATTGGTGGCTACGCCAAACGACACCCACGACCCACCACGGCGCAACCGGACCAATCCAAGCAACAGGATAGCAACAGATGAACGACAAAAAAATCCCATAACGAATAACGAGCCGAAAGTGGGAGTGGTGGAGGGTTGCGAACACTGAAGCCAGCAGCCCAAAACCACACCACCATCACTCTCGGACTTATTTCGCCTAAAAAGTGACCAGGCCTTTTTTTTAACTTTTTGAGCCTATCACGATTAAGTTAAAATTTGAAATTAATCTAAAAAGTAACGTAAACACACCCATTGGTTTATATAAATATTAAAATACATGCATCGAGCCTCGTCTGAGCATTATGCACAAATAAATGTAAATGTAAAGGCATTTTTTTTTTTTTTTTTTTTTTTTTTTTTTTTTTTTTTTTATTTGACACTAGCCCCAATTTGGTGCCATTTGGTCCAATTTTTACAATTTTTTTTTCAAATTAACAATTTTTCAAATTTTAAATTAATTTTTATTTATTCTTTCATTCACCTTTCACACATCGATCCCCTTTCATACTTCTATTTGATTCATTCTTATAAAATTATACACATTCTTATATACGTTCATTCCCATTCGTAATATCTCAGTCAAGTTCCTTGCTCTCAAGAGAACATCGAACATTTGTCTGTTCTGATTGAATGCAGTACATTTCAGAATCAAATGTTCGATGTCCTCCACAACCAAACAACTTTCACATAATTCATTCTCAATCAAATTGCGTTTCTTCAAACATTCTTTCCAATTACCATGATTCAATCTTACGCGCTCCATCGTTCGTATCATTCTAGTATCTCCTTTGAGCACCTTAAAGAAAGGTTGGCTCAAAGGAGAACTAACCAACTCAAAGTACTTCTTGCCTTTCACCTGACATTTTTCAACAAACTCTCTCTCCCATTTTCTCCACAGATTCACCTGAAACATGCGAAGTACATCTCTTGCATCCATAAATTCATATTCATTTATATCCTCTACCAAACAACCCCGTTTTGCAAGCATATCGGCTCTTTCATTACCTTCAATTTGTAGGTGTGACGGTATCCATTGAAGAATGACCTCACTCCCACAAGATTGAAGGTACTCATACAAAATTTCCACATACACATTACCATGAGTTCCCCCACCCTTACTAATTAATTCTAGCCCACTCCGGGAGTCGGAAAATAACACTACTCTCCTCCTCCCTTGTGTCATTGCCAACTTGATACCTTCCATAATTCCAATCAACTCCGCATTCATTATACAGATACTGTCATTCACTCTTATCATTTTCTCTTTTCTCATTGACGGAATAAAAATGCCTACACCTACTCGATCACCACTCACACTAGCATCTGTATAAACTTCCACATGTGCAAAATAATTTGTTCGCATTTTTAAAAACTCACTCTTAACCGATAACTCATTCATCATCGCTTTTGTTGTATCACCAAACTTCAAACGCACAATTAGATTGCTCGGAGGGACTTTCGGATTTACGGGCCGAATCTTGGAGAATACATTCATATTCTCCAACATCACCCTTGACCTTTGTGTTCTTTGGTAATCCGCCCCTCTTTGCAACCTCTCTTTCATTTCATTCACCAATTTATTGTCCTTAGTCAACATCCGCACAGTCTCGCGCATAGTGATCCACTTCCTCTTATAGTTGAGAGGTGAGTCACCCAATTCAGACCACAGAGTGTGTATTGGGGTTGAATTAATCGCCCCCAATACCACTCTGGCACAAGCATTCTCGACAGTCATCAACTTTTTAAACCCGACTTTGGACCCATCACCATAAACACTCATTCCATACGCAATTTTGGACGACACTAGCGCCTTTCTCAACATATCCGTCACACTAGGTTGGGCTCCCCATTTCGGTTTGCTCACCCTTTTAATCACATTCAATCTGTTCTTGCAATTATCGGCTAATTTATCCATATGCACTCTAAAATTCAATCGCTTATCAATCCAGATTCCCAAATACCTAGTCAAATTTACACACTCTATTCTCTCATTATATACTTGCACATCTACCATACGATTTGTTCGAAAAGTCATACTACAACATTTTCTCGAATTTACACACAAATTCAATTCGGTCAAACATTCTGTTACCTGATTCACACATTCTTGAGCATGATTCAAAGCCTCCTCGATGGTCCTCCCCTTGCCCATCAGGACAAAGTCATCTGCAAATTGCAATATGGTTTTGTCCGGGGAGTTAAACCTATGTACCGCGCTCGTGTATAGGTTGAAGAGAGTCGGTGAGATTTTACTGCCTTGGGGGAGGCCTATATCCACCGCTCCCTCCAACCTATACCCTCTACCACACAACACTAACTTTCTGTCATTCATGAACTCATACACCCATTTGCAAATTTTCCAAGGAATCCCCAGCTCCATAAGGACCTGAAAAACCTTCCCCGGAACCACGTAATCATATGCCCTTTCAATATCCAAAAATACCGCCACAACATACTTCTTTTCCTTTCTTACTTCCCATACAAACTTTTCTACACATTCATTAGCTGAGTGGTTACGACGGAACCCAAAAGTGGTTTCCGGCAACAAATTACCCTCAATCACAAATTTATCCAAACGACCTTTCATCATACCATTCACAATTTTGACAAATACATTCAACATACATATTCCCCTGTAACTTGTTGCCAGATTTTGGTCCCGATCTCTTTTTGGAATAGGTACCACCCTGCTTTCTTTCCATTTTTCCGGTATTTGAATACTCATCCATACTTGATTGAGAATTCGAAGCAAAGCCACCTTGGCTTCGAAATCCAATCTCTCAATCATTTTATAGCTCACTCTGTTAGTTCCGGGGGTAGTATATTTGGAAGTTTCTAAAACCCCACGGAACTCTTCCCATTCAAACTCCTTACACATGTCATTTATAAATTCTCTTTCATTATCAGGTAACAAAACTTCATTCCTATCGCTCAAATTGTTTCTAACATCCATCATCATTTGTAAAAAGACACCTCCTTTCTCTCTGTCATCTAGCACTGCATTTCTGCCTTTCGCTCTATAACCTCTCACTCTATTAAATTTATCCCATAAATCCTTAGTTGTGGTCCTATGTGTCATTTTGGACACATAGTCCCGCCAACTTTTCCTTTTCGCTCTACGGATAGCCTTTTTCAATCTTGCATTCATCCTTCCATAATTTAATCTACATTCTTGACATATACACCTATTGAACTCACTCAGTGCTATCCGTTTCCTTTCATACCAATACTGGATTTCATTATTCCACCAACCTTTCACAGTATATTCATTCCCTCCCACATGTATAGTGCACATTTCATTTATTCTCTCTATTTCATCCTCAAGTTGGGTAACCTCAGTTGCTTCATTCATTATGAGAATCTCATTCATACGTTCGATCCATTTCTTACCATTCATAATGACCTTACGGTCTATGTCAACATTCACACCACCTAAACACATCCTGATCAAATAATGATCGCTACCCAAATTCTCATCCGTAACATTCCAAGTGACTTGGGCCGACAGCCCGCTAGACATTAACGTCAAATCTATTGCACTGGCTGTCGATCCCACAGATGGCATCATAGTTGACCCACCATCATTCAGGAATACGAGATCGGAATCAAGAATGAGGCGAGTCAACAAGGTGCCCCAAGCATCATTTCTTTCACACCCCCATACTCTCGAATGCGCATTCATATCACCCCCCAAAATTACGTCACTTTTTCCTTCCACCCAATCAAACAAAATTTGAAAATCTCTCAGGTTTTTTCCTCTATCACTCACTGACTCAATTGGAGTTGCATATACACTCACAAATAACAACTCTCTGTCCAGATTCCGAGTTTTGGCAGCGATGACTTCGATGCGCTCGAAAGTCGGTGTGTCGCACACGACAAGGCTAATTTTGTTCTGTGCCAATATCGCCACACCACCGAAGCCATCGGCCCTCGGTCTGGACAGTAAATTATACCCACTTACACGAAACGTCTTACCCTCACGCTCCCAAGTTTCACACAAAAGCATCACATTCATATCATTTTTGGCCAGATAAGTCCGCAGCATATCGCCATTGGCATACATGCTGCGGATGTTTATCTGACCAATTGTCATACATTCCTTGGATCTTATCATACGCTCTGCCATTCAAAGAAAAGAAGAAGGGGAAAAAACTTCTTCCCTCAACATTCATCATCACTCATATCAACATTTGGTTGCAAAATTCCTAACTCATTAGGGTTGAGATAGGTGTACCTCCTGAACTTCAATGCTTCAATGTTTTTTGCTGCTGATGCTCCGAACTCGATTTTTGTTGTACCAGGTCCAGGCTCCTGTGTTGTTATTGTTTCTTTGGTTAATTCTGTTTTTGTTTTCTCGTTGTTTAAAGGTTTTGATTTGTTGTTATTGATCTCATTATTGTTACTATTATTGTAGTTGTTGTTGTTATTGTTGTTGTTATTGTTGCTATTATTGTTGTTATTATTGTTGATATTACTATTGTTCTTGCTATTACTATTATTATTATTACTGTTATTATTACTTTTATTCTTTTCAATATTATTATTATTATTGTTGTTTTTATTATTGTGGCTGCTGATATTATTTTTATTTGTATTGTTATTAATGTTGTCCTCGTTTTGCGCGTTTCCTGTATTTTGTTGTAGTACTTTACTGTATGTTTCATTTGGTTGCGTTGCCTTCGATGCTCCCGTGGTATTTGCATTTTCGCGATAATAAATTTCCTTTGCTCTGAAGTATGTTATCCGATCCATGGTTTTTATCTTTATAATTTGTTTCTCCATCTCAAATATAGGACACTTTTTATCATAGGCAGTGTGACTATTTCCACAATTGACACATTTTACGGGTTCACAATTCTCATTGTCATGTCCATCCGGAATATTTTTCGCGCATTTAGGGCATGTAGTTACTCGGAAGCACTTATTTTTCGTGTGCCCGTACCGCTGGCAGTTGTGGCACCTCATCGGGTTAGGTAAATACAGCCTTACGTTTAATCTCAAAAACCCTGCTTTTATATAATCTGGTAAGTTTATAGTATTAAATGTCATTATATGTAACGGGGTATCTTTAAGCTCTCCATTTATTTTCCTTTTGATTCTTTCGACTTTTATGACTTTCTGTTCTTTTAATTCTTTCTCTATCTCCTCGGTGTTAACATGCATCAAATCAAAGCTGTATATAACTCCTTTGCTACTATTCAGATACTTATGCTCTTCGACTTGAATGGGCATTTCCGCTAATTTTGTTGCTTTCATTAAAGCTGTGTATCCCTCCTCTTTAGTAGTCAGAACAAGAAGATCTCCACTTCGTAGTCGCTGCGTTTCTTTGATGTGTTCTGTTATCATTTGTAGACCTTTCTGAATAAGGTAAGGCGAAATTCCTCTGAAGCTTTGCTCACTATTTGTTTTTTTAATAACTAGATATCTCTGGTTCATCGTACATTCTTCGAAAAAAAGTCTCCTTTTTTTATTGTTAATTTCCCCCAATTGCAGAGGATCAGTGTATGCCCTCATATTCATGAGGGGCTTAAACCGGTTTTTACTTTTAAACGACATCCTGCCCGAAGGCAGTTGCCGGATTGAAGTTAACAAAAAAAACTGTGTATCGGTGCTGGGACACCCTGTCGATATCCAAACAATTTGATGTATACGCGCCAAAAACCAAAATGTTTTTATTTGTTGTTGTAATACACAACAAAATCACCTTATCACTATTTATTACCCCTATATACCACTTTTATTACTATTTTATTCTAAAACCAATTACCACTTAAACGATTTAACTAACCAACACCAAATTATACTAAAATTAAGAATACTATCGCAAAAGGAAATTTTATTTATTAAAAAAAAAAAAAAAAAAAAAAAAAAAAAAAAAAGGCATTTTTTCAATCAGCTTTGGCCTAAACATAAAGTTGAAAAAGAACAATACATTAAATAAAGCCTTGATTTGAGAAAAAAAAAAAAAAAAAAATGTTTAGAATACCGGTCCTCGTCCGATCACCGAAGTCAAGCAACATTGGGCGAAGTTAGTACTTAGATGGGTGACCGCTTTGGAACACTTCGTGTCGTTGGCATTTTGTTTTTTGCATTTTGCGCCCGAAATTTAAAATGCGGAGTATGCATTGCTTCATGTGTCACTGAAATTCAATGTTTTTCGATATTACACGGTAACTTGGTTACCCATATGCAAGCGTCGCGACAATCCAAACTACCTTTAATAACAGCAAATTATTTAATAAACGAACATTTTTTTAGTCTTCAATTGAATTTCAGTTAGTATTAATTTTTTTTTCAATTTCGAATTCAATAATTTCATTTATTATCTAATTGTAAAGTTAAAATAGAAATGATTCGTACTGTGCAAGCCTCTGTATGCACATTTTTATTAAATGCGACATGGTTCAAAACTACTGTAAGTAAAAAAAATTATGTGTTACTATTCATCTGCCATCTTTCATTCGAGATTTGTAGTTTATTACAGTTTATAACAGTAAATTAAAGTTATACTTTATTATTTATACTCATAATTTTGTTTTTGTTTGATTAACATGGTTAGAGACTTTGGCAACGGCCATACCATGTTTAGAATACCGGTTCTCGTCCGATCACCGAAGTCAAGCAACATTGGGCGAAGTTAGTACTTAGATGGGTGACCGCTTGGGAACACTTCGTGTCGTTGGCATTTTGTTTTTTGCATTTTGCGCCCGAAATTTAAAATGCGGAGTATGCATTGCTTCATGTGTCACTGAAATTCAATGTTTTTCGATATTACACGGTAACTTGGTTACCCATATGCAAGCGTCGCGACAATCCAAACTACCTTTAATAACAGCAAATTATTTAATAAACGAACATTTTTTTAGTCTTCAATTGAATTTCAGTTAGTATTAATTTTTTTTTTTTATTCCGAATTCAATAATTTCATTTATTATCTAATTGTAAAGTTAAAATAGAAATGATTCGTACAGTGCAAGCCTCTGTATGCACATTTTTATTAAATGCGACATGGTTCAAAACTATTGTATGTAAAAAAAATTATGTGTTACTATTCATCTGCCATCTTTCATTCGAGATTTGTAGTTTATTATAGTTTATAACAGTAAATTAAAGTTATACTTTATTATTTATACTCATAATTTTGTTTTTGTTTGATTAACATGGTTAGAGACTTTGGCAACGGCCATACCATGTTTAGAATACCGGTTCTCGTCCGATCACCGAAGTCAAGCAACATTGGGCGAAGTTAGTACTTAGATGGGTGACCGCTTTGGAACACTTCGTGTCGTTGGCATTTTGTTTTTTGCATTTTGCGCCCGAAATTTAAAATGCGGAGTATGCATTGCTTCATGTGTCACTGAAATTCAATGTTTTTCGATATTACACGGTAACTTGGTTACCCATATGCAAGCGTCGCGACAATCCAAACTACCTTTAATAACAGCAAATTATTTAATAAACGAACATTTTTTTAGTCTTCAATTGAATTTCAGTTAGTATTAATTTTTTTTTCAATTTCGAATTCAATAATTTCATTTATTATCTAATTGTAAAGTTAAAATAGAAATGATTCGTACTGTGCAAGCCTCTGTATGCACATTTTTATTAAATGCGACATGGTTCAAAACTACTGTAAGTAAAAAAAATTATGTGTTACTATTCATCTGCCATCTTTCATTCGAGATTTGTAGTTTATTACAGTTTATAACAGTAAATTAAAGTTATACTTTATTATTTATACTCATAATTTTGTTTTTGTTTGATTAACATGGTTAGAGACTTTGGCAACGGCCATACCATGTTTAGAATACCATTCTGATCGTGATCGTTGCTCGGACAACATCAAAATTTACAAGTGCTCACAAATCAAATTAAAATTAAATTAATTTTCTTTTAAAGTTTTTTATTAAGTTTAAATTCCATAAACAATGTTAGTGATTAATAATTAAAGTTTAGTGAATAATAATATAGGGGTTATGGTATAATAAGTAAGTGAATATAGTGAATAGTGGTTTTTACGCCACATACACAAACATTCGTGTATGTCGGACGATATTTATAACGGGTTACACTTACCGTAATATGGTTCGATAATAAAAAAATGTGGTTTGATATTCTTTATTAAGTTTAATGTTAATATTAGTGATTAAATAATTAAGTTAGTGAATAGTAATAGTGAATAATATAGTGTTATGGTGTATTAAATTAGTGAATATAGTGAATAGTGGGTTTTACGCCACATACACAAACATTCGTGTATGTCGGACGATATTTAGTAACGGGATACAGTACCGTAACATGGTGTGATAATAGAAAACGTGGTTTGATAAAAAGGGTATACAAAATTTTTTGAGATTTTTTAAAACATTGTTTCTAGAATTAAATGTGTTAGTGAATAAAAAGTATATGAATATGCACGCATATCATATAATGTTTAAAATTAAATAGTTATAGTGCATAATAGTGAGACCACATACATAGACTATCGTGTATGGAGGATCAAAATATAGAGTGCTAAGTGATTAATCAGCCAGACTAAAAACTATTAGAGGCTATAAGAGTTAAGTGGTAATAAAAATCAACAGACAAACAACGGGATAACCCGCATGGTAACCAGAAATAACGGTAAGAAGAACAAGGTTAGTGGGTAAAATTAAAAAAATTGTTTCTTCTATATTAAATTAAATTCAATAAACATTAAAATTGAAAAAAAAAGAAAATTAGTGAATATAACTAGTAGTGCAAATATAAGTGATAGTGGTGTACTAGAGATGGGCGACATCGAAGACGACACTGCCAGTGCGGCCAGGTCGGCTGATAAACGTGCACATGAACCAGGTGGTTCTGATGACGACTTCGCAGCAAAAGTGGTGGTCAAAACATCCGCTAATCCTGCAACGGCAGAAATAAAAAATGTTAATAAATTAACGCTAGCGAAAAAAAAAACTAATTCAACCGAAGAACTTGCAACTGTGGGCACAGACGCGCAAGTGAAACGACGACAATCATTAACTTCATTAGCACAAGCTAAGGCGCAGCAACTAACAGAGGAGAATAACGAACTGACAAAAACAATAATCGAGTTAAAAAGCCAAATGCAAACCATGATGGCGGTTATAGCGGATCAAAACAAGAAGATCGAGCAACAAAACGCATCACAGATACAAAACGCTACTATAATCCCACAACCGACAACATCAACAGCAACAACATTACCAACACACACAAAATCAACGGAAGAGCTTGCAGCTGTCGGAATTGATTCGCAAGTGAAACGCCGACAATCCCTGACCACATTGGCGAATGAAAAGGTAAAACTATTAACGGACAAAAACTCAGAATTAAAAAACCTGCTACAAAATACAAATACCGAGATAGCGGAACTAAAAAAAATAGTAGCACAATTTCAAGGGGCTGAACGGGTAAGAACACAACACAATGCAGCTCAAATAACCAATAACGAACAACCAATAACAACACATAACAGGTTCTCAAGCCTTGATATACCAGATCCGGCAGTAGTGGATACACACATGGAACATACAGACGAAGACAATCAATACGACTTCGAAACTGTCAAAAAAACAGTTAGAAATAAAAACAAAACAACAATGGTAAACAACAACAAACAGTTACAAATACAAACAGTACCAACTGCTAAAGACAAACCGATAATACAACCACAAACAAGTACAGCAGTTAATAAAAACTCGCGACCACCCCCAATACACATACATAACCAACAAATAAATGACACAATAAAACTAATGAAAGGCCTAAATATCGAAAATTTCCTTATCAAAAGAGTCAATAATAACAAACATACTCTACATACACAAACAGCTGAACATTACAAACAAGCTAAAACCATTTTAAACGAAGTAAAAACCCCATACTTCACATACACACCTAAAGATGAAAAACCTAAAACTATCGTACTTAAAGGTTTACATGAAAATGAAGATATGGACGAACTAAAAACACTCATACAACAACACAATATAACAGTGAAAAATATAACACAACTAAAGACAAAACAATCCACCAGCCAGGACAGAAAACTACCACTATATATTGTTCAATGTGCTCCTGACACTAACATGGGGCTCATTTATAACATCAAAACGATAAATTATCAGACCGTAACATGGGAATCGCTAAAAAAATCCGACATCATCATGCAGTGTCATCAATGCCAGAGATTCGGACACGCAGCTGCAAACTGCAACCTAAAATATAGATGCGTCAAGTGCGACAAACAACATGAGCCAGGACAATGCACAATAAAAGACAAGATTAACAAAGAGGACGTATATTGCACTAACTGCAATGTCAAAGGACATCCGGCCTCATACAAGGGCTGCCCAATATATCAGGCAACATTAAACAGACTTAAAGAGCGGATCAACGAAAAACGCAATAAAAAACCAGAACAAATCCCGATTACAACACACACATATGTCAACCAGGAGAACGGCTCATTCGCAGAAATACTGAAGGGTGGAGGAAGGCAGACAGCAAAATCAACAACAAACACAACAACAACAAACAATGATAACTCTCAAACAATCCAGTTACTATCAAACAAAATCGACAAAGTGGCTGAAACAGTAGCCCAACAGGGAGAACAGATATCGACGCTACTTGCACTCGTACAACAGCTAGTGAAATGAGCAGCACCCCCAACAACAAACTAAAAATAATAGCTATAAATGTTAACTCCCTAATAAATTCTCGACGAAGACTCAATTTGTTGGAGTTCCTAAACAACCACAACCCAGACATCATGTTATTAAGTGAAACAAAACTAAGCCCTAGACACACAATAACATTTAAAAATTACAACATAATTAGACAGGACAGAGCATACAGCAAACAGGCAGGTGGTACCGCAATAATAATTAAAAACAAATACATTTACCAGCAAATACAAACAAATAATGAAAGCTTGAACTCAGGCATAGAGTACACATTGATAAAAATAAAACTAACTAGAAACAAAGAATTTTTGTATGTGTTTGCAATCTACTGCTCGAGCTGTAACCGCACAATAACGGAATCGCACTTCCAAAATGAATGGCATCAAATATTTACCAAATACGACCTTAAAAATCCGAAAAATTACTACATAATAGCAGGAGATCTAAATGCGACACATCCAAACTGGGGAAATTCAGCAACCAATGTAAGAGGAACAAAACTCAACGATTGGATGGAAGCACACAACATCGAATACAAGGCGCAGATATACAAACCAGACAGCCCCACGTTCCCTCGATCAAATAATATATTAGACTTCGCTATTATTGATACAAGGCTAAACATACAAACAAACGACCTAGGAGAAATACCGGCACACACGTACGATAGCGACCATAAGGCGATAGAGATAATTTGCAACAACTACAATAACGACAACAATTCATTTAAACTAGACACAATTAATGTAACTGCAGATACACAATTAAAATTTAATTTCAATAAAGCAGATTGGCCCGTCTGGCAAGCAAAACTACAAAAAGCATATCACAAACACCTAAAAAACAATAACATAACACAAATAATACCTATTGACAGAAATATTACAGATACCGAAATAGAAACTCACATAAACACAATAACACAAATAATCACAAACAATATAAAACAAACGATCCCAAAAATAATACGGAAAAATAATATGGAGTGTTATACAAATAATAACATAAAAAACCTTTATAAACAAAAATCTAATAGAATCACACAACTAAAAAACGGCAGAAGAACGGGGAGAATAACAAACCCACAAATTACAACACTGAAGGCAGAAATTAAAAGGATAAATGAACTGATTGCACAAAATGTACAGATGGAGGTAAACAAAAAATGGACGGAACACATGACAAACATTAAGCCAGGACCAAAAATGTTTAGTCAAATAAAGACGATCACGGCAAACGCAAATCAAACACAAGAAAAAGAGATTAAAAAACTGGAAATAGACGAAGACGAAACAAACTCCATGCACGCATTAAATATCGACTGGACGAAGATGGAGAAACAAGGAACCCATTATAGTAGCTGCGAACAACAGGACAACCTAAACATCATCGGGCACTATATACAAAAAACAACAATTCAGAATACGACGCTTGGCAAACCGCACCACGAGCGGATCATTAGACAAAGAATAGACCCACTAAAACAACAATATGCACAAAATAAACTAAACCATGTAACAAAAACACAATTCACACAAAATAACACTACACTAAACCCACAAGTAAACAATAGTAACGTCAATAACAGACATTATTTTACAGACACAGACGAACTAACAGCTATCACTAAATGTCTAAATACAAAGAAATCGTACGGACTAGACAACGTACCGTGCGTCGTATTAAAACACTTGCCAGTCGAGATACTACAAGAAATTTGCAGCCTAATAAACCACTGCCTAAACAATAGAACGTTCCCGAAAATCTGGAAAACAGCGAAAATCTACCCAATACACAAGAGAGGCAAATCACCCAAGAACCCGACAAACTACCGCCCAATAAGCTTATTGTCAAATATAGGAAAAATATATGAAATAATAATATATGAGAAAATATATGAACATACAACGGAAAACAAGCTAATGCCAGATAACCAATTCGGCTTTAGACATGGTCACTCCACAATTCACGCGATAACTAAACTAACCTCAGACGTCTGCCGAAACCTAAACCAACGAAAAGTGACCGGAACAGTACTAATAGACATGGAGAAGGCATTCGATTCGGTGTGGCTCGATGGACTACTATATAAATTACACGAAATGCAGTTCAGCCCCGACACAATACAAATACTACACGAACTATTGTATGACAGACAATTTAAAACAACTAATGGCAAAGAAATTTCCAACAATACGTTCAACATATACAACGGGTTACAACAGGGGTCAATCACGGCGCCTATTCTATTCAATTTGTACACCAAAAAATTAATCGAAAACGAACGACTAAACACGCAGGAGATACAAACAATAGCTTATGCAGACGACCTGGTGATCTATGGAACACACGACAAAATTCAAACCATAACACAAAACATACAGCAGGCGGTAGACTTTACAATGGATTATTTGCACACATGGAGAATCAAAATTAACCAGGCAAAATGTGAAACAATCCTGTTCAGAAAACCTTACCAGCTAGCACAGAGCAATACACAACACCACTGGAAGGAATTCCAAATTAAAATAGCTGGTACGACCTGTGTGCAAAAGCCATCAGTTAAATATCTCGGGATTCACCTCGATAAACTGCTGTATTTAGATGCGCACATATACGGACAGATCGAGAAGGCAAAAAAGATCTTGCAACTAAACCGAAGGATATTCTTCACGAACAACATCGCAACAAGGGTGAAATACATATGCTACAAATCCTTGGTACGCCCAATACTAACTTACGGTTGTCCTATATGGTGGAACGTTGGACCAAACACGATGGAAAAGTTACGTGTGTTCGAAAGGAAGTGCCTCCGACACTGCCACGGAGCATTCCGTAAAGCAAATTCAAACTATCGGAAATACATATCGAACCAGGTACAATACAATAAATATGGGTCCGACAGAATAGATCTACACATAATCACATTGGTCCGAAACCATATTAGGAGATCGACTGAGAATAGAGATAACTCGTTAATATTCGCCCCGTACTTTACCGAGGACAAAATAAACGCAAAGAGCTGTGAACCACAAAAGAATCCTGGACCAGAAACATTTATCTACTGTGACAAGAAGGGATACATCGAACAAATGGGAACCAGATACCCACCGATATATCACCTGGAAAGGCGACAAAACGAGAAGGGATTCCCAGAATTTTTCAACAATCCAGCTGAGTATCCATTGCATAATAGATATAAATTTTCAAATATCGTTATAGATACACATAAAGACGCAAGAAAACGGGATAAATATTGGTGGCTACGCCAAACGACACCCACGACCCACCACGGCGCAACCGGACCAATCCAAGCAACAGGATAGCAACAGATGAACGACAAAAAAATCCCATAACGAATAACGAGCCGAAAGTGGGAGTGGTGGAGGGTTGCGAACACTGAAGCCAACAGCCCAAAACCACACCACCATCACTCTCGGACTTATTTCGCCTAAAAAGTGACCAGGCCTTTTTTTTAACTTTTTGAGCCTATCACGATTAAGTTAAAATTTGAAATTAATCTAAAAAGTAACGTAAACACACCCATTGGTTTATATAAATATTAAAATACATGCATCGAGCCTCGTCTGAGCATTATGCACAAATAAATGTAAATGTAAAGGCATTTTTTCAATCAGCTTTGGCCTAAACATAAAGTTGAAAAAGAACAATACATTAAATAAAGCCTTGATTTGAGAAAAAAAAAAAAAAAAAAATGTTTAGAATACCGGTTCTCGTCCGATCACCGAAGTCAAGCAACATTGGGCGAAGTTAGTACTTAGATGGGTGACCGCTTGGGAACACTTCGTGTCGTTGGCATTTTGTTTTTTGCATTTTGCGCCCGAAATTTAAAATGCGGAGTATGCATTGCTTCATGTGTCACTGAAATTCAATGTTTTTCGATATTACACGGTAACTTGGTTACCCATATGCAAGCGTTGCGACAATCCAAACTACCTTTAATAACAGCAAATTATTTAATAAACGAACATTTTTTTAGTCTTCAATTGAATTTCAGTTAGTATTAATTTTTTTTTCAATTTCGAATTCAATAATTTCATTTATTATCTAATTGTAAAGTTAAAATAGAAATGATTCGTACTGTGCAAGCCTCTGTATGCACATTTTTATTAAATGCGACATGGTTCAAAACTACTGTAAGTAAAAAAAATTATGTGTTACTATTCATCTGCCATCTTTCATTCGAGATTTGTAGTTTATTACAGTTTATAACAGTAAATTAAAGTTATACTTTATTATTTATACTCATAATTTTGTTTTTGTTTGATTAACATGGTTAGAGACTTTGGCAACGGCCATACCATGTTTAGAATACCGGTTCTCGTCCGATCACCGAAGTCAAGCAACATTGGGCGAAGTTAGTACTTAGATGGGTGACCGCTTTGGAACACTTCGTGTCGTTGGCATTTTGTTTTTTGCATTTTGCGCCCGAAATTTAAAATGCGGAGTATGCATTGCTTCATGTGTCACTGAAATTCAATGTTTTTCGATATTACACGGTAACTTGGTTACCCATATGCAAGCGTCGCGACAATCCAAACTACCTTTTAATAAAAGCAAATTATTTAATAAACGAACATTTTTTTAGTCTTCAATTGAATTTCAGTTAGTATTAATTTTTTTTTCAATTTCGAATTCAATAATTTCATTTATTATCTAATTGTAAAGTTAAAATAGAAATGATTCGTACTGTGCAAGCCTCTGTATGCACATTTTTATTAAATGCGACATGGTTCAAAACTATTGTATGTAAAAAAAATTATGTGTTACTATTCATCTGCCATCTTTCATTCGAGATTTGTAGTTTATTACAGTTTATAACAGTAAATTAAAGTTATACTTTATTATTTATACTCATAATTTTGTTTTTGTTTGATTAACATGGTTAGAGACTTTGGCAACGGCCATACCATGTTTAGAATACCATTCTGATCGTGACCGTCGCATAGACAAGACCTTAAATTAAATCGTGATAATAAAATTAAAATAAAATAAAAAAATCCAGTTAGAGTAATAAAAAAATATTTTTTCAATAATAAAATTTTTTTTCTAGAATGTTTAAGTGATTATAGTTGGACGTTAAAATTAAAAGTGTTTATTAAGTGAATAGTTTAAAATTATAAAGCGATACGCACAAACTTTCGTGTAGTGGGACTAATAAATAGTGAGCAATTAGATTTATAGTGAAAATATCAAAAAACATGTGGTGATGGTATAATGTGAAAATAATTTGATATACAAATTTTTTTGCGAATTTTAAAGTGATTTTAGTGTCTAAAGATAAAGGGTAGTTTCTATAATAGTATAATGTGTGTGCAATTAATATAATGTGTATAGTTTTTAAGATATAGTGAAAATAGTAATTAGTGTAGTACATAGCGAAACACACAGACTCTCGTGTTGTGGGACTAAAAAAATCTTGTTTGAAAAAATTGAACACCTGCATAAACGCAATTTTATGACAGGCAATAAAAAAAAAAATATATTTTTTTCAAAAACACGCGGTGGTGGTCTGAGATTACCGTAAATCGTTTTATATACAATATTTTTCTAGATTATAAGGGATAAATGGTACAAGTGTTTAGTTTTAATTAATATAAAGTGTATGTGATTATATATAGTGGTAATTTTAAGTTAGTGAATATTAATTAATACAGTGTATAGCAAAAATAGCGAGACACACAAACATTCCGTGTTGTTGGACTAAGCATAAATTATTGGTGAACAGTTTCGTACGAGAACGGGGTTCATATTATGAAAGTAACGGTAAGACGTAAAAAGGTACGTGTATTTTAAAAATATTTTTCTGGATTTTTCAAAAAACACACACAAACATTAGTGAAGTGAAAAAAAATTTTTTTTGGTTTTACAATGGAGGTCGACCATGAGAAAACGACCGCAAAACGTGCACATGAAGCGGGTAATTCAGACGATGATAACAACTTCGTCACAAAAATAGTGGTAAAAAACAATGAAAATAACGTAACAAAAAGTGATAAAAAAAAATACTCTAACTTGTCATTGAAGACCCAGTCAACTGAGGAGCTAGCAAACATTGGAGCTGATGCTCAAGTTAAACGACGCCAATCATTGACATCATTGGCAAACGAAAAAGCTAAACTCCTTGCAGAAGAAAACAGTGATCTTAAAACAAGTTTACAGTCAGCTAGAACAGAACTAGCGGAACTTAAACAAATGATAACACAGATGCAACAAACCACATCTGCGACAGTACAAACATTAAGACAACAATCAACAAGTACTGAACAACCAATACAGACACAAAACAGATTCGCAAATCTGGAAATCAACGAACCAACAATAACGGACTTAACTACCGAAGAAAACGAGGACGACTACCCAATATTTGAGCTAGTCAAAAAATCAGTTAAAAACCGAAACAAAAATCCAGCACCCACAATTAAAAGTACAGTACAAAAACCACAAGTACAACTACAGACAAGCAAACAAAACATACAGACAGTTACAAACACTGTGACAACAAAAAATACAAAGCCACCACCAATACACATTCACAACCAACAGATAAATGACACAATAAAATTAATTAAAGGCATACATATAGAAAATTTCCATATAAAACGGGTAAACAACAATAAACATACATTACAAACACAAACAATGGAAAATTACAAAGAAGCCAAAAAAATCTTAAACGAAGTAAACACATCATACTTCACGTACACACCCAAGGACGAAAAACCAAAATCTATAGTCCTAAAGGGACTACACGAAAACGAAGACTTGGAAGAACTAAAAGCACTAATTCAACAACACAACATTAACATAATAAATATTTCACAGCTAAAAACAAAAAATTCAACAACACAAGAAAGAAAACTTCCACTATACATTGTTCAATGCGCACCTGACACAAATATGGGCTCAATTTATAACATCAAGACATTAAATTACCAGACGGTAACATGGGAAGCACTTAAAAAACAAGATGCCATCATGCAGTGCCACCAGTGCCAACGATTCGGACACGCAGCGGCCAACTGCAACTTAAAATACCGCTGCGTAAAATGCGACCAACAACATGAGCCGGGTCAATGCTCGATCAAGGAAGCAGTAAATAAAGAAGAAGTTTACTGCATCAACTGTAAAGCCAATGGACATCCAGCCTCGTACAAAGGCTGCCCGATCTACCAGGCAACACTACAACGACTAAGGGACAAGATCAACGAAAAACGTAACAAACACCCAATACAAATTCCAATAACAAACCAAACATACGTCAGCCAGGAGAATGGCTCATTCGCAGATATGCTGAAAGGAGCGGCAAAACAAACAACACAACCAATAGGCGCAACTAGCACAACAACCGAGAACACAAACGCAAAGGCAATACAACTCCTAGCTAACAAAATAGATAAAGTGGCGGAAACAGTCGCACAACAGGGGGAACAGATAGCTGCGCTTTTAGCACTAATGCAACAATTGGTGAAATGAATAGCCCTCAAAGCAACAAATTAAAAATAATAGCAATCAACGTGAACTCAATAACCAGCACGCACAGAAGACTAAATTTACTGAAATTCTTGAACACTAACAACCCGGATATTGCACTGTTAAGTGAGACTAAACTAAATAATAAACATAATATAACATTTAAAGATTACAACATAATACGGAAAGACAGAACTCACGGGAAGCGTGCAGGGGGCACAGCAATAATAATAAAAAATAATTATAAATATCAACAAATAAACACAAACATCGAAAACAACAATTCCGGTATCGAATACACGGTAATCAAAATAAAGATAAAAAATAGCAACAAACATTTATACGTAATGGCAATATATTGTACAAGTTGCAACCATACGGTGACAGAAGCACACTTCCACAACGAATGGAACGAAATATTCACGAAACACGACCTGGCAAATCCAAATAATTACTACATCATAGCAGGTGATTTCAACGCCACGCATACAAATTGGGGAAACACAACAAACAACATCAGAGGAGTAAAATTAGCAGACTGGATGGAGAGCAACGACATCGACTACAAAGCCAAAATATACATACCGGACAGCCCCACATTTATACGATCAAATAACATATTGGACTTTGCAGTCGTGGACATGAGACTGGACATTCAAACAGACGCCAGAGGGAGAATACCTGCACACACGTATGACAGCGACCACAAAGCGATTGAAATCATCTGCAACAACTATAATAACCAAAATCATTCATTTCATTTAGACACAATTAACGTAGAATCAGTCAAATTTAACTTTAATAACTCAAATTGGCCCTTATGGCAAAAAAAACTTGAAAAAATATACACTAAACATTTAAAAGATAATAATAAAAATCACATAGTACCAGTAAACAGAAATATAACCAACAAAGAAATAGAAGAACATATAATTACACTAACAAATTTAATCAATGCAAACATAAAAGAATCAACACCAAAAATAACAAGACACAATAACATGGAATGCTACACAAACAGCACCATAAAAAAACTGTACAAAACAAAATCACAAAGGATCAGCCTGCTGAAAAATGGAAGAAGAAACGGAACATGGACGGAACAACAAACGAGACTTATAAAAGCTGATATACGACGCATCAACGAACTAATTGCACAAAATGTAAAAATAGAAGTGAACAAAAAATGGACGGAGTATATCAGCCAAATAAAACCTGGACCAAAAATGTTCCGACAGATAAAAAGAATCAGCACGGCAAAAACGGACATGGAAATAAAACAACTACAGGTGGACGAGAACGAGACAGCGAACATGCAAACGTTGGGCATCTATTGGCAGAACATGGAAAAAAATGGGAACCAATACAACAGCTACGAGCAACGGGACAACCTCAATATACTGGGACATTATACCGAAAAGACCACAATCCCAAATCCCACACTGGGTAAGCCAGAACATGAACGAACAATACGAAACCACATAGAACCGTTAAAATCACTTTTCACTCTTAATAAAAATAACCATATAACTAAAACTCAATTTAATAACTACAATACCGCAATAGAACCAGAAAATAACAATAATAACTACTTTATATCAATAACACAATTAAACTTAATAATAAAATGCCTAAATACCAAAAAATCATTCGGTCTGGACAACTTACCCTGTGTCGCGCTGAAACATCTACCCGACGGACTAATAAGAGAGTTATGCTGCCTATTTAATCAATGTTTAAACAATAGAATATTCCCACGGTATTGGAAAACAGCCAAAATCTATCCGATCCACAAAAAAGGAAAACCAGCAGAAGACCCGAGAAACTATCGACCAATAAGCCTTCTCTCAAATCTTGGAAAAATCTACGAGATCATTATATATGATAAAATCCAAGATCATATTAGCGAAAACCAAATACTACCGGACAATCAGTTTGGATTCCGACAATATCATTCCACCATCCACGCAATCACCAAACTGACGTCAGATGTGTGCAGAAACATGAACCAAACTGATAGTACTGGTACGATCCTAATTGATATGGAGAAGGCCTTCGAATCCGTATGGCTAGATGGGCTACTATATAAAATGGACAAAATGAAATTCAACCAAGACATTCTACATCTTCTATACGAGCTCCTATACAACAGAAAATTTAAAACAACAAACGGTAAGGAGATATCGACAAAGACATTCAGCATACATAACGGATTACAACAAGGATCGATCACAGCACCAATACTATTCAATATTTACACCACAGAATTAATCGAACACGCAAAAATCAACACGGACAAGATACAAACAATCGCATACGCAGACGACCTGGTGATATACGGAACAGGAAAAAAGGTCACGGACATCACGAAAAACATACAAGAAGCAGTCAATTTCACAGTGGATTACTTGCACACATGGAGGATAAAAGTGAACCCGGCTAAATGCGAAGCAATTCTGTTTAGAAAGCCATACCAATTATCATCATCAGATACACGGAACAACTGGAAAAAATTCAAAATAAACATAATTGGTACGACCTGTGAGCAAAAGCCAGCTGTGAAATACCTCGGGATACGACTAGACAGGCTGCTATACCTGGACGAGCACATTAACGCACAAATAGCGAACGCGAAGAAGATTTTCCACAAAAATCGACGGATCTTTGGAAATAAAGAAATAGCAGTAAATGTAAAACAAATCTGCTACAAATCTTTGGTACGACCAATATTATCATATGGTTGCCCGATATGGTGGAACATAGGTCCATATACAATGGAAAGGCTCCGAATCTTTGAGCGTAAATGTCTTCGATACTGCCACGGAGAACATCGAACTGCACGCTCCGGATATAAAAAATACACATCCGACCAAATACAGTATGAACGATTCGGAAAAGATCGGATAGACCTCCACATATTAAAATTAGTAAGGGACCATATTAAACGATCCACACAAAACACAGAAAACTCGATAATATTTGCACCCTACTATACCGAAGATAGCATCATGAGGGGAAGCTGCACAAAGGACAAGAATCCCGGACCGGAGACATTCATTTACCTAGACAAGGAAGGATACATACAGGACGCAACGACAAGATACCCTAAAATCTACCACCTGGAAAGACGACAGAACATCAAAGGATTTGAGGATGAGATCTTTAAACACCCTAACGCAACAAACCTATACAACCGATTTAAATTTTCAAACATAATTCTAGATACGGAACAGACCAGGAAGGAGAGACAAAAATACTGGTGGCTGCAGAACGAGGCAACCCAAACAACATAACGGCAACGGACCGGACACAACACGACATAAATAACCATACGAAATGATGAGCCGAGAGTGGGAATGGCAGAGGAGAACGGACACTGAAGCGAGTGATCCAAAACCATTCCACAATCACTCTGGGACTCATTTCAGATAGAAAGTGTTTTGGCATTTTTTTCTCTTTTTGGCCAAAATACAATTAAGTTATAAATTGATTTCACCTGAAAAATTAAAGACCCATTTACATTATATAAACCGTAACATAACCGGGTATGAGACTCCTCCGGGAGCATATACTCTTAAACTGTAAAAGAACAAGGGCATTTCTTTAATCCTCTTTGGCCCGACATAAAATATTATAGATTTTGTAATAATAAAGAAGGGATTCAGTAAAAAAAAAAAAATGTTTAGAATACCGGTTCTCGTCCGATCACCGAAGTCAAGCAACATTGGGCGAAGTTAGTACTTAGATGGGTGACCGCTTGGGAACACTTCGTGTCGTTGGCATTTTGTTTTTTGCATTTTGCGCCCGAAATTTAAAATGCGGAGTATGCATTGCTTCATGTGTCACTGAAATTCAATGTTTTTCGATATTACACGGTAACTTGGTTACCCATAATGCAAGCGTCGCGACAATCCAAACTAACTTCTAATAAAAGCCAATTATTTAATAAACGATTTTTTTTTTTTTTTTTTTATTTTTTACCGACCAAATGGCACAGTGGTTAAAGCTTTGGCGTAAATTTCGGCAATGGCCATACCATGTGATGGAAATAGATTACCGGTTTTCGTGTTTGACATCGAGCGCAGTAGTGCGAACATCGACAAATAAAATTGTGTGTCAGAGAAGAAAAATAAAAATAAAAAATTTTTATAATAAAGTTAATTACAATATATATTCCTTATTACTATTGGAAATAATATCAAATATCCCTGAATTTAGTGACACAAGTGAAGGTGTGGCGTAAACCGCCAATAATTGTTTGTAAACGGGACTATCCCGTTTACAAACAACATTAGAATAATGAAACAGTGTGATACAAAATCTAGTGTGCATAAAAGCCGAACAACCAAAATAAAACCAGTGTTAATTACCACCGAGCAACGGTATGCTAATAAATTAAAACATTTTCAAATTGAAAACGATAAATTAAAACATCGCATATTATATATGGAAAACAGCTTGATCACAGTGGTACAGCAACAAATATCAGTGAAATAAATTTTTCAAATGAAAATAAATTTGAGCAATTAATTAATCCAAACGAAATGGATGATTATGAAGACGTTGATTATGACGCTACTTCCACTTTACTTTTTCTATTTTAATAGAAAAAGAAAGCGAAAACAGAATAACACAAACATCAACAAATTTCGAAAAATTAAAACAATCGATTAAAACAACAAATTTAAATATTCATGGATCATACACAACCTAACCCACGACGTCAAACCTCACTAAGAGCAACAGCAACCAGAGCAGACAAATGTTCGAAGGCCTCTTGAGCGCAAGGAACCCGACTGAATTATTACGAATGGGGAAGCATGTATATAAGAATGTGTGATTTTATAAGAATGAATCAGATACAAGTATGAAAGGGGATCGATGCGTGAAAGATGAATAAAAGAAAATTAAAAATGTAAATTTTCCAAAATTGTAAAATTTGTAACAAAATTGTAAAAATTGTAGAAGTTGAAACCGGACCAAATGGCACCAAATTTTTGGAGCTAGTGTCAAAATATAAAAAAACGACCAAATGAAAAATGGTTCGATCCAGATTCAATACAGCAATAGAAAGAAAGGAACTAGAGAACTATCAACAGCGAAAAACGAAATATTGGTGGTTACAATAAAGGAAACGTTTTATTTAGGACAATTAGGATAATTATTAGATTAAGTTTTTATTATTTTTAATGAAATTGAGTAATGCCAATTTTTTACTAAGCCAGTTTTATACCAGCTTATAACATAAAGTATTGTTTAAAAGTATAAACTCTAATTTGTTTAAGGTAGATAAAAATTATATTAATTTAACAGGGAACTAACTTGAGAACTACGTGGGGTAGAGGTTACAAGGAATTAAATAATGGATATTGATGTTCTTATTCAATTTGTTAAGGCTAAAATAAAGAATTTAAAAAAAAAATTACCGGTTCTCGCCGATCATTTGGCGATGTTAGTACTTAGATGAGTGACCGCTTGGGAACACTTCGTGTCGTTGGCATTTTGTTTTTTGCATTTTGCGCCCGAAATTTAAAATGTGAAGTATGCATTGCTTCATGTTTCACAATAACCGGTTCAGATTTGACAGAAACTCAGTATATTATTTCGGCAATTGAAGCCCCGTGACCATCCGCTTCGATATCGATTCGCTGTGTGGGCCTGCGCCAAACTCGAGATTGATGAGGATTTTGCTCAAAAAATAGTATTTTCGGACGAGGCGCATTTCCATCTCGGTAGGTTCGTAAACGAACAAAATTGTCGCATTTGGGGATCGAAAAATACACAAGGATATGTGGAGAAGCCAATGCATCCATTGCGTGTTACTGTTTGGTGCGGCTTGTGGCGTGGCGATATTATTGGGCCGTATTTCTTCGAAGATGAGGTCGACGCGACCGTTACGTTCAACGGAATCAACTAACGCCACATGTTAACATCTTTTTTGTGGCCATCTCTTGAAGATATTGGTTTAGACGACCTTTGGTTCTAGCAAGATAGTGCGCCATGCCACACATCGGGCGTTACAATAGCGAAACTGCGTCAAAAGTTCGATGGCCGCATTATCAATTGAAATGATGACATGAATTGGCCGGCAAGAAGCTGTGATTTGATGCCTTTAGAGTTTTATTTGTCGGGCGCCGTAAAGGACTTGTGTTATACGGACAATACACAAACAATTGAGCATTTGAAAGTCAATATTGAAGCAACCATTGCCGAAATAGATCCGCACCCAATCCAAAATGTGCTCAGAAATTGGGCCGACCGCATGGAGTACGCCATGATGTTTTTGTTTTATTAAATATCCCTTTTTTCATGTTACATAGTTTGATAAAAGAATATATTTAAAAAAGTCATGCTCCCCTTAGGTTAATTTGTAACCTCTGCTCCTTTTGTAGGATTCTCAGGCTAATTATATTTTAGTTAATGTTTTAATGTTTTAATTTTAATTTTTATTTATGTCGGTCTAAAACTTGCCAGTCAAAAAATAACCAATTATGTGATTTTTAAAATTTTAAATTAAACTACTTAAGACTAATTAATTGTGCTACATAATGTTAAAATTTAGGTTGCTGACGAATTAAGCCACCAGAACTTTCCTTTGTTGGTTGTTAAATTTTTTCTTGGTTTCCGATTGAATATGGAATTGAATCTTAGTGTATGTGTTGCCGGGTCTGTGAATTTCTCAGTTTTATTTGAATACTCGTCTGTTGGCAATGGATGCTCTTCTCGCATTGTTTAGTTGAATGTTTACATGTTCGTTGAGGTAACAGAACCTGTCGATATGTACCCCTAGATATTTTATTACTGGTTTGTTTGGTAGCTATTCGTTGTTTAGCGTTATTTTGATTTTCCCAATTATTTTTTTTGTTTCGCCATATGCAATTTGAACCGGTTTCTGAATAGCATTGTTTCGCACTTATTTTCGTTTACTTTAATTCTCCATGTATGAAGCAAATCATATACCGGTTGATTTTTTTAAGCTGAAACTTTTAAATATCTCAAAAGATAAGCACTCTACGAAAAAATGTCCATTGCTAACATTTATCATTCCGGGGAGGGAGGGGAGGGGGCTGGGGACATACATTAGTGCTAAAATGAGTACCTCACCACCCCTTCTTGTAGGTGGGGCGGAGGTAACTTTGAAACTAAAATAGGAACCCCTATTTTTTTATTGCAGATTCAGATTATACGGCTTAAAGTACGTAGGCTTTCTTTGAAACATCTTTTTCTAGCCATGATAGATGGCGCTGTAATAAGGATATTAAATTTTTTTCGATTTCATCTACTGAGAAACCTATGCATACGATTCTGCAATACGTTCGAATTAAAATTAACACGTTTTCAATGTAAATACTCGAAATTAATCTTAAACAAATTGCCTTTCTTAAATTTTTAATTACTGAAAAATGAGTTGGCAAGAAACTACCTGGTTGCTCATCGTAACCCAGGAACATGCGATTAACTCTGCTTTCAAATAAATGATTTTTTTTGTATTTTGTTTTAAAAATATCTGAATAACTGGGGTAACATATGTAGGTTCTCAGTAAAAGAAATCGAAAAAAATTTAATATAAATTTAATTTAACAGCGCCATCTATCATGAATTGAAAAAAATGTTTTCAAGAATAGGGGTTCCTATTTTAATTTCAAAGTTACCCCCACCCCACCTACAAGGGGAGGAGGAGTACTAATTTTAGCACTAATGTATGCCCCCCTTGTATCATTAAATTTTGATAATGGACTTTTTTTAGTAGAGTGCTTATTTTCCGACATATTTGAAAGTTTCAGCTTAAAAAAATCACCCGGTATAAAATTTACCGCTGAGTGTAGATTTTCTTCGATACATTTTATTTTAGTATTTGCACTGTAGAGTACTATATCGTCTGTGTATGCGATGCATTGTATCCTTTTTGAATTCACGTTTTGATTTTTTAGATCTTTTATGTATAAATTAAATAACAGAGACGCAGTGATAGAGCCTTGTTGTTGTCCATTATGGATTTTGAATGTTTGGTTAAAAATACTAAACCCATTCGTGGTTTTAAAATTTCTATCGTACAGTCTATCCGTTTCATTTCTAGTAGCATTTAAACTAAATCACCATGAAAGTTCATTTTTTGTAGTTTGAATATTAATCTGAGGCGTTCCACCGTCAAGATTTTATTCAGAATTTACTTTGTTATTTTATTATTATTGTTCTCCGCGGCCTGCCATCTAATTGTCGTAATCTAAATTAGCAAATGGTTTTGTCGTTTGGTGAAATAATTTGGTGAACAATGTACTTTGGTCGCGATAGCAGCGCATTTTCTTGTTGGCAATCCAATTGTAAAAAATCCGGCCTTTGCCTGGATTTTGTATGTCTAAGTGATTATTTGGTTTACCACGGATGAGCTCCAAATATTCACGACGAGAACTAAACTGACCGTTGTAATTTGTTTTTAATTCTGGTTTATTACATCAATAAATCGGGTTTTTATACATAAAAATTGCTTATGCATAAATTTTAGAACAACAAAAACACCCAATACAATATAAAAAAAAGTAAAATTGTTGAATTTGCTGTCATGTACAAAAAATTAAAACTGTTGAATTTGCTACAATATACAATATTCCACCTGTGTCATTGCCCGCTTGGAATATTGTATTATTGCGCATGTTGACGTTGTTTCAACATATTCCCGGACCTTGCTGATGTCGTACATCTGTTAAACTATACTTTCGTTTTGGTTCGACGGTGAGGTTGTTGCCTGTATACCGGTTTGTTGTTTTGATTCGTAATGGTACTGGCCTTCCCGGTGGTTGTTTCTTTGACCGATGCAATGGCGTTCATAGGTAATATCTCACTTCGATCGTCGCTGATAGGGAGTTTACACAGCTTGGTTATTGGTCGCTTGTAGGTCGCGTCCTTACACTTTACTGTCACGATGCGTACCAACTCATCCTTTCCGGCGTGGGTGTCAGTGATCCGTCCCAATTTCCACCGTGTTGCAGGTAGTTGATCATCCTTCACCAATACCAGATCGTTTATTGCCAAATTTGGCTGGGGTGTTTTCCACTTGCTCCGTTGTTGAAGTTGGTGAATGTATTCAGAAGACCATCGCTTCCAAAAGTCTTGCGCCATTTTTTTCCTAAATTCTCCAAGTTCGGCGTGATCGTCCTTAATTGGAATTTTTACTATAAATCGTCCATCTGTGTGTCGACTCAATGTTGATTGAAATGGCTCCTCAACTTGATTTTCTTCTTCCGTGTGGCTTCTTTCTTCAGGAATGTTGTCAATCTCCACAAATAATTTTAGATGTTCCTCGATTGACTTGGTTGTCACCATGGTTGTTCTTGCTTGGGTGTTCTCATTATTCAGGCTGCCAATTACAATCCATCCGAACTCCGTGTTTTGCGCCATTGGTTCTCGATGATTACCCTTGATAATGCTGTTCGTTATTATCATTGGATAGTAATCTGCTACAATTATGAGATCAATCGGCTGAGATTGATTGTAGTTTGGATCCGCTAACTTTATGTTATTAAGATGAGGCCATGCTCTGGTGTCAATATCAGTTTCAGGCAGTTGTTGGGTTAGCTTGTTGAGTATTAAAGCTTCGATGTCTAAGCTAAAGTCTCCATCGAATCTTGGCACTAGCTTTATGTTGATTGTGTGTCTGCATAATCCTGCCTCGTTTCCTCCTATGCCTGAAATGTTGACATGCGTTTTTTTCTTCATGATGTTCAGTTTATTGGCAGCTTTCGATGATATTAGTGTTGCCTGTGACCCTGAGTCAATTAATGCTCTCATTTTGATGAGTTGTCCAGTGCCGGTAGCTACTCTAACTACTGCTGTTGGTAGTAATACAGGTCCCTGTTGTTTAACTGTTAGAGTTTGTGTTGTCCCCATGTTGGCCGATGCCTTGTTATTACCATGCAGAAGAGTGTGGTGATGTCCTTGGCACACAATGCATCGAAATTCAGATCTGCATGTGTTACCACTTGGATGTCGCGTTAGACAACGTACACAAGTAGTTGTTTCGCTGACCAACTTGCTTCTGTCTAGCGTTGGCATTAGCCTGAACTGATTGCAGTCTTGCAGCTGATGCTTTCCTTGGCATCCCTTTACTATACACTGGCTGTCTACGGTTGTAGCATGTACTCGTTTCAGTGGTGCCATTGGTTGCGGCTGTGCGTTTTCCGCCTTGGTGAACCCAATGGCCTCCAGTGATTGGAATCTCCTTTCTAGAAAGTCGAAGAATTCCTTCATGTCTGGAATTTCTCTTGGCTTTTTTAACGTTGTTTCGTACAGTCTAGCGGATTCCGGGTCTAGCTTTTTGCCTAGAATGAACATCACTAGGGCTTCGAAAGGAGAGTGTAATTGTAACTTGTTGATGTTGTGTAATATGTCAACTGTAGAATCATGCAAATTACGAATTTCTGCCGCTACTGGTGCATGTATTGTTGGTAAAGTTAGCAATGAGCTGAAATACTTATTTGCTAACAATCTAGCGTTGTTGTACCTTCCTTGCAGTATTTCCCATGCCTTGCAGTAATTTTCACCAGTTGTTGAGAGGTGACTGATCAATTGGGCTGCTCCTTTTTGCAGATTTGCCTTCAAGTACGTCATTTTTATTGTGTCAAATAGCTTATTGTTGTTGTGAATGAGCCCAGTGAACATGTCGTTGAACGAGCTCCAATGGTCATAATCTCCATAAAAGGTTGGTATCTCTACCTTGGGTAATTGCACCCTGGTTTCTTCAGAATGTTTCGAAGACTCTCTTTGCTGGTTGCGTTGTAATCTCATTATCAGCGTGTCTACTCTATCCTTAACAGTTTCGTAGTAGTCTTCTTGGAAGTATTTACTTGTTTGTTGTTCCTCTGGTATTTCCACTTGAATTTCTATGTGCAATTTATCAATAACTTCCATTTCTCTGGATAATTGCTCGGTTTTTAACTTGATGTATTCCATTGGACTGTTGTCGTTGTCCAATGCTTGTTCGATGGTTTGTGTTTTCCGATACATGTTTCTCATCAGCACATCTTGTCTTTTAAGCAATTTTTGGTTGTTGTCTGATAACTGTTGAGCCGAGCCTGTTGCTGGCGGTGTTGTTGGTCGCCCATACTGTTGATCCTTTCTTGTTGTTGGTGGTGTTGTTGGTTCCCCATTATTTAATCGGCTACGCATGTCGGCCATTAATTTGTCGTAAGTTTCCGCAATACACTTTCTTGATTTTCGGTACGGATCATCCTGCTTAATTGTCGGATTCCTTGATATTATATCGTCGTCTGTGGCGAGAAATTCGTCATAGAGTGTTTTTAACTCTTCGATTTTCCTTTCGAGGTAGACTTTCGTTTTTCGACTATCTGCGTCTTTTCCGTAGTTTCTGGCTAGTGTTGTAATTCGGTCGACAGTATCTTCTTGTGCTTTCAGCAACTCCTGCATTTTGATGCGCTGATGATGATATCGAGTGCTTCTTGGATTTATTTACGCCAATTCCGTTGTTTGTTGGCTCGAAGGACCATGTAAAAATCCGGCCTTTGCCTGGATTTTGTATGTCTAAGTGATTATTTGGTTTACAACGGGTGAGCTCCAAATATTCACGACGAGAACTAAACTGACCGTTGTAATTTGTTTTTAATTCTGGTTTATTACATCAATAAATCGGGTTTTTATACATAAAAATTGGTAATGCATAAATTTTAGAACAACAAAAACACCCAATACAATATAAAAAAAAGTAAAATTGTTGAATTTGCTGTCATGTACAAAAAATTAAAACTGTTGAATTTGCTACAATATACAATATTCCACCTGTGTCATTGCCCGCTTGGAATATTATTATTGCGCATGTTGACGTTGTTTCAACACCAATAAATCGTTAATATTCGAAAATTACAATTGCACGTTCAAGCTGATTCACCAAACGATAAGAAATTTGACAGACTAGGCGTAATTTGTTACGTCAGAATTAGATATTTCGTTATCGTTTCTCATTTTCTTTCTTTTCCTTTTTATTGTAATGATGCCATTGCACTGTTAGACTTTATTTTTTGTTTGTTGTTGTCGATTGATCGATATTTCACCGCAATCTCTGATTGTTGTATATTGCGAAATCAATTCAATTGAAGAAGTACGGTGGATATTCGTCGTTGCAAGTTTTGTTATACAGTATATTTTGATTTGGTGTGCGCAATGTGATTTTAATAGGGTAGTGAATAATCTGAAGTAAAGCGGCAAAGAACAAGGCACATATATCACTTAGCAATTCGAACGATCTTGATACAAGGTTATCCAACAACCCAAATGACAGACAGGGCATACCGAACTCCGCAGACGAGTTAGAGATGTGTATCCAGAATGAAAATAATAAGGCGAGCATTAGCGGGATCAGTTACAGATCAGGCACCGTCACCGCCTGGCAATGCCCCGCCACAATTTGTCGAATCTGTTCCAGCTGTAGCAGTCAAATTAGTTCCGCTAACATCTCACGACTCACGAATATGGTTCCATATCATCGAATCACAATTCGCACTTGGAAGAATTACTTCTGAAGTATCCAAATATCATCATCTCCTTGGTGCACTCAACGACCGAATCATCAATGGCGTCAGCAACATTATCATCGGTCCTCATTCTTGCACACCATTTTCCGATATAAAGAAGGCAGTTTTGGACAGATCGTGTGAATCAAAATAGACCCAAATTCATCGGCTACTACATGGAATTCAGTTGGGCGACATGAAGCTATCTCAATTGCTGAGAAAACTGCAAGCTATCGGGGGGTCTGAAGTTAATGATGATGTGATAAATACGATTTGGATGAAACGTTTACCGGTCCGTGCACAAGAAATTTTGGCATCCACGACCGATTCATTATCAGCAACAAAACTGGCTGAGCCAGCAGACAGAATTCTCGAAACAATGGCTCCAAACACATGCAATGTCGATTAATACGCCACCAATTACAAATAATGATGCCTCACTTGCTAATCAAATTAGTGAGCTCATTCGACGGTTAGATAATATGGATCGAACCAGAGGAGTCATTCTCGGGATACCAACAGAGCACAGAGCTATTCGAAAAAAACGTGAGTTTTCCGGCAGTCAACAGTCCTCATCAGCGGATAATGATACACCACGATTATGTTTTTTCCATTACCGATTTAAGGAAGCAGCTCGAAATTGCAAAACGAACTGTCCCAAGTGGGAGGAATTTAAGTAAAAAAAACTACATTCTCTGGTGCAGACGGCGACTTGTTCCGGTAACTCTCAAAACTGGCGCCTTAAAATCTACGATAAATCATCGAATAAAACATATTTAATTGACACCGAAGCGGACATATCTGTCATGCCAGCAGCCAGGGCGATTAGAGGAAACACCACCCTGATTTTTACTTATATGCAGCGAACGGGCGCAAACTTAAAACCTTCGGAAATCAAAGAATCAACTTAGATCTAGGTCTCAGGCGACAATTCACTTGCACATTTGACCAGAAACGCAGGAGTAACAATGCCGATCATTGGGGCCGATTTCTTGAACCACTCAGGATTGTTAGTAGATATTCAGCATGGCAGGTTACTAGATCCTCTAACATCGTTGTTTTCATTAACCGTAAAGTTCATGATAATACACCCACTGTTCGTGTAATCAACTCCAGTGTCATCGACACTCGTATTCTTCCACTATTAACCAAATTCAAGGAAATCACTCACGAGATTCAGGCACAAAAACCGATAAAACATCAAGTCACCACCAGCCAAACCTTGACGATTGAGCACAGAAAAGCTGGTAATAGCCAAAAAAAATTCAACTACATGGCCAAGCAGGGAATCTGTAGACGTTCAGACAGTCCTTGGGCAAGCCCGCTGCATCTCGTTCCGAAGAAAAATGGTGAATAGCGACCTTGCGCAGATTACAGGGCTCTAAACAACGTCACAATACCGGACCGTTACCCGATACCATACATACAAGATTTTACGCATCAATTGGAAGGATCCACCGTGTTTTCAACAATCGACTTAGTTAGAGCGTACCATCAAATTCCAATCGAGGAATCAGATATTGCCAAAACTGCAATTTCCACACCTTTTGGGTTATACGAATTTACTCGCCTGACGTTTGGTCTGAGAAATGCAGGCAATTCTTTTCAACGTTTTATGCATTCGATCTTACAAAATTTGAGTTTCTGTTTTGCTTATTTGGATGATCTGCTGGTAGCATCAAAAAACAGACGAACACATGGAACATTTAGAGATTATTTTTGCTAAATTGGGCGACGCATAGGCCTCGTGATTAACACAGAGAAATGTTAATTCTTGAAAACAAAAATCAATTTCTTGGGTCATGAAGTATCAGCAGAGGGAATTAAACCACTTCCGGTAAATGGCTCAGCCGAAAACAACTACAGAATTACGACGCTTTTTGGGTGTTCTAAATTTTTATAGGTATTTTATTCCAAATGCGAGCAGAAGTCAAGCTGTTCTTAATGACTATTTAAAGGGTAGCAAAAAGAACGATTCCAACCATCGAGTGGTCTAAGGAAGCTGAAGATGCGTTTGTTCGATCGAAAATTCAGCTAAGCGAAACCACAATTTTAGTCCATCCTTGTTCAACAGCTAAATTAGCACTGATGGTTGATGCATCCGACACGGCAATTGGAGCTGTAATCCAGCAAATGAGTAAAGGTGACAATAGCTAATGGCAACCACTTCAATTTTTTTGGCAAAATTACCACCCACACAGTAACGGTACAGCGCATACGATAGAGAGGTTTATAGCTGCGTACTCAGCTATCAAGAAATTTCGGCATATGACTGAAGGCCATTCATTCACGTTATTCACGGATCACAAACAGTTGATATACGCGTTGATGCAGAATCCGGCAAAGGCGTCACCAACATAATTCCGCTACCTAGATTTTGTCGGGCAGTTTACAACCGACATTCAGCATATCTCTGGATGTGATAATGTTGTCGCCGATACTATGTCACGATTGAATAGCATCGCCTTGCCCGAATCTATCAATTACGACGCAAATGCAGATGCGCAGCAAGTAGACAATGAACTAAAAGAATTACTGGCATCACTAACCGGTCTCAAGTTTGAAAAAAATCCCGTAACGTTTAATTCCTCTAAATTGTTGTGGTATGATGTTTCCCCGGGCAATACGCGTCCATATATCCCCACGGATTTCCGAAAAAGCAGTGTTTGGAGCTAACCACAACTTATCGCATCCAGGAGTACAGGCATCAGTGAAAGCTGTGCCGGACCAGTTTGTGTGGATTAGTATTAAAAGAGACGTGAAACGAATGGCTCAGTGTTGTTTCGTGCCATCTGTCGAAAGTGGCAAAATACCGGTGGTAAAAAGATTTTCAGGGATTCATCTAGATATTGTTGGTCCGTTACCGATGTCTGAAGGGCAGTGATATTGCGTTACATTTATTGATCATTTTACCAAGTGGTCTGAAGCAATCCCAATTCAGTATATCAGAGCCGAAACTGTGACAATCGCCGTATTCAATAATTGGATTTCTCGGTTTGGAATACCTTATTCGATAGTAACGGACCAAGGATCCCAATTTGAATCAGAACTTTTAGCTGAATTTTCCAGATTATTAGGGTTCGACCACAAAAGGACTACGGCATATAATCCAAAATGCAACGGATTTATTGAAAAGTGGCACAGGACACTGAAAGCGGCTATCATGTGTCACGGTAGAAGCGATTGGACACAAATTTTACCGACCGTGCTATTGGGGCTAAGAATTACGTTTCGTGAGGATTTAAAAACTAGCTCTGCCGAATTAGTTTTTGGTGAGCAGATTCGCATTCCTACCTAATTTGTAATAGAATCAAAAAATCCCATGAATCAGTCAGATTTCGTTAAAGAACTACGAGAGCATTTCAATCAAATTCGCCCGACTCCACCATCACGTCACTGCGGCCAAAAGTTATTTGTGTTACAGGAATAGAACTAATGTACACATGTGTTCGTTCGAATCGACTTATGCAAAAGATCGCTTCCGGCCGCCATACGAAGGTCCTTTCCGTGTTGTTAGCCGGAATAAAAAATCATTCATTCTGGACATAAGAGGAAAAACCAGTAATATTTTAATCGACAGGTTGAAGCCGTGTTTCATTAAAGATTACGCAACTGAAACATCAACAGATAATCAAGCAAATTTCAAGACCAATTTACCGGTAGAGGGATTGCCCGATAATTCGCGCTCAACAAAGGTACAATTAAAACCTCCAACCACAACCGCCAGCAAAAAGGAAAGCAATCAGGCCACAGAGCAATAAGGAATTATGCTTGAAAGAAGACGAAACAACCAGCTTCATCCCAAAACCATCAGTAACAAGAGCAGGAAGATCTACGAAAGTACCAGCACGTTTCACAGTATCGTTCATCAGCGATTCATTGGCTAGAGGGTGATGTGGCGTTCCACCTTCAAGATTTTAATCATAATTTACTTACCTTATTATTGTTATCTCATTATTGAATTTTCAATTAAATCAATATTATATAATTCGTATACATATTATAATAATAACCATCTCAATATTAATTTATATAAAATTAACGAAATAAAACATATATCTTGTAAATAGAAATGTATATATTACGAAATAAAAAAGTAATTAACTTAATAGAAATATAGCAACATATAAAATATAGTGGTAAATTATTCGGCATGAGAAATCGCTACCAGGATCCTGAATAAGCAGCTTACCATCTAAAGGGTGTTTTTTTAAGAGGTTGCCGATTTTTTTTTTTAATAAAACACATATAAAATTATGAAATGACCAAAATTTTTTTTTATTTGGTAGATAATTTTTTGGCATTTAACATTTAAACACAATTTCTGGCATATGGCTACCACGACTATTTTTCACAAATGTCATTCTGGAGGTCCAATTTTCCAGCACTTTTTCAAGCATTTGAGGGCGTATGTCAGCAATGACACGTTGAATATTGGTTTCCAAAGCGTCAATCGATTGAGGTTTATCCACATAAACCAATGACTTCACGTATCCCCACAAAAAGTAATCGAGTGGCGTCAAATCGCACGAACGCGGAGGCCAATTCACCGGACCATTTCTCGAAATAATGTTGTCGTTGAAAGTTTCTTTCAATAAGTCGATTGTTTCACGTGCTGTATGGCAAGTGGCACCATCTTGTTGAAACCACATTTCATTCATATCCATATCTTCAAGATTTGACAACAAAAACTCATTTAACATGGTTCTGTATCGATTTCCATTCACGGTAACGCGTCGTCCTTCCTCATTTTTAAAGAAATATGGACCGATGATCCCACCAGCCCATAGACCGCACCAAACAGTACATTTATCAGGATGCATTGGTAATTCTAGAACGGCGTGTGGATTATCTTTGCTCCAAATGCGACAATTTTGTTTGTTGACGTATCCATTTAACCAAAAATGCGCCTCATCACTGAAGAGAATTTTACGGTAAAAAAATGGATCTTCGTTCAATTGATTTAACGACCAATCACTGAATTCACGGCGCAAACGATGGTCGTGTGGCTTTAATTCTTGCACCAATTGAATTTTGTATGGCACCAAACCCAAATCTTTACGTAAAATTTTCCATAAAGTCGATGGACAAAGTCCAATTTGCTGAGCACGACGACGAATCGATAAATTGTCGTTTTCTTCGACACTGGCCTCAACGACAGCAATATTTTCTTCTGTGCGAACTCTTCTCATTCTTGTCGGTGGCTTGGCATCCAAAAGAGTGAATGTAGACCGAAATTTGGTAATTACGTTCTTTATGGTGGTCTCTGACGGACGATTATGTGCACCATAAAATTCACGAAGTGCTCTATAAACATTTTTAATTGAACACTGATTTTGAAAATAAATTTCCACGATTTGAAAACGTTGTTCTGGAGTTAACCTATTCATAATGATTTGCCAAACAATACTGAGTAGAAATGCCACTTTGAGCTGTCAAAACAACTGTCATAAAATAAAACGACATCTATCGGAAAAACAAACCTCCTAAAAAAACACCCGTTATAAATCCACCTAGCCAGACAGATTAAAATGCGTTTTCCATGTCTATAAATACGACACCCGCGCAAATTTTACTAATTCATTTGAAATAAACATTCGAGATGAGGTTAGAAATTGCATGTAGTGTGGAATTTTCGTGTCTGAATCTAAATTGGTTGTCCGGTAACAGATTGTGTGCTGTGGTATATTCCGCCAATTTTTTGAATATCATTATTTCGTAGATTTTGCTGAAGTTGCTCAATAAACTTATTGGTCTATAACTTTCTGGTTTTGATGGATCTTTATTATGTTTACCTTATGGGATAGATTTTTGCCGTTTTCCAGAACTTGGGAAATGTTTTGTTGTTTCACATGTTGTTGAATATTTCAGCTATAATCTCTTCCGGGAGGTGTTTCAATGCTATACTTGGTATTTCGTACGGTCCATACGATTTTATATTATTAAGACATCTTAGTATTCATTTTAACTTCGACATTGTTACAAAATAGTTTAAATCTTGGGGATGAACAAGTGCGTTTGCCTTATTTGTGACATTGAATTTTACTGTCGTTAGTTTGTTGAAGTTCTGCTGAAAATCGAGCATAAGAAGACGAAATCCTTATGCTCGATTTTTATATTTGGTACCGCTTTTGTAATTACTGCTTCGATTAATATATTAGCAGAATTCGTCAACTACCATACCATGTTTAGAATACCGGTTCTCGTCCGATCACCAAATACATCATTGGACGAAGTTAGCACTTAAATGGGTGACCGCTTGGGAACATTCGTGTCGTTGGCAATTGTATTTTGCATTTTGCACCCGAAATTTAACATGTGGTGTATGCATTGTGCTTTATGTGTCACTGAAATCCAATGTTTTTCGATGATATTACACGGTAACTTGGTTACCCATATGCAAGCGTTGCGACAATCCAAACTACCTTCTAATAAAAGCAAATTATTTAATAAACGAACATTTTTTACCCAAGTGAAATATGTCCCAAAAAATCCCAAATTTGTTGCATGCAATAAACGTTGCACAATCAATAGGTTTTCGCAACAAGTCTAATTTAATACGTAGGTTCAACAAATTTCAAAAATTTTTGTAGCTTTTCTGGAATGCTTAAGACTTGGTCTATTAATAAGCCCAACAAATTTTTGTTCAACGGAACACATGAATCGAACGATTCCTGAGGTCGACGATACTAATAACGGGTCTTTTACAATGGGATGTTGCAACAAATTTCAATTAACAAATTTGTTCAACAAATTTCAAAAGATTGACATGTGCGTAGGCTTTCTAGAATGCTCGTGATACGTTCTCTTAACGGGACAACTGAGTCGAACGATTCCTGGGGTCGGCGATATAAGTAACGGGTCTTTTGCAATGGGATGTTGCAAAAAAATTCAATTAACAAATTTCAAAAGATTGACATGTGGGTAGGCTTTCTAGAATGCTCGTGATACGTTCTCTTAACGAGACAACTGAGTCGAACGATTCCTGGGGTCGGCGATATAAGTAACGGGTCTTTTGCAATGGGATGTTGCAATAAATTTCAATTAACAAATATGTTCAACAAATGTCAAAAGATTGACATGTGGGTAGGTTTTCTAGAATGCTCGGGATACGTTCTCTTAACGGAACACATGAATCGAACGATTCCTGGGGTCGGCGATACTAATAACGGGTCTTTTATAATGGGATGTTGCAACAAATTTCAATTAACAAATTTGTTCAACAAATTTCAAAAGATTGACATGTGGGTAGACTTTCTAGAATGCTCGTGATACGTTCTCCTAACGGGACAACTGATTCGAACGATTCCTGGAGTCAGCGATATTAATAACGGGCCTTTTACAATGGGATGTTGCAAGAAATTTCAATTAACAAATTTGTTCCACAAATTTCAAAAGATTGACATGTGGGTGGGCTTTCTAGAATGCTCATGTTATGTTCTCTTAACGGGGCAAATGAATCGAACGATTCCTGCGGTCGGCGATATAAGTAACGGGTCTTTTGCAATGGGATGTTGCAACAAATTTCAATTAACAAATTTGTTCAACAAATTTCAAAAGATTGACATGTGGGTAGGCTTTCTAAAATGCTCGTGATACGTTCTCTTAACCGGACAACTGAGTCGAACGATTCCTGGGGTCGGCGATATTAATAACGGGCCTTTTACAATGGGATGCTGCAACAAATTTGAATTAACAAATTTGATCAACAAATTTCAAAAGATTGACATGTGGGTAGGCTTTCTAGAATGCTCATGTTACGTTCTCTTAACGGAACACATGAATCGAACGATTCCTGGGGTCGGCAATACTAATAACGGGTCTTTTGCAATGGGATGTTGCAAAAAAATTCAATTAACAAATTTCAAAAGATTGACATGTGGGTAGGCTTTCTAGAATGCTCGTGATACGTTCTCTTAACGAGACAACTGGGTCGAACGATTCCTGGGGTCGGCGATATTAATAACGGGCCTTTTACAATGGGATGCTGCAACAAATTTGAATTAACAAATTTGATCAACAAATTTCAAAAGATTGACATGTGGGTAGACTTTCTAGAATGCTCATGTTACGTTCTCTTAACGGGACAAATGAATCGAACGATTCCTGGGGTCGGCGATATAAGTAACGGGTCTTTTACAATGGGATGTTGCAACAAATTTCAATTAACAAATTTGTTCAACAAATTTCAAAAGATTGACATGTGGGTAGGCTTTCTAGAATGCTTATATTACGTTCTCTTAACGGGACAAATGAATCGAACGATTCCTGGGGTCGGCGATATAAGTAACGGGTCTTTTACAATGGGATGTTGCAACAAATTTCAATTAACAAATTTGTTCAACAAATTTCAAAAGATTGACATGTGCGTAGGCTTTCTAAAATGCTCATGTTACGTTCTCTTAACGGGACAAATGAATCGAACGATTCCTGGGGTCGGCGATATAAGTAACGAGTCTTTTGCAATGGGATGTTGCAACAAATTTCAATTAACAAATTTGTTCAACAAATTTCAAAAACACATTGAAGACAAATGAATCGAACGATTCCTGAGGTCGGCGATATTAATAACGGGCTCTATACATAGTGAAATTTCTGTTCAACGAATTTCAAAATTTTGCATTTAGATAAATTTGCTTGCTAATACTGTTAAACTAATGATGGTACAGGTTGCACACATCCCCTTTGACCAGGTTGTAAATAGAACGTATCACGAGCGTTCTAGAAAACCTACCCACATGTCAATCATTTGAAATTTGTTGAACAAATTTGTTAATTGAAATTTGTTGAACATCGCATTGTAAAAAACCCGTTATTTATATCGCCGACCCCAGGGATCGTTCGATTCATGTGTTCCGTTAAGAGAACGTATCACGAACATTCTAGAAAACCTACCCACATGCCGATCTTTTGAAATTTGTTGCACAAATTTGTTAATTGAAATTTGTTGAAAACATCCCATTGTAAAAGACTCGTTATTAGTATCGCCGGCCCCAGGAATCGTTCGATTCATGTGTTCCGTTAAGAGAACGTATCACGAGCATTCTAGAAAACCTACCCACATGCCGGTCTTTTGAAATTTGTTGCACAAATTTGTTAATTGAAATTTGTTGCAACATCCCATTGCAAAAGACCCGTTATTAGTATCGCCGACCCCAGGATTCGTTCGACTCGCGCTGAAAACCTATCATTTAATTTTATTTCAAATCAATACATATATAACATTTGTTGTATGCAACAAATTTGGGATTTTTTTTTTTGGGACGTATTTCACACGCATCATTTTTTTATTCTTCAATTGAATTTCAGTTAGTATTAATTTTTTTTTTAATTTCGAATTCAATAATTTCATTTGTTATCTAATTGTAAAGTTAAAATAGAAATGATTCGTACTGTGCAAGCCTGTGTATGCACATTTTAATTAAATGCGACATGGTTCAAAACTATTGTATGTAAAAAAATTATGTGTTATTATAATTATGTTTTTGTTTGGCGGCCTTTACACTATCAGTACTAATGTCATTGCTCAAAACATCATAACCTAAAAATATCCTATTTCCATTGCAATTTTATAATTTTTTATTCTTAAACTACTCACCTCATTGCATTAGGTATAATGTGTCAGATTCAAATGTAAAGAAAATTTTGTGGATATCCATGATTACTGATAGTGTAAAGGCCACTTTTGATTAACATGTTAACAGTATTTGGCAACGACCATACCATGCTTAAAATACCAAATTGAAAATTATGTAAAAATACAAAATATTAATAAATTTCATTTAAATTCGTTTTATTATTGTAATAATCTATTAATATAAACATTAAATAATACAAAATATAATAATAATTTATGTAATTAGTGCATAATAATCGAAAATTGAAGGAGGGAAAATTTTACAACGGAAAAAATTTAGTTCATTTTCTTGTGTCGTAAAATAGAAAAATTTTACTTTTTCTACGTTTACGAACTTAAATAGACAAATTTAAATTAATAAGTTACTTTATATATCTATAAAACATAGTGATAACAAATCGAAATTAAATTTGCAATAATTAAAGTATTAATAATTATAATTTACAACCAGTGCACCTAGAATAATATAGGCCTCACTGCTTTATAAATTTTGCTATATGACGTCATTTTATGTCGACGGTTCCAATCTTTGACTTTAGATATCAGTTTAGTTAATTAAGGGAAATATTTTTGTTTGTACTTTTTTATCTTTGTTTTCGCAGTAAAAAAGCAGTAAATTTTGAATAAGTAACAATTAAGAATTATAAATCGAAACATTTTTAACAAATAATTTATTACATTTTTGCAAAAATATTCATTTAACATTTCATTAAACAATTATATACGTGAAAAAACACACGCAAAATTTGTTGCTAAACAGAAAACGTACATCCATTGTCTTTCACCTTTCGAACCATACTATTTTTGGTTTTACAGGTGCGTCGGGTAAACCCATTTACAATACAAACGCCTAATAAAATATCAGAAAATATAAAAGCTGTACCTGAATCGGTAAACCGAATCTTTAATATCGGGGAAAATGAAGTCACGGAGGATAAACAACAATAAAATAAAATTATTGCATACTGAATATACAGAGTTACGTGAACGTATTGTGTTTGTTGAAAATATTGAAATCAAATCCAATACTACAAGCGAATATTTGGCATTACTTGACAGGAACAAACAAGCCATGAAACGAAAAAACGACAACAAATCTGGGCTGGGATGTTGTACCATCACATTTTTCAGCTTTCGACTTAGTTTATGTCTTAATTTTCAGGAATCAATTAGCATTCTATTTCGCGTAAACAATTATGTGTTTTATATCGCGATTTCAACCTCTTGATATAATTGTGAGCTTCCTCTCTTTTCTACATTTCCATAAACGTATCAACAAAAAATTATTTGGTGATATATAAAGTTGATTAATCTAGTAGTCTTATACTACTGCCAATGTTACCACTTTGGTACAATTCTACCAAAATTGGTACATAAATCGGAATCAAAAAAATTGATGTGTACCTTTCAATATTGGTACTTTTTTGATTTTATGATTTTGTTTCTTGTAAAATCGTCATATTTCGTATTTTATAAGATTTTTCCATCAAAATTTCTCATTAAGATTTTTAATGTGTTTGTTAGTCTTCAGTACTAAAATTGCGTAATAAAATCGTAATAGGTGGTTTAATGGGTGTTAAGTATAAACTTAAATTATTCTTAAGTTACATCAATATTGTTTATGCGGCAACACCAAACTTAATTATAAATAACAAGCGCATAAACTTAATAAAATAAAGAAAAAAGGAAACCGCGTTTCGTTGAGTCAGTTCTCCTTTATCCGCTCTCCGAAAAACACATGCTGTTATTGTTATAGTTGTAATACACATGGTTGCATAAATATTATAAAAATAAATGTAAATTGAATTCGAGTATAATAAATAAGAGAAATATCTCATTATATATATAATTTTCTTCGGAATTGTTTTGTTCAATTGGTTATTATTCTCATTGGATTATAATAAAACAATATCTTCGACATTATTTTAAACAAATTTGATAATATTCTCATTGGAGAATATACATTGGTCCTTCGAGCCGGATATTTTCGGATTTACATCGATATACATATTTGGTGGACGCTGGATTGGAACGATTTCGAAATTGAGTTTTCTACCATCAATTGAAGGATTTTATACTGTAGCTGATCATCCTGTCTGCTGTTTAGATTCTAGTCTTAGTCTTAATAAAGGCGATATTCAGATTAGAAATTCAGGTATTAATTTGATTTGCCAATATATATAAATATAACATACAATTTAAGGTTAAGTGCTCATATATGGATGTTCGTTTGTGTAAATTGATAGTGAGTGGGTAGAGTATGGTTGATCGGGACTTTGATTAAATTTATTAAATATCGAATTTCGTTAGTTAGTTATTTTTATTAAATAGTTAATAATGGATACCGAGGAATTTAAAAAATTAGTGAAACGTCGCGGTGGTTTGAAGTCTCAAATTACGTTTTATAATAATAAAGTACTTGAAGGTTCCATTAATACAATTATTGAATGTAAAACAATTCTGTCGCGTATACAGGGTATTATTTTGAAATTTGATCAAATTCAATCAGAAATAGAAACTGAGGTTGATGATGACGATCCACATTTTAAATATAGAGAGGAATTCGAGGAAAATTATTATAAATTCGAAGTGCAATTACGTAGTAATATCGAAGAATTAGAGTTATCACAGAAGCCGAGGGATTCTGAAACTGATAAATTGCAAATAATTAACAATAAAATTAAGCTGCCACAAATTTCGTTACCAAAGTTCGATGGTCAAGAAATTAATTGGTTAAATTTCAAAGCAATCTATAACAAAATGATTCACGAAAATCATGCAATCGATGTGGAAACAAAATTTTGTTATTTGATATCATGTGTTCGAGATGGTCGGGCGTTTCGGTTAATTCAGTCGTATCCAATATCGGAAGATAATTACATTGTTGTGTGGAAAGTTTTAGTTGATTTTTATGATGACGAATCCAACATTCAAGATATGCATTTACGGTGTTTTAATGAAATAAAGAAACCCCAAGAAGAATCGGGATTACATCAGCTTTACAAACTTTTCTGGACACGTTCAACACTAATTTTCTAGCATTAAAAACTTTGAATGCATCGAATGTGTTCTCTCCTTTTCTACGTCATCATTTAATTGAGCGTTTAGATAATGCTTCGAAAATGGAAATACTCAAAGATTACGCAAAGAAAAAAACATCTAATATCAGGATTTTCTAGAATCTATTCAAAATAGAATTAAAATTTTACGCTCATTAAAATTATCAATGCCATTACAATCGAATCAAGGTCACTCTAATAAGTTAATAAATCATCCACCAAAACCACAAAAAATATTCGTTTCGAGCACATCAGAAATATGTCAATACTGCAAAGGTGCTCATTTATTAAATCAGTGTGTGAATTTTAGAAAAGCTAGCATCACACCGAAAGAACGGTTTAGCTTCGTGAAAAAGTATAATTTGTGCACAAACTGTATAATTGAAAATCATAGAGTGATGGACTGTATGGCACCCTCGTGTAATTTGTGTCCACTTCGGCATCATGTATTATTGCATTTCGGACATTCAAAGAATGATATAGGATCATCACAAACCTCAAATACTTCGATTAACGCAACTTCGACTCAAATAAAAAAAGAAGATACAGTCCACAAAGTAGAAGCAACTTTGGTTAGCACTGCAATCGTTAACCAGTCTTCGTCAGATTATTCTGAAGTTTTATTGCCGACAGCTGTTGTATGGGCAAGTATTCGGGAAGGTTTTCGTATTCCATGTCGAATATTAATTGACAGCGGTTCACAAGCTAATTTCGTCACAGAACGAATAGTTCAGGTTTTGCGGGCTAAGAAGTCAAATGCATTCATTTCAATTTCAGGAATCATTTCTTCATCAAGTGAGGTTAAATATTGTACAAATATAACGATTTCATCTCAGTGTAGTGATTATACCACTAACCTACGATTCCTAATAATGACAAAAATTACAAATGACTTACCATCAACATCGATGCCATTTGAAAAAGGAAGGATTTCTTCGCATATCCATTTAGCGGATCCAGCGTTTAACAAATCATCGCCTATTGATATGATCGTCGGCTCAGAGATTTATAATGAGATTATGCTGCCTGGTAGTCAAAATATATCGAAGGAGCTACCTCCATTCTTTAATACCATATTTGGTTATGCAGTCACTGGAAAGGTAAACTATGCATCAAAGGTTTCTGGTATTGTTAATAATAATTTTCCAAATAATAATGACTCGGTGTTAGGCCAAGAACAACAAATTATATCTTTGATGAATGTTTATTGGAAAATGGATGCAGATGTATTACATGATCTTGATAAAAGAGTTCAGCTATTTTGGAAGCTAGAAAATCTTGAACAAAAAAAACAATTATTCGATAGAAGAGAAAAATTGCGAGGAACATTACCTGAACAATTGTACACGAGATAATGAAGGCAGATTTATTGTTGCTTTGCCTTGCAAATCCAGTATTGATCAATTGGGTGATTCAAGCTCTTCAGCAATGAAACAATTTCTTTGGTTAGAAAAGAAACTGGATAAGGAGCCAACTATAAAAAAGCAATACATCGATTTCACGAAAGAGTACATGAGTATGGGACATATGGAAGAGGTGTGTCTGCCATCTGAAAATACAAATTGTATAAAATACTATATTCCGCACCATTGTGTGACAAATGATAGAAGTACCACAACAAAATTAATAGTTGTCTTCAACGCTTCTCATAAAACGTCTTCGGGAATTTCGCTGAATGATTGCCTCATGGTTGGGCCAAATTTGCAACAGGATTTATTATCGATCATTATGCGATTTAGGAAACATCCTGTAGTATTCACAGGAGACATCGCCAAGATGTACCGACAGGTACGGTTGGAAAATATATTTAAAGATTTGCATCGAATTTGGTTTCGAGAAACCAAAAGTGAGGATATTAAGTGTTATCGTCTATGTACTGTAACATATGGTACTGCATCGGCTGCCTACCTTGCAGTTAAATGACTGTTTCAACTCGCTGTCGAAGAGGGCAATAATACAACGAATGCAGCAACAGTCTTGAAGCGAGACTTTTATGTGGTTGATGTCCTTACTGGGGCACAAACCTTGTTAGAAGCACAGAATTTAAAGCGAGAATTAATTGAATTACTGGCAAAGGGTGGCTTCGAATTGCGCAAGTTTGAATCTAATGTAAGTGAATTATCATCAACTAATAAAATAAATGAAACGACAATGGATAATTTGGTGACAATTTTGGGCATTCGTTGGGATAACAAGCAGGATGAATTTCACATTGATTATGACAGTTGGAATCTATGTGAAACCACAATTACTTCTAAACGATCTGTTTTATCGGACATCGCAAAATGTTTTGATCCATTAGGAATGTGTGCGCCTGTAATATTTATGGCAAATTGCTTCATGCAACGATTATGGTCAGTACTCAATATGCAATGGGATGATGAGTTGAACGGTGAGCTGCTTGCTGATTGGAATAAATTTAAACGTCAACTGATAAGGGAAAATAATGTGTCAGTCCCTCGTTTGATACTGGTATCCAATGCAATAGAGATCGAACTGCATGGCTTCGGAGATGCCTCCAATCGTGGCTATGGTTGTGTGGTTTATATCCGTTCGGTAAATGAAGAAGGAACAGTTGAGGTTAAACTTCAGAGGTGTTGCTCCCTTAAATGGTCAGACAATTCCACGTCTGAAGCTTTGTGCAGCACTTCTCTTAGCAGAAGTAATGGACAAAGTAAAATCATCAATGGAGATATGTTTTAATAAACTCTACTATTGGAGTGATTCTATTATCACGTTGCATCGAATTGAAAACGTACCATCAAAATATCAAACCTTCGTAGCAAATCGTACAACTCAGATACAGGAATTGAGTAATCCTTCGAATTGGTATTATCTACCAACGGATGTGAATCCCGCAGATGTTATATCTAGTGGTTCACTACCACGAGATCTTAAAAATAATAATAGTTGGTGGAATGGCCCGACATTTTTGTATCGTAATATGAACGAATGGCCGATACGACCAAACGTTCAAATAAATCATGAAAATTTAGAGCTTTGTAAATGTGAAGTTTCATTGGTTATCGAAATTGAATGGGACATATTTAATCGCTATTCTTCATATACTAAGCTGCTTCGTGTCGTTGCATATTGTCAACGCTTCATAAAAAATTGTCGTAAGGCTTTGAAAGTGCGTTGTTGCGGAGCAATAGAAGCATTGGAGATGCAAGATGCGATTACGAGCCTAATTAAACATATTCAAAGAAATGCATATCGGCAAGAGATAAATGAATTAAAACGTGCAGGAGTTGTATCACAAAGAAGTAAGTTACGTTCACTTCGACCATTCACTGATACAAATGGGTTTCTTCGAGTAGGCGGTCGACTACAAAATGCCAATATACCCTTCGAAGCACAACACCAAATATTGTTGCCAGGATTTCATAGATTCTCTACGTTACTGGCAACAAGTGAACATATCGATTATTACATTGTGGGAGTCAAAGCTTGTTGTATAATATGCGTTCCAAATACTGGATAACCAACGGACGGAATTTGTGTCGAAAAATTATAAAGGAATGTATTACCTGTTTTCGAGTTCAACCAATAATACAAAGTCAGGTAATGGGTAATTTGCCAGAGCATCGTGTCAATCCCGGAAGACCATTCTCGGTTGTAGGTATTGATTTTTGTGGACCTTTTAATCTTCGACATGTTTATAATAAAAGGGTTGTGTCAAAAGCGTATATAGCTGTATTCGTTTGTTTTTCAACAAAGGCTGCACACTTGGAATTGGTTGAAAGCTTAACTACGTCATCATTCATTGCAGCTCTACGACGTTTCGTCGGTCGTAGAGGACTTGCTAGTCATATATACTCCGATAATGCCACAAATTTCGTAGGTGCAAAGTCAGAATTGATAGAATTGAAAAAACTAGTTATGTCGAATCCTCATCAAGAGATTGTTAATAAATATTGCACTAATCAAGGCATACAATGGCATAATATACCTCCCCGATCCCCACATTTTGGCGGGCTTTGGGAAGCTGCCGTTAAGACAGCAAAATACCATATAAAGCGAACAATTGGCAATACTTCATGCACTAACGAGCAGCTAAGTACTTTAATCGTCCAAATTGAAGCATGTATGAATTCACGACCATTGTCACCAATGTCTAGCGACCCAGCTGATTTAAATTGTTTGACACCCGGGCATTTTTTAGTGGGTCAACCATTAGTTGCTCTTCCAGATCCATCATTGGATCATTTGAAATTCGATCGACTGGAAAAATACCAAAAAATTCAATTTATGCTACAGCGATTTTGGCGTCGTTGGTCCAGAGAATATTTGAATGGTTTGCAACAACGATATAAATGGCCTGTTGAGCAACCAAATGTTAAGGTTCGTACTTTAGTCATACTACAGGAAGATAATCTTCCACCTTTATGTTGGAAGTTGGGCAAAATCATTAAAGTTTTTACTGGCCCTGATAGAAAAGTAAGAGTTGTGGAGATTCAAACTTCAACTGGAACTTTCAAGAGAGCTATTAATCGCATATGTCCTCTTCCCATTGATAATACTGATATTTCGTCCAATGCGTTTCAAGCCACTGATAATTAGTTGTGCATGTTTAAAATTTGTGCAAAATTATCATGACGTCATCCATTTTAAGTAAAATTAGTTTCGATTAATAGAATTTCTGAAAACTTTTGATCAACTAGTACTGTAATATAATAATTAAATTAAAATGTGAAATCACCGGTGAAATTAAGTAACCATTTTATATATGCATATATGAGTGTTTTATTGTAAATGGGCACAACATCAAATTAATAACTGCATTTAATTTCAACTATGAAAGTCTGATACTATTAGTTATTTCTTTTAATGTAAAAAATATTGTTTGAGTTAATTAATTATGTTATTGAAAAGCATGCTGTTTCAAGGAGGCGGGCATGTTAACTATAAACTTAAATTATTCTTAAGTTACATATGTTACTTATCAATATTGTTTATGCGGCAACACCAAACTTAATTATAAATAACGAGCGCATAAACTTAATAAAATAAAGAAAAAAGGAAACCGCGTTTCGTTGAGTCAGTTCTCCTTTATCCGCACTCCGAAAAACACATGCTGTTATTGTTATAGTTGTAATACACATGGTTGTATAAATATTATAAAAATAAATGTAAATTGAATTCGAGTATAATAAATAAGAGAAATATCTCATTATATATATAATTTTCTTCGGAATTGTTTTGTACAATTGGTTATTATTCTCATTGGAGAATAATAAAACTAATTAAAGTAAATTAAATCTACTTTCTCTTGCTTGGCAATATCGTATTGCCGAATAGTTTTTGGTTCATTTAGTTAATAGAATAAGTGTAAAACAGTGTAAAATAAAAACGAAAATAGGGGACATATCCCCAGAAGAGGTCGGCAATGTTTGCCGGCTCGACAGTCACGACCCAAATAACACTAAATTAACGGGTTTTTGGGGATTTGATAATCATTTTAATAATAAAAGAAAATCCAATAGTGAAAGTGAGGAGTTAAACGTAAAAATGCCTAAAAAATACAATAATACAAATAATAATTCCAACCGAGCAATGGAGGCTAAATCAAACGACGCACCTACTAATATAAAAATGGCGGACAACGCTAACAACAACAAAAACAATATTTACAACGTAGCAACAGCTTCAAAAACAAACGACGCAGAAAATAAACCAAAAATGGCGGATAACCTATACATCAATTCAGACAAGGGTCCCTTCTATGTGCTAATTAAATCGAAAGTTTGGTACTTTGGTACTACTACCCATAATTTTATCAAAAATCTTTACGGAAAATTATGTTAAAGCAATTGATATAATTCAAATCAATAAAAATATGGCGAGAGTAGAATTTGATGCTTTCGATAAAGCGAACAAATGTGTTAGAAAAGACGACCCAATCTATAAAATTCTAATCGGCAAAGGATACTCATCATTCATTCCCACAACTTTTACTAATGTGGTTGGAACAATTAAAGACTTATTGGTGGATTTTGACATAAAAGATATAAAAGATAACTTAAAGAGTGACGATAAAATTACCAACCTGGAAACCATCAAAATTTGGGATAACAATAATAAAATATTGAAGGATTCGAACATACTGAAAATCGAATTCAGAGCGGGTGATTTGTCGAAATTCGTCCATTTTTACGAAATAAAAATTTAAGTGGGGATATTCATTCCGAAATTGAGATTCTGCAGTAAATGCCTGAGATATGGACACATTAAAAAATTCTGCAAAGCTGAAACTACAAAATGTATGAAGTGCACACTAGTGATCACAGGAAAAGAACAACATGAACGCAGAGAGACGCCGTGTGTAATTTCTGCACTGACAAACCACATTTCACAAATTCACGAGGAACACTCTTTTCCAAAAAAATAAAATGTTTAATATTAACAATAGCACATACCCCGAACTCAATAACAACAGTGAAAATATACCAAATTTTTGGACCAACAGAATCAACAATAATAACTTAATTATAAACGAACAAAAACAAAAAATCGAAGTATTTGAATCGGCCATTAGTAAAATTGTCAAAATTAGTAATAGGATTTATAATGAACCCGATTTGTTAATGTTTGATATAAAAACCGCAATCCAAGAAATAAAATTAAATTAATATGCTTGTCTTACAATTTAAGAATTATAACTTATTTCCCAAAAACAGAAATGACGGCTACGGGGGGGTAGCCTTTTTAATAAACAAAAAATTTGCGATATAAATTTCAACTTACTCCAAATCGAGCTAATCCATATTGCAATCACATTTAACAATAAAATTTTTAATTTAATAAATTTCTATAATCCTCCTAATAACAATCTCAACTCTGATACAATTGATTTTAAAAATATAATTCAATACTTCAACAACTCTTCTAATATCATAATTTCAGGAGATATTAACGCGCATAATATCATGTGGGATCCGCATTCAAAAGAAAATGGGAAAGGAAAAATTTTTGGCCCAATTAATTGATAATAGTAATTTTCATATTCTTAATAATGGAAGCCCAACACGAATAAACTTTCATAATCTTTCTAAATCTGCAATTGATATTACTTTATGCTCCAACGACATTTTAAGCAATTTAACTTGGTCCGTCAAAGATAGTCTAATTGGCTCAGAGCACTTACCTATTATAATAAGCTTTGAAGCGGATGGCTTTCAAAAACTCAACTGTGTAAATTGGAAAAAAGTCATAATAGAGACAAATAAAATCTCTGATAGCGACAATAACAGTAATATTGAATCTATTATAAACAACATAATTTGTGATAATACCAAACAAATCAATATCAATAAAAAAAAACACTCTAAACCATGGTGGAATGACTATTTAAGTAAATTATGGAAAATTAAGTCGGAAAAACAAAAAAATTATAATAAATTTAAAAATGTGTTTACGGCTAAAGAACTTTTAAAATCAATCGCAATTTTAAAAAGAGAAATCATAAAAGCCAAAAGGAAGTCATGGAAAAATCTGATTGACAGCTTCAACCTTAACACTAATAGTAAAGACTTATGGCATAAAGTGAATATAATTAGAAATAAAAGATCCTCCAACACCTATCTGTTAGAAAATTTTGATATGGCAAAAAAAATTTTTAACGACAATTTCCCTTACTCTTTTGAAGAGATAAAGTTTGCCGTTAGAAGTTTAAATACTAATAATACCAATAAATTTAACATAGAATTTCTAACCCAAATTTAAAAAAAAAAAAATCTAAAACGGCCCCCGGTAGTAATAAACTGTCAATCAAATTATTAAAAGATATTACCGAAAATAATCCTTGTATCTTAAAATATTTAATTGAATATTTAAATAATATCTACAAAAACAATATTTATCCTCCTGATTGGAATACAATTAAAATCATTGCCATTAAAAAACCAAGCAAAAACGATTTTGATACGGATAGTTACAGACCGATATGCTTGCAAAACACATTTCCAAAAATTTTCGATAAAGACTTAATTTTACACTTGGTTAAAAACGAGATTCTCCCCCATAATTCATATGGATTCCGTAAGGGCTATAGTATTATGGATTACTTCATCAACTTATTTTCAGAAATCATAGAAGGGAAAAAGGGGGGAAAAAATATGATTCTGATAGTAACAGATATCAAAAAAGCTTTCAATAACGTTGATAAAAACAGTCTTATTAATAATTTAATCAATATAAATACACCCAACAATATAATAAACTGGATATTCCAACACCTAACTAACAGGAAAATCATCTTTAACAATGGCATTAATACTATAACTCAAAACACAAATAAAGGAATCCCTCAAGGTTCAAGTTTAAGTCCCATCCTGTTTAATATATATACAGCTAAAATACACAATCTCCAAAACGAAAATATCTCAATATATCAATTCGCAAATGATTTAGCCATCCTGGTTAAATGTAATAGTGAAATTTTAACCTTTAAAATTTGTAATTTACTTTTAAAAAAATTAACGCATGAACTTTCTAATATTAACTTAAGCATCAACCTGGCCAAAACCAATTATATAAGATTCTTTAAAAATAAAATATCTACTCACTATATTAAATTAAATAACACCACCTTAAATAAAGTAAAAAATATTAAACTATTAGGAATTCATTTCAATAATAAATTATCCTTATTAAGATACTATAAAGAACTAGAGGAAGAAATCGTCAATGCTACTAACTTATTAAAAATATTTACCTATAAAAAGGGGGTACCCACCCACAGATAAAGTTAAATTTATACAAATCGCTAATAAAATCTAAAACAAATTTCCCGGTCATAATAACTCCTTTAAATATTAAAAACTCGTTCAATATTAAACAAAAAATTATTAACAAAAACTTAAGAATCGTAGGGGGTTTTACCAAATCCACACCTATCTCTACGCTACTTGCAGAAACAAATTCTCTACCGGCAGAATTGGACAACAAAGAGAATTCTTTAAAATTTTTGGTCAAAAATATTTATACGAATAATAATATATTTGAGCGAATCAAAAACAATAAAATCCTACCTAAATTTAGCGATTTATATTCTAAATATAACTTCTTACATAATATATCTCAAAACAATAAAAAATTTAACAAAACAGATAACTTAAAGATTATTAATAATTTTATGGATGGTTCCAATATTAAGAATATTTTCCAAATAACTTCAAATTTCATTCAAATCGCCAACAAATACAAAGATTATTATCAAATTTTTACGGATGGTTCATTAATCGATATTATTCAAAAATACCAACATGGAACTCAGTTTTAAGTTAAAAAATAAAGCCTCTATTAAAAATATTGAATTGATCGCTATAAAAATTGCCTTAGACAAAGCCATTCAAATGAATCTAGGAAAAATTATAATCTTCACCGATTCCAAAAATAGTTGTGATTCCCTGATTAATATTAATAACTCAAATAAACCAAAATTTTATGAAAACGAAATCATTAATATCATTAACAATAACAAATACATATACGTAATAATCCAATGGATCCCAGGTCACTCTGGTATCATGGGTAACGAAAAAGCCGATAAATTAGCCAAATTAGCAATTAACAATAATAATGAAATTTTCAACAATTTAAAAACTGTGGAAGATTCCTACAAAATAATTGAGGAAATTATAAAACCAGATTGGAAGGTAATATATAATTCCTGGACTTTAAATAAGGGAAAGTACAACAAATTAATCAATAACTCTCCTCCGAATGTAACATGGTTTAAAAAGGCAAAATTAAATGCGCAACAAATAAAATTAATAAACAGACTTAGATCGGGTCACGCTTATAATAAAAAATTCCTAAATCTAATGGGACTGGAAGATAACAATTTGTGCGAACTATGTAATGTAATTGAAGACAATAAGCATATTATAAACAAATGTATCAAATATAACAATGTTAGAATTAAATACCCGTTAATTATAAACTTAGAATTAATAGACATACTAAAAGCAAATAATGGTTCGGCGATCGGCGATTGATCGTCGTCGAGGAAAGTCGTGTTTTTGTCTCTCCTCGAAATAAATACTTTAATTTAATTTAATTGTGCTTTAATTAATTAATAATTTAACTAAATAATATAATAAAATATATATGTGTTGCTAAATAAATAAATAAATAAAAATAATAAATTAGTGTAATAAAGTAGTAAAGTGATAAGTTATTGTATTGTAAGTCATATTGTTTGGTTGGATTAATTTGTGTATGGTGCATTTTGCAATGGTGTAGAGTATATACATAGCAATTTTTGTTTATGTGTATCTTGATACCGTACCGTTGCTTGTATGCATCATATGCATTTTATGTAAACCTTCAATATTTTGACTGTTTTTGATACCAACAAATGTATAAGTTAAGTGTTTTTTCATTTTTTTCAACATACTTTAACACATATCATATTAATTTATATTTTCTCCAAAATAAATTTTAAGTATATAAACATATACACATATTTATTTATTTTAAATGTATTTTTTAACTCTTAAAGGTGTGGTTTTTCAATTCTGTTGGTGTGTGTTGTTACTCTCGCTAACATTTTTGGTTGTGTTGTACGAAGATTATTTTTCGTGTTTTTTCTCATTTGTTTTGTATTCATATTTACTCGTACATTATATTTTGCTAAGTATTGTAAGCAGTGCTCTCGAAATTACTACTAAGGGAGTCAAAGTACGACTTTCATTACAGTCGTACTACTATACTCCGCAAATCATATTTACACTCCCCTGCTGGATAATCTAAAACATAAAACAGGCACACACATAACTACTCATAATAATACAAACATTTTTAAACTTTCTTCGTTTTGTATTTGTATTTTAAACACACACATACCTACACAATTGTATAAACAATAGTTTTATGTTACTCTTCTACTCTTAAGGAAATAACAAAATAAAATATAGACCGAAAAACCCTTTTAGGATTTCCTCTTCTAATTCACTTTTAAATGTATAAATTTTTTGATTTTGTCTTTTTCTACATTTGTTTTACTAACGAAATTAATTACACGCGACGTGAGACGTGTGTCTTAGTATAGTACATTGCATTTTCATAAAACGCATTTAGTTTGTGATTTCGCAATGAAATGCAATTGTTTCGATGAGTTTAGTAAACATAGTTAAACTTTTACGATAAAAAGATGGATAAATATTTAATTAAATATAGAAAAAATACAAATGTGAATGTTAGTGTCGAAATTGAAAATATCGCTGGTTCATCATCTGAAAAAATACCGGTAAAATCAAGAGAATCATCACCATCAAATGCTAAAAAACGAAGAGCTGTTGATGATGGAATAGAAAGTTCTGTAAACTTAAGTGAGGTGCTTCAAGATGATAAAATCAATGTAGCCGACAATGGAGAAAAAATAAACGTAACAAAATCAATAAAAAGACAAAAGTTTCGCACAGTTTGGATGAAAACATATAATTGGTTGGAAAAATCGATTGGGTCAGACGGGCTAGAAAAACCTATATGTAAGTTTTGTAAAAAAAATTTAACTAATAATATAGTGCATATTTCTAGACACGGCAATTCTGAGTATCATAAAAATTGCACAAAATCGTTAAAAAATCAACCAGCCATTTTTAATTCTGAAGAATCTAGAGCTTATACGAAAAGAATAACACAAACCAAAATTGCCGAGTTACGAATAATTATGTTTATTCTTCAGCATAATTTGGCTTTTACCTTAATTGCTCCGCTGATTTTACTAATCAAATCCATAGCATCAGATTCACTAATAGTAAAAGATATTAAATGTAGTGCAACCAAAGCGACCGAAACTACAAATACACATATTTTAGAAGAAGGCCTCAATAATGTAGCAATGCATTTAAAAAATCAAAATTTTTCACTGATCATCGACGAAACCACAGACATTAGTGTAAATAAATGTTTAGTGTTAGTTGTACGATATTTTGATTTTACCTTAGGCAAAGTGCGAGACAGATTTTTTGGGTTACTGAAATTAAATAATTCAGATGCAAAATCCATTTATTCTGAAATTTTAAAATATTTTGAGATGACTAAAGTGCCAATAAAGAATATGACCGGCTTTGCAGCAGATAACGCATCTGTAATGATGGGAAATAAAGGTGGCGTAAATAAATTGTTAAAAAATCTGCAACCTAACTTGTATGTCATGGGATGCATATGCCATTCATTACATTTGTGCTCATCGGCAGCTGCAAAAAAAATTCCACAAAATTTAGAAAATTTGGCTCGCAACATATATTTGTTTTTTGCGCATAGCTCAAAGCGTCAAATGGAGTTCAAAGAGTTTCAACAATATTTTAATGTTGAAACACATAAAATTTTAAAAGTGTCTGGTACTAGATGGTTATCTTTGGAAGCTGTCACATCGAGAATCCTCGAGCAATGGGTTGCTTTAAAACATTTCTTTTTATCTTACCAGCTGGAATCAAATGCTGATATGGCCCAAAAGATCTATTCGGAAATGAACGATGAAAACCTTATTTACTTTAATTTTATTTCATATATTTTAAAACTCACAAATAAGATTAATATTGAATATCAGTCTGAGACGCCGCGAATCCATGTTTTACTTCCTACAATCAAAGGTTACTTCAAAACCATTTTATCTAACTTTGTGAAACCGAATGTTATTAACGATAATTCCTTAGATAAAACAGATTTTTTAAATACAGAAAATATTTTAGATATCGAAAACATTTATATTGGAGCAAAGGCCAATATAATTATAAGTGAAGGAAGAGTTTCGCCAGACACAGTAAAGGAGATAAAGCGTTCTTGCTGTGCCTATTACATTGAATTGTGTAAGCAAATCAGCTGTCGAATTAAGTTCGAGGACGAGGTGTTGGTGGCCGACCAGCGCTTAGATCCCAAGCAAAAAGCAGCAACACTCACCCCGCTGATTCAGTTATTCCCCAATTTAATAGATGAAACAAATATACAGGATTTAGATGAGGAATGGCGTAATTTAATTAATCAACAGAGTGTTGACATTCAGCAAAACTTCGAGGAATTTTGGCGATCTATTTTCAACATGAAAAATGCTATGGGAGAAGTAATGTACCCATATCTTCGAATTTTCGTGGGATCAATTTTAAGCTTTCCACACAGCAGCGCAACTGCAGAACGAATATTTTCGCAGGTTAACTTGATTAAAGATAAAAAAAGAAACTCATTGTTGACGACGACGGTAAATGCGATTCTAATGGCGAGAGGTGCTAGAAGGAACTAATGCTAGTCAGTGGAATCCTTCCGTAGAATTAATTAATAAATTCCATAAATAATATTTCATTTTATTATAAAATTTTATTTAAATATTTGAAATATGTTCCTATTTTTAATTTTTTTTTAATTTAGTACAATGAATGTATATTTTATTTATCCAAATATGTGTAGAACACTATAAAACTGTAAACGTATGTGATTTTTAATTTTCGTTTTAAATAAATACATATGGAAATAACCACATTTTTTTTATTTCTAAAATACTCCTCTTTTTGCAAAATACTCCTCTGGTAATAATATGCATGCTACTCTCAAAATTTTGAAAACGAGAGCCCTGATTGTAAGCATGTTTTGGTGATCGAATGATCTACCTTTTGTTTTGTACATATTCACTCATATGTACAGGTAATAATTGATAAACCAGGGCCTGTGTGTGTATATGGCCGTCGCGCAATGTATAGACTTTGAATGTTAGTACGTAAAACGTAAACTTGAGAAGAAACTTTCATACGGATGATATGGAATTTGGTTTTTGAAGAGTTTTTTCGCGTTACTTGATTCTATCTTGTAGATGCGGTGGAAAAATGAATTTTCATTCGCCTGAGCATGAACTTTGTTTGTTTACGAGTATCTTTGGTTTTGCTGAACTGTTTTTTTATTTTTAGGTTAATTTTCGTTTAGAAATGTACCATCTTCCGTGGTGGTATCTTTGATTTGATGATCATCGTATAATATGTATAGATTGTGGTTGGGGTGTACGCTTGAAGAATGGTACTTTCGTTCGTCATCCACTCTACGTGCATACACATAGATTTTGCTCTGTATATTGTACAGTGATCGTCGGATTAGGGATGTCCTAGTGGAGAATGATGAAGTTCTGAATAGGGAATGACTTGGAAGTAAAAGGTATAGTTTATCGGGATTGAGGATGGATGGGTAGAGTTTATGTGCACGCCGCATGCGAGATATGGATGGGTAGAGTCTGGGAGGATCTTGACAGAAGGGAATTTCCATGGCATTTTTATGACGATGGCGACCGTGTTTTTGTTCGCCTTCTACTCGGCTATATTTTTATTTCAAAGATTGGCTGATTTTGATTATTATTATTATTTTGATTATTATTTATTGGATTTTAGTTTAGAGTTATCGAGGTTTATCAGATGTGCATTATTAATACTATTATTCATTGCAGTTCCTGATTAAGCTAATTTATTTAGTTCTAATGAAGTTTTTTGATTACAGAATATCTTTGCAGCTGTACTACTTTTTCATTAAAAATTAATTGGTTGTAATTAGTAGTAATAGTTCCTTTTATTCTTTTAACTAGTTGGTAATTACTATTCAAATTATTGATTTAGTTTATTTGGGAATTTATGAACTAATGAACTTAACAAGATCTTTCAATCGGAAAAATCCGAGATACACAATTTACATTTCAACAATCATCTATCAATATCATCAATGTTTTTTTCAATTGCATTTCAAGAATTGGAGGAATCGGTTGAAAATTTAGGAAATGACAATACATTTAAAATCCTAACGATCAAAAACAAAATATGTAATTGAATTTTACATGGAGTTATGCTGCCAAATAAAGCAAAGATTTCAGCTTGGTGATAGTAAATTAGAAATACTAAAATATTGTCATGTTTTGGAAATTGTGACCGGTAGAATAACAATTGAACCGTTGTTAAAAATATATCCATTTTCAAAAGGCGACGTTCCAATTAAATATCTGAACGATCAATGGCGTAGCATAATTGGTAATAGGAAAGTACTAATGAAATTAAATTTTGAAGATTGCGTTCGAAACTGGCTTAAAATTAAAACAATCAAGAATAATTTAGAAGTTTCTATGTATTCCGAGTTGGCAGATTACATGCTCACATTGTTATCTTTGCTTCATAGCAGTGCTGCGGCAGAAAGAATATTTTCCACGTTAAATATAATAAAAAATAAAAAAACCAACCGTCTTGAAAATACATCGATAGTGAATATACTATTTACTAGAACGCTCCTTAAGGAAAAGGCTAACACCGAAGTATATTTGAGGGACATTCGAGTTTATTTAATTTGATTATAACCTTATATTTTAATTAACAAAGGGCTGTGAAATAAAATTGGATATGTATATATACTAAATATAATTAAGTAAATTTAATAAAATATTGAATTGAAAACAATTATTATTGCGATTTTCTTTTAAATTTATTGGTACTATGAAATCCAAGAAGGTACCGATTTGGTACATTTAAAAAACGAAAATGTACCACATTTGGTACACGTTTTATATTTACAAGTGGTAACACTGCTACTGACACGCTATTGGTTTCGTAACCATGATTAACTCGAAATCATGGTTTCGTGCTAGTATGTCACCTTTAACTATGGTTTCAAATCAAGGGCCTAATTTTGGTCGAAAATTGATTCATGTGACACGAGACGTCCGTATACGTATAAGGCGTATAATACACTAATTGTTATTGCGTGCTCCCACTTAATTTTGCTGTGTTAGTGTGACATTTCGTGTTGGTTAGTACCAAAAATAATTGAATCGGGTGAATCGGTTCAAATTTTTTGTGCTTTGGGTTCTTACGTGAGACATTTTCCCTTGTTCTATCGATAGGGAAATAAAAATTTTTTGGTATACATATTTCATTCGTCCAGCAACATGGTAAGTATGATATAAAATTAAATAATTTTTTTTAGTGCAATAATACAAAATTAAATATTAAAATTATTTTTTACATTTTTTATTATGTGTAAAAGTATAAATAAAGAATAAAGATAGTAAAATTAATAAAAATTAAAATAACGTCTTTATAATATTTTATACGAAAAAAATTTGGGGAAGCCCCTTTTTCTTGTATCACATTTGTTTAATATTATTTTAATACATTTTTTTCAAATTTTTTATAAATAAATTTTATTTTTAATATGATTATACATATCTATTTATAATTACAGAACAGAATAACATTGGACCAAAAGCGGAAATTAATAGATTTTATTGAAATAAATTTTATAGATTTATTTTCGTTTCACTCCGCTGGTGGTAACAGCAAAAGGACCGAATTGTGGGCCGCATTAACCGCCCAATTAAATGAAGGTGCATCACACCAAAAATCTGTGGACTAGTGGAAACGGGTAAGAAAATTTCATCGTAATTTTTTTTAAATATAAATATTTATTATGTTTTTAATTTTAGGCATGGCAGGATTTAAAAAAGGGCGTGAAAAGGCGGTTGAACAAATTCCGAGCGGCGTGCAATGAGACCGGTGGTGGTGAAGCGAATTTGGATTTTCATCTTACCCCGGAAGACGAACAAATTATCCAAATATGTGGTTTGGAAAGTTTAGATGGGGACCGTGGCGTGCCCGAACTGGCTTACGTAAGTAAAATAATAATTAGAACATGAAGATTCAACTCCACCCTCTCCTGCCTTTTCTGCAATTACAACAGCCTCATCAATCCACACTCAAAATTCTTCCTTTTCCACGTTGGTAATAACACCACAATCCACTCCAGTATCTAATCCCTCCCCTCCTACATTATTTGAACCTTCCACTTCTTCCCAAATCCCGTTACCACCACCACAAATCGCGCGGCCACCATCATCACGCAGTTCAACATCTGGAAGAGCGATTGAAAGAGACACTACTCCAAGTGCTCGACGAGCCCGAATGCGACGCGAACGGGTCTCGGAAATTTTACCCCCAAGGTCACAACGGCAAAGGGATGATCCTCGAAGTGTAAGTAATCTATGTAAATTATATTCGTAAATAATTTATAATTGTTTGTTTTAAATAGGAAAGCGTAGCAGTTACCGCAGTTTATCCGCTCCCTACAATTACAGGAAAAATCAGTGGAGTTGCTGCAAAAAATTTTAGACAAATTAAATGAGAGGCCATAATTTAAATTTAAATGTATTTATTTTTATTTTATTTATAAAAATAAAAATATGGCGCAGAGACGCACACTTTTACGTTTACAAATACAAATAGTTTCCGGTTATGTTTGTCCCATGAGTCAAATTTCGACCAAAATTAGGCCCCAAATTTGAACTCAGTTTCGAAATGAGATATTTTTACTCATTTCGATGCATTTTACTGCAGACAGCGACAAAATGATCAAAAGCAGAAAAATTAAGCACTAATTGATTTGTTATTTTTCGTGTCTTTTTGTCTGTCATAAAGGGTTGCCGACAATTGTGTTTTATAAACGAAAAGAAATATTAATTTAATAATTAATCAAATTATCAATTGTTTTTTATAATCGATTATAAGTTTTAATTTGCCAATAGTTCAGCAATTTATGCGATGAACGCGAATATAAAAAAAAAAATCGCGTAAAATTTGGTCAGACAATGAAACAAATATTTTCGTAAATATTTGGGCTGACTATATTCAAGAACTGCGAAAAGCTAAAAGAAATGGGCATATCGTGTTGGATATGGCACAACAGTTGCAAAAAGAGTTAAAAATGAATATTAATTCTGTAGAGGTGGCCACCAAAATTAATAATCTAACGAAAAAATACCGGTAAGGATTTATTTCAGCCATTTATAATTTTTACGGATTATATTTTATTTTAATATATTTTCATATAAAGCATTAAATAGAAAGCTGGTCACAAAAAAACTGAGCCAAATTAAATATTTGTTTTGACAAACGAAATTTACTTTATAGTGTGTCACCTATTCTCATTTCGTAAATCATGATTACGAAATCTCAATTACGAAACTAACAGTTTGTCTATGATATTAGATATCGTAGAAACGAAATAGAGTGATGTTTTACACGAGCAAGCTGAGAACACATTAAAAAAAGCGAAATTTTGTAAAAAAATGGGACAAAAACTAAGTCGAAAGCCGAAAATATTGATGATACAACAACCTATACCTGATTCATTGAAGCGTCCGCCGAAGAGTATTAAAACCATCAATCAACAAAATATGATTAGAAACAGCAGTAAAAATCTTTCAAACGGAAACATTACGGAGAAGAGAAGAGGAAAACTACGACCACTACACATTAAAAGTTTGAAGTGAAACGAGTGACTACAGACAAGCACTCGATCATGTTCAACTCTATGGATGACTATTTTAAAGCAAATAAATTTTTAAAAGAAGTCAACACACAGTATTTTACATACACTCCGAAAGGATTAAAACCAAAAATGTTAATACTCCGAGGACTAACCGAAGAAGACGACAATACTGGAATAAAGTATAAATTGGACGAAAATTATGTGAATATTAAAATTATAAAAATAATGCAAATGAGGAAGAAGCATCCAAATGAAAATAACAATAAATTACAACTATACTTAGTGTAATTTGAACCAAATTCAAATATGGCAGAGCCCTCAATTACCAACGAGTATCATGGGGACATCTCAATAATCAGAGCGAAATAATGCAGTGCCGAAATTGCCAGAGATTTGGACATGCAGCAAGTAATTGCAATTTATTGTATCGGGTGAGAGAGTGCTCAATATCATATTTATCAACAGATGCTTGAACAATTAAAAACCCAAATAAAGGAAACTAAAATGAATTCGCCTAGAACATTCAAGACGACATTTAGTAAATGAGGAAAACGGTACATACGCAAAATTTTTATCACAAAATAATAAGGACGAATTAACAATCGCAAATTTGACAAGAAAAATTGAAGTAGTGTCACAAACGATAAAACAACAAAGTGACCAAATTACCCAATTAAGCGGAAATTAAAGGGGAAATTCTAACGCATTCCTACGAAAGTGATCATCGGAAAATTGAGATCAACTACTTGGAAATAGAACCAACTAATACATACAACGATGGAATAAAGAAAAGTTTAATGTTTCAATTCATTAATACCAATTGGGCTGTGTGGACCAGAAAATTACGGAAAATGTACTCAAATTACAAAAACCAACATCAAATCAGCATAAAAATTATTTCTGTTTCCAGAAACATTAATGATAAAGATCTGGAAAACTATATAAATATTATAACAAAGCAAATACATCAAAAAAGTTCGCTTGAGCAGCAGACAGCAAATTTTGACAGCTTCAAAAAAAATTTCTTTACTATGTATTTCTTTAATATTAAATTGAATAATTTTTGGTTATTTCAAATTAGTTAAGTGGTTTGTGGTTTAGCATATAGTATTAAAATAAGTCAAAAATTCAAATTTATCCGCGATCCAGCGTTAAAGGAAAGAAAGTATGGGGTGGTTGGGAAGTTGATTGTGTACAAGTAAGTGTCGATTATCATATTCGTTTTGTCACACAGATAGTGACGCTAAATGGAAGAATTTCCTACGATTTGTGAATTTAATTCGAGAGTGCTGAAATATACCAATATACAGAACAATCACAATAACACCATTACAATTGCAAAAACCAAAAGTAAAATAAAACAAGTGGTATTATTGGTGGAAATTAGTGAAATAAGCGATTGTGTGGTGTGTGGCAACAACAACAAAGAAAAAAGTACCACCTTTTGAGTACAATCGTACGTAATTTTGTTTGGTTATACAGAGTGTCCCAACAACCAGATTTAATTTTATAACGCGGTAACTGGCCGGAATTTTTACAAAATCGTTTGGAGGAATGAAATTATTTGGCAAAGTTTTAAATGTTAATTTTTATGCCAACTAAAATATTAATTTATATTAATTTAACTCCATTTTGGTAATAGAAGGTTAGAATCCTAACCAAAATTGAAAACAAATGTGTACTGAGAATCTAGTATAGGGTCAGAGGGTCTCAAAATTTATAAAATATAATTAATGTTACTTATAATATTCTTACATTATCAGAAAATTTGTTAACGAGCAGAAAGAAGTTGAAACCGGACCAAATGGCACCAAATTTTTGGTGCCATCACTGAAATTCATTGATTGTTTACATGTATACCGGTAACCAAGGAGAACGGAACAATGAACAATGGTCCGTACCATACAACAACATAGAGAGCAGATTACGTACTCTCGAATTACGCGTTAAATGCAAATTCGATTGTGAGCGTCCAGAGGAGATTAAATTTATTGAAATTTTTGGAACATCATTCACCAGATTGCCTACTGGTGAACAAAACAAAATTAAATTTTCGGCACAAAATTGAATTTAAAAATTATGAAATGATACGGCGAGATCGGGTGAACGCTAAGCAGGGTGGAGGCACAGCCATATTAATTAAAAATGGATTGAAGTATAAAGCATTGGCACCGCAAAAAATTATTAACTGTGTGGGCATCGAAACTGCAATAATAAAATTAAAAATTAAAAATACACTAAACCATTTATTTTTGATATCTATTTATAGCGGGTGATTTGAATGCCAGGCACACGAATTGGGGCAACGCACCAAACAATTCAAGAGGGAACCGACTCACTCGATGGATGCAGAATAATGAGATGGATTTTAGGACAAAAATTAACAAAAGCGATACACCATCCAATACGATCCGGGAATTATTTAGATTTGGCCATTGCAGACGAACGCATCAAAATTGATCAATCAAACAACAGGGGCGAAATACCAACACATCGGTATGATAGTGATCATAAAGCGATTGAGGTAGTGATAAGAGAGATGAGTGAACAGGGACACAAATGAGGTGGAGGGGAAACGATTGTGGTACAATTTTACGGACACATCGGCAAGCAATCATAGAAGAAAGCATCTCTATGATTGCTCTATGAAGCAATCATAGAGACATGGCGAGGACAATGGTGATTCAATACAAACATTGACACCAAATACAAGAAATCTGGACGAGGAGGAAATCAAAATTTATATTGGAAAAATTACAAAATTACTTTTGGCAAATATCAAAGAGAAGAAACCGAAGCAAAGGCGGTATAACAAATAGGAATTGTTACATGAATGAAACAATTGAGAGGCTATATAAGCATAAAAGTTTATTGATTACAAAAATTAAAACGTTTCGGCGGAATTTGGGAAGGAGTCAAAGAAATTATAATACATTTAGGACTAGAGCAATGCCGCAACAAACACATATTTGGAAATTGAAAATTAAACGGACGGTGCAATTGATTGAGCGAAATGTAAAAATTCAAATTGAAAAATATTGGGTGAAATAGGATGAAAAACATAAAGCCATCAAAATGCGGGCGGAAATCAAAAATATGACAAGACAGGAGGTGATTGCAAGAGATTGAGGAATATGAACAGCTAAACATATCGTGGGATGAGATGACATGTCGAGAAAATAAATTTCAAATTTTGGACGAACAAATAAATTTAGACATAATCGGCTATCACATTAAAGAACATACGAAGCGAAATCCAGCACTAGGCAAACCAGGCAACATGAATGCCAAGTAAATGAAACAATGGAACCAATCAAGCGGAAACATGAGGAGGATAAATTAGCGAAACGTATACAATGACACACTTCACGGCAACGAACCGAGCTGAGACACCAGATCAACCAGCCGACGATCCGCAATATTACATCACAATTGATTATTTGGCACAAAAAAGCATAAAAAATCTTTCGGCCCCGATCTAATTCCAAACATAATTGGATCTAATTGCCAAATTTAATTATAATCGAAATTTGTATATTGTTTAACAATTTATTAAATAACAAACTGTTTCTAAATTGCTGGAAAGTGGCGCGCATATTTCCAATATTAAAAAAAGATAAAAATGCAAAAGATCCGTAAAATTATCGGCCAATCAGTTTACTGTCATTTGGGCATAATTTATGAAATTGTAATTTTTGAGAAAATTTTAGAGCACGTTCAGAGGAGAAATTTGATGCCCGATAATCAATTTGGGTTTCGGCACGAGCATAGCACGGTGCATGCAATCACAAAATTAGTTCCGGACGTATGCCACAAATTAAGTTTTAAACATCCCACAGGCGCCAGTAATGATTAAAATCAAAAAAGGCATTCGAACCAATTTGGCTAGATGGTTTGCTGATAAAATTAAAACAATTGGACTTTACCGGGGATCTCATCGAAATTATTCATGAATTGTTATATGATCGGAAATTTATTGTGACAAAGGGCGGCATACATTCGACCAGTGAGTAACAAAATTTTAAATGGGGTACAACAGGGGTCAATAACAGCACCAATTTTGTTCAACTTATATACGGCAGAAATGATTGGCAGCGAAATTCTAAATTCACATGATGTACAAACGTGCACATATGCAGATGACATGGTGTTATATAGTAGTAAATATTTGGTCGGCGAAATACAAGCTCAACTACAAAAGGCATTAGATTATGTACAAGATTATTTACATAATCTGGCACATCCAAATGAACGTGGCTAAATGCGAAGCAATACTGTTCCATTACGTAATGCAAACCGTGATATGAAGCGAAATTGGAAAAAATTAAAAGTTACAATACATCAGCAACCAATTGAATTAAAAGAAACGGTAAAATATTTGGGCATCAATCTTGATAGCATGTCTTACATGGCTAAACATACGACGATTCAATTCGAGAAGGCGAGAAGAGCATTTATGGGGGCGAAACGGCTTTTCTATAGTAAACATATAACGGAACGAATTAAAACGATCGCATATATGACACTAAATCGACCAATATTAACATATCGATGTCAAGTGTGATACAATCAGGTGCCTCGTTATATAGATAGGTTGAGAGTATTTGAGAGAAAGTGTATCAGACATTGTCGTAGCAAGTATAGAAAGACGGAAACTGGTTACAAACACTACATTTCAAATAAAACGGCATCTATGATAATTATGATGCGGACCGCATAGATATTCATATATTAACACTAATACGAAATCGTATACTTTGAGCGTGCCGAAACACGGAAAATTCTTTAATATACGGACCGTATCATGTGGACGTGGCTTTGGCAAAACAATACCTGAGGGAGGGAGTAATACCAGGCCCAAATTTATTTATTCATCTCGATCGACGAGCATACATTCAGGATAGGACGGGTATCCCGTTAATATACCATTTTCAGAGGCGACCAAATGAGAAATGGTTTGAGAGGGAGAATTTCGAGAATCCAGTGGAATATCTGCGACTTGTATTAACAAGTATTAAACAACCGGAGCCGGTTGATTATGGTGCGAAATGCTGCAAGTATTGGTGGCTGACCAGTGAGGAGAATGTACATACATATGGCAAGAGAGGAGATATAGATATATTAAGAATTTATTAGATTAGATTAATTGTTAATTAATTTTTTTTTTTAAGTGTGTGTGTGTTTGTTTGAGAGTAAACTCTAGTTTTTTAATAACATTTTTTTGTCAGATCTTTATTTAAATATTACATTTTATATATAATTGCCAATTTTTTAAATAATTTAAGTTTTTTGTTAGTCACAAAACACACTGTACATATTTTTCTTTGAGTTAGTTTATGTACAAGAGTGCCCAAATTCGGGACAGCGAGCGTCATTGTAAATATGTTAAGGATGGAGTTAAATTGGTCCAACATCCTCTGTAAATATTGTAGTAGATAAGTTGAAATAATTTAAATAAATGGATTGATTTTGAAAAAAAAATACCGGTTCTCGTGGGCGAAGTTAGTACTTAGATGGATGACCGAAAAACATCGCAAATATGCTTGAAAACATCTCGTGTATTCGGATAGTGCATGTAAAAATTTTTTGTCAAATTTGTTGTGATATTTATAAGATGGAGTTTATGTTTTTAAATGCCGGCGGTAGTAATGGATATTGGCCGGGACTGGCGGTAGTAAGTAGTTTATATTAAATTTAATTTATGGCATTTTAGGCGGCCAACAAAGTACGACTGTGTAACAAATAAATTAAAATCGTCAATAGAATTTCATATTTACCTAAATCCGGCAAGAAAATTTGCATATTCTTTAATTGAACTTTAATTGGATTGAACTGAAAAACGAAATGTGCGCCGTATTTTGCATTTTGCGCCCGAAATTTAAAATGCGGAGTATGCATTGTTTCATGTGTCACTGAAATTCAATGTTTTTCGATATTACACGGTAACTTGGTCATCCATATGCAAGCGTTGCGACAATCCAAACTACCTTTTAATAAAAGCAAATTATTTAATAAACGAACATTTTTTTAGTCTTCAATTGAATTTCAGTTAGTATTAATTTTTTTTTTTTATTCCGAATTCAATAATTTCATTTATTATCTAATTGTAAAGTTAAAATAGAAATGATTCGTACAGTGCAAGCCTCTGTATGCACATTTTTATTAAATGCGACATGGTTCAAAACTATTGTATGTAAAAAAAATTATGTGTTACTATTCATCTGCCATCTTTCATTCGAGATTTGTAGTTTATTACAGTTTATAACAGTAAATTAAAGTTATACTTTATTATTTATACTCTTAATTATGTTTTTGTTTGATTAACCCTTCAATGCATACCAAACTAATAGTACTGGTACGATCCTAATTGATATGGAGAAGGCCTTTGAATCCGTTTGGCTGGATGGACTTTTGTATAAAATAAGCAGAATGAACTTCGAACATGATATACTCCAATTGCTTTACGAACTATTATACAATAGAAAGTTTAGAACGACAAACGGCAAGGATATCCCGACAGGCGCATGTAACATCCACAACGGACTACAGCAAGGATCGATAACGGCACCAGCACTATTTAATTTATATACCGCAGCGTTAATCGCAAACGAAAGGCTAAATTCCGATTCAATACAAACGATAGCTTATGCTGACGACCTAGTGATCTACGGAACGGGTAAGAAGGTGAAAGATATTACAAAAAATGTGCAAGAAGCAGTCGATTTTACAGTGGATTTCTTGCACACATGGCGAATAAAGGTGAATCCCGCTAAATGCGACGTAATATTGTTCAGAAAACCTTACCAGCTAGCATCGTCCGACACGCAAAAAAACTGGAAGAACTTCCAAATAAACATAATTGGTACGAACTGTGAGCAAAAGCCAACTGTGAAATACTTGGGAATACGGTTAGACAAGTTAATGTACCTCGATGAACACATAAAACGACAAATTACAAAAGCAAAAGGAATATTCTACAAGAATCGGAGAATATTCTGCAGCAACAACATCGACACGACGGTAAAACAAATATGCTACAAATCTTTGGTACGCACAATATTAACATATGGTTGCCCAATATGGTGGAATATTGGCCCATACACAATGGAAAAACTGAGAATCTTTGAAAGAAAATGCCTCCGATACTGTCATGGGGAACATCGATCAGCGAGCTCAGATTTCAAAAAATACATCTCAAACCAAAAGCAGTACGAGAAATTTGGGAAAGACAGAATAGATCTCCACATACTGAAGCTGGTCAGAGACCATATCAAAAGATCTACAGACAATACAAAAAACTCATTAATATTTGCCCCCTACTATACCGAAGATAGCATACAGAGGGAAAACTGCAAGAAACACAAGAACCCGGGTCCGGAAACGTTTATATATTTGGACAAAATTGGATACATAGACGATAAAAGAAGCAGATACCCAAAAATCTACCACCTAGAGCGAAGACAGAACACAAAAGGATTTGAAGAAGAAATATTCGATAACCCACAGCTGTACCATCTACACAATCGATTTAATTATAATAATATCGTTATAGATCCCGACAAGATTGAAAGAATAAGGCGGAAATACTGGTGGCTGCAAGACCTACCCACAACCCAATAACAAAACCAACCATTGGAATATACACAACAAGAAAACACAAACAACAATTACCATACGAAATAATGAGCCGAGAGCGGGAGTGGCGGAGGACCGCGGACACTGAAGCGAGTGGTCCAAAACCACTCCACCATCACTCTGGGACTTATTTCAATAGAAACAGTTTTGGCATTTTACTCTTTTTTGGTCAAAATTAAATAAGATAAAACATTGAATTACACACATTAATTGTCAATAACCCGATTGATTTATATAAAAAATAATTAAGAACATGGTTTGAGACTCCAGACGGAGCACTAATCATTATAATTGTAAATGTATAGGGCATTTTTTTTTTTTTTATCTTTATTTGACACTAGCCCCAAGATTTGGTTCCATTTGGTCCAATTTTTACAATTTTTCTCAAATTAACAATTTTTCAAATTTTAAATTAATTTTTATTTATTCTTTTATTCACCTTTCACACATCGATCCCCTTTCATACTTCTATTTGATTCATTCTTCTAAAATTATACACATTCTTATATACGTTCATTCCTATTCGTAATATCTCAGTCAAGTTCCTTGCTCTCAAGAGAACATCGAACATTTGTCTGTTCTGATTGAATGCAGTACATTTCAGAATCAAATGTTCGATGTCCTCCACAACCAAACAACTTTCACATAATTCATTCTCAATCAAATTGCGTTTCTTCAAACATTCTTTCCAATTACCATGATTCAATCTTACGCGCTCCATCGTTCGTATCATTCTAGTATCTCCTTTGAGCACCTTAAAGAAAGGTTGGCTCAAAGGAGAACTAACCAACTCAAAGTACTTCTTGCCTTTCACCTGACATTTTTCAACAAACTCTCTCTCCCATTTTCTCCACAGATTCACCTGAAACATGCGAAGTACATCTCTTGCATCCATAAATTCATATTCATTTATATCCTCAACCAAAGAACCCCGTTTTGCAAGCATATCGGCTCTTTCATTACCTTCAATTTGTAGGTGTGACGGTATCCATTGAAGAATGACCTCACTCCCACAAGATTGAAGGTACTCATACAAAATTTCCACATACACATTACCATGAGTTCCCCCACCCTTACTAATTAATTCTAACCCACTCCGGGAGTCGGAAAATAACACTACTCTCCTCCTCCCTTGTGTCATTGCCAACTTGATACCTTCCATAATTCCAATCAACTCCGCATTCATTATACAGATACTGTCATTCACTCTTATCATTTTCTCTTTTCTCATTGACGGAATAAAAATGCCTACACCTACTCGATCACCACTCACACTAGCATCTGTATAAACTTCCACATTTGCAAAATAATTTGTTCGCATTTTTAAAAACTCACTCTTAACCGTTAACTCATTCATCATCGCTTTTGTTGTATCACCAAACTTCAAACGCACAATTAGATTGCTCGGAGGGACTTTCGGATTTACGGGCCGAATCTTGGAGAATACATTCATATTCTCCAACATCACCCTTGACCTTTGTGTTCTTTGGTAATCCGCCCCTCTTTGCAACCTCTCTTTCATTTCATTCACCAATTTATTGTCCTTAGTCAACATCCGCACAGTCTCGCGCACAGTGATCCATTCCCTCTTATAGTTGAGAGGTGAGTCACCCAATTCAGACCACAGAGTGTGTATTGGGGTTGAATTAATCGCCCCCAATACCACTCTGGCACAAGCATTCTCGACAGTCATCAACTTTTTAAACCCGACTTTGGACCCATCACCATAAACACTCATTCCATACGCAATTTTGGATGACACTAGCGCCTTTCTCAACATATCCGTCACACTAGGTTGGGCTCCCCATTTCGGTTTGCTCACCCTTATAATCACATTCAATCTGTTCTTTCAATTATCGGCTAATTTATCCATATGCACTCTAAAATTAAATCGCTTATCAATCCAGATTCCCAAATACCTAGTCAAATTTACACACTCTATTCTCTCATTATATACTTGCACATCTACCATACGATTTGTTCGAAAAGTCATACTACAACATTTTCTCGAATTTACACACAAATTCAATTCGGTCAAACATTCTGTTACCTGATTCACACATTCTTGAGCATGATTCAAGGCCTCCTCGATGGTCCTCCCCTGGCCCATCAGGACAAAGTCATCTGCAAATTGCAATATGTCTTTGTCCGGGGAGTTAAACCTATGTACCGCGCTCGTGTATAGGTTGAAGAGAGTCGGTGAGATTTTACTGCCTTGGGGGAGGCCTATATCCACCGCTCCCTCCAACCTATACCCTCTACCACACAACACTAACTTTCTGTCATTCATGAACTCATACACCCATTTGCAAATTTTCCAAGGAATCCCCAGCTCCATAAGGACCTGAAAAAGCTTCCCCGGAACCACGTAATCATATGCCCTTTCAATATCAAAAAATACCGCCACAACATACTTCTTTTCCTTTCTTACTTCCCATACAAACTTTTCTACACATTCATTAGCTGAGTGGTTACGACGGAACCCAAAAGTGGTTTCCGGCAACAAATTACCCTCAATCACAAATTTATCCAAACGACCTTTCATCATACCATTCACAATTTTCACAAATACATTCAACATACATATTCCCCTGTAATTTGTTGCCAGATTATGGTCCCGATCTCTTTTTGGAATAGGTACCACCCTGCTTTCCTTCCATTTTTCCGGTATTTGAATACTCATCCATACTTGATTGAGAATTCAAAGCAAAGCCACCTTGGCTTCGAAATCCAATCTCTCAATCATTTTATAGCTCACTCTGTTAGTTCCGGGGGTAGTAGATTTGGAAGTTTCTAAAACCCCACGGAATTCTTCCCATTCAAACTCCTTACACATGTCATTTATAAATTATCTTTCATTATCAGGTAACAAAACTTCATTCCTATCGCTCAAATTGTTTCTAACATCCATCATCATTTGTAAAAAGACACCTCCTTTCTCTCTGTCATCTAGCACTGCATTTCTGTCTTTCGCTCTATAACCTCTCACTCTATTAAATTTATCCCATAAATCCTTAGTTGTGGTCCTATGTGTCATTTTGGACACATAGTCCCGCCAACTTTTCCTTTTCGCTCTACGGATAGCCTTTTTCAATCTTGCATTCATCCTTCCATAATTTATTCTACATTCTTGACATATACACCTATTGAACTCACTCAGTGCTATCCGTTTCCTTTCATACCAATACTGGATTTCATTATTCCACCAACCTTTCACAGTATATTCATTCCCTCTCACATGTATAGTGCACATTTCATTTATTCTCTCTATTTCATCCTCAAGTTGGGTAACCTCAGTTGCTTCATTCATTATGAGAATCTCATTCATACGTTCGATCCATTCCTTACCATTCATAATGACCTTACGGTCTATGTCAACATTCACACCACCTAAACACATCCTGATCAAATAATGATCGCTACCCAAATTCTCATCCGTAACATTCCAAGTGACTTGGGCCGACAGCCCGCTAGACATTAACGTCAAATCTATTACACTGGCTGTCGATCCCACAGACGGCATCCTAGTTGACCCACCATCATTCAGGATTACGAGATCGGAATCAAGAATGAGGCGAGTCAACAAGGTGCTCCAAGCATCATTTCTTTCACACCCCCATACTCTCGAATGCGCATTCATATCACCCCCCAAAATTACGTCACTTTTTCCTTCCACCCAATCAAACAAAATTTGAAAATCTCTCCGGTTTTTTCCTCTATCACTCACTGACTCAATTGGAGTTGCATATACACTCACAAATAACAACTCTCTGTCCTGATTCCGAGTTTTGGCAGCGATGACTTCGATGCGCTCGAAAGTCGGTGTGTCGCACACGACAAGGCTAATTTTGTTCTGTGCCAATATCGCCACACCACCGAAGCCATCGGCCCTCGGTCTGGACAGTAAATTATACCCACTTACATGAAACGTCTTACCCTCACGCTCCCAAGTTTCACACAAAAGCATCACATTCACATCATTTTTGGCCAGATAAGTCCGCAGCATATCGCCATTGGCATACATGCTGCGGATGTTTATCAGACCAATTGTCATACATTCATTGGATCTTATCATACGCTCTGCCATTCAAAGAAAAGAAGAAGAGGAAAAAATCTTCTTCCCTCAACTTTCATCATCACTCATATCTACATTTGGTTGAAAAATTCCTAACTCATTAGGGTTGAGATAGGTGTACCTCCTGAACTTCAATGCTTCAATGTTTTTTGATGCTGATGCTCCGAACTCGTTTTTTGTTGTACCAGGTCCAGGCTCCTGTGTTGTCATTGTTTCTTTGGTTAATTCTGTTTTTGTTTTCTCGTTGTTTAAAGGTTTTGATTTGTTGTTATTGATCTCATTATTGTTACTATTATTGTAGTTGTTGTTGTTATTGTTGTTGTTATTGTTGCTATTATTGTTGTTATTATTGTTGATATTACTATTGTTCTTGCTATTACTATTATTATTATTACTGTTATTATTACTTTTATTCTTTTCAATATTATTATTATTATTGTTGTTTTTATTATTGTGGCTGCTGATATTATTTTTATTTGTATTTAATTAGTTATTAATGTTGTCCTCATTTTGCGCGTTTCCTGTATTTTGTTGTAGTACTTTACTGTATGTTTCATTTGTTTGCGTTGCCTTCGATGCTCCCGTGGTATTTGCATTTTCGCGATAATAAATTTCCTTTGCTCTGAAGTATGTTATCCGATCCATGGTTTTTATCTTTATAATTTGTTTCTCCATCTCAAATATAGGACACTTTTTATCATAGGCAGTGTGACTATTTCCACAATTGGCACATTTTACGGGTTCACAATTCTCATTGTCATGTCCATCCGGAATATTTTTCGCGCATTTAGGGCATGTAGTTACTCGAAAGCACTTATTTTTCGTGTGCCCGTACCGCTGGCAGTTGTGGCACCTCATCGGGTTAGGTAAATACAGCCTTACGTTTAATCTCAAAAACCCTGCTTTTATATAATCTGGTAAGTTTATAGTATTAAATGTCATTATATGTAACGGGGTATCTTTAAGCTCTCCATTTATTTTCCTTTTGATTCTTTCGACTTTTATGACTTTCTGTTCTTTTAATTCTTTCTCTATCTCCTCGGTGTTAACATGCATCAAATCAAAGCTGTATATAACTCCTTTGCTACTATTCTGATACTTATGCTCTTCGACTTGAATGGGCATTTCCGCTAATTTTGTTGCTTTCATTAAAGCTGTGTATCCCTCCTCCGCATTTTACCATCAGTCCGAATTGCGAATTCATTGTGAACAAACCAATTTTGACAGCGATAATAAATAAAATTTCCTTTTGCGATAGTATTATTAATTTTAGTATAATTTGGTGTTGGTTAGTTAAATCGTTTAAGTGGTAATTGGTTTTAGTATAAAATAGTAATAAAAGTGGTATATAGGGGTAATAAATAGTGATAAGGTGATTTTGTTGTGTATTACAACAACAAATAAAAACATTTTGGTTTTTGGCGCGTATACGTCAAATTGTTTGGATATCGACAGGGTGTCCCAGCACCGATACACAGTTTTTTTTTTAACTTCAATCCGGCAACTGCCTTCGGGCAGGATGTCGTTTAAAAGTAAAAATCGGTTTAAGCCCCTCATGAATATGAGGGCATACACTGATCCTCTGCAATTGGGGGAAATTAACAATAAAAAAAGGAGACTTTTTTTTCGAAGAATGTACGATGAACCAGAGATATCTAGTTATTAAAAAAACGAATAGTGAGCAAAGCTTCAGAGGAATTTCGCCTTACCTTATTCAGAAAGGTCTACAAATGATAACAGAACACATCAAAGAAACGCAGCGACTACGAAGTGGAGATCTTCTTGTTCTGCCTACAAATGTATAGGGCATTTTACTAATCAGCTTTGGCCCGAATAAAAATTTAATATTGATTTATAATAAATAAAGCAAAGATTTAAAAAAAAAAAAAATGTTTAGAATACCGGTTCTCGTCCGATCACCGAAGTCAAGCAACATTGGGCGAAGTTAGTACTTAGATGGGTGACCGCTTCGGAACACTTCATGTCGTTGGCATTTTGTTTTTTGCATTTTGCGCCCGAAATTTAAAATGCGGAGTATGCATTGCTTCATGTGTCACTGAAATTCAATGTTTTTCGATATTATACGGTAACTTGGTTGGTTACCCATAAGCAAGCGTTGCGACAATCCAAACTACCTTTTAATAAAAGCAAATTATTTAATAAACGAACATTTTTTTAGTCTTCAATTGAATTTCAGTTAGTATTAATTTTTTTTTTCAATGTCGAATTCAATAATTTCATTTATTATCTAATTGTAAAGTTAAAATAGAAATGATCCGTACTGTGCAAGCCTGTGTATGCACATTTTTATTAAATGCGACATGGTTCAAAACTATTGTATGTAAAAAAAATTATGTGTTACTATTCATCTGCCATCTTTCATTCGAGATTTGTAGTTTATTACAGTTTATAACAGTAAATTAAAGTTATACTTTATTATTTATACTCAAAATTTTGTTTTTGTTTGATTAACATGTCTAGAGACTTTGGCAACGGCCATACCATGTTTAGAATACCCTTCTGATCGTGACCGTCGTATAGGCAAGACCTAAAAATTAAATCGTGATAATAAAATTAAAATAAAATAAAAAAATCCAGTTAGAGTAATAAAAAATATTTTTTCAATAATAAAATTTTCTAGAATGTTTAGTGATTATAGTTGGACGTTAAAATTAAAAGTGTTTATTAAGTGAATAGTTTAAATTATAAAGCGATACGCACAAACTTTCGTGTAGTGGGACTAATAAATAGTGAGCAATTAGATTTATAGTGAAAATATTAAAAAACATGTGGTGATGGTGTGATGTGAAAATAATTTGATATACAAATTTTTTTGCGAATTTTCGAGTGATTATTGTTTCTAACGGTTAAGATTAGTTTATAGAATAACATAATGTGTGTGCAAATAATATAACATATATAGTTTTTAAAATATAGTGAAATTAGTGATTAGTGTAATACATAGCGAAACACACAGACTTTCGTGTTGTGGGACTAAAAAAATCTTGTTTGAAATAATTGAACACCTGCATAAATGCAATTTTATGACAGGCAATAAAAAAAAATATATATTTTTTCAAAAACACGCGGTGATGGTCTGAGATTACCGTAAATCGTTTTATATACAATATTTTTTTCTAGATAATAAGGGATAAATGGTACAAGTGTTTAGTTTAAATTAATATAAAGTGTATGTGATTATATATAGTGGTAATTTTAAGTTAGTGAATATAATTAATTAATACAGTGTATAGCAAAAATAGCGAGACACACAAACATTCCGTGTTGTTGGACTAAGCATAAATTATTGGTGAACAGTTTCGTACGAGAACGGGGTTCATATTATGAAATTAACGGTAAGACGTAAAAAGGTACGTGTATTTTAAAAATATTTTTTCTGGATTTTTCAAAAACACACACAAACATTAGTGAAGTGAAAAAAATTTTTTTTGGTTTTACAATGGAGGTCGACCATGAGAAAACGACCGCAAAACGTGCGCATGAAGCGGGTAATTCAGACGATGATAACAACATCGTCACAAAAATAGTGGTAAAAAACAATGAAAGTAACGTAACAAAAAGTGATAAACAAAAATACTCTAACTTGTCATTGAAGACCCAGTCAACTGAGGAGCTAGCAAACATTGGAGCTGATGCTCAAGTTAAACGACGCCAATCATTAACATCATTGGCAAACGAAAAAGCTAAAATGCTGGCAGAAGAAAATAATGACCTTAAGCTGAGTTTACAGTCAGCTAAAACAGAACTAGCGGAACTCAAACAAATGATAACGCAGATGCAACAAACCACATCTAAGACAGTACAAACAGTTACAAAACAAACAACTAGTACTGAACAACCAATACAGACACAAAACAGATTCGCAAATCTGGAAATCAACGAACCAACTGTAACGGACTTAACTACAGATGAAAAGGAGGACGACTACCCAATATTTGAGCTAGTCAAAAAATCAGTTAAAAACCGAAACAAAAATACTGCATCCACAATCAAAAGTACTGTACAAAAACCACAAGTACAACAACAGACTAACAAACAAAACATACAGACAGTTACAAACACGGTGACAACAAAAAGTACAAAACCACCACCAATACACATCCATAACCAACAGATAAATGACACAATAAAATTAATTAAAGGCATACATATAGAGAATTTCCATATCAAACGGGTAAATAACAATAAACATACACTACAAACACAAACAATGGAAAATTACAAAGAGGCCAAAAAAATTTTAAACGAAGTAAACACACCATACTTCACGTACACACCCAAGGACGAAAAACCAAAATCTATAGTCCTAAAGGGACTACACGAAAACGAAGACTTGGAGGAATTAAAAACACTAATTCAACAACACAACATTAACGTGATAAATATTACACAACTAAAAACAAAAAATTCAACAACACAAGATAGGAAGCTGCCACTCTACATTGTACAATGCGCACCGGACACAAACATGGGAGCACTTTACAACATCAAGACATTAAATTACCAGACGGTAACATGGGAAGCGCTTAAAAAACAAGATGCCATCATGCAGTGCCACCAGTGCCAACGATTCGGACATGCAGCGGCCAACTGCAACTTAAAATACCGCTGCGTAAAATGCGACCAACAACATGAGCCGGGCCAATGCTCCATCAAGGAAGCAGTAAATAAAGAAGAAGTTTACTGTATCAACTGCAAAGCCAATGGACATCCAGCCTCGTACAAAGGCTGCCCGATCTACCAGGCAACATTACAACGACTAAGGGACAAGATCAACGAAAAACGTAACAAACATCCAATACAAATTCCAATAACAAACCAAACATACGTCAGCCAGGAGAATGGCTCATTCGCAGATATGCTGAAAGGAGCGGCAAAACAAACAACACAACCAATAGGCGCAACTAGCACAACAAACGAGAACACAAACGCAAGGACAATACAACTCCTAACTAACAAAATAGACAAAGTGGCGGAAACAGTCGCACAACAGGGGGAACAGATAGCTGCGCTTTTAGCACTAATGCAACAATTGGTGAAATGAATAGCCCTCAAAGCGACAAATTAAAAATAATAGCAATCAACGTGAACTCAATAACCAGCACGCACAGAAGACTAAATTTACTGAACTTCTTGAACACGAACAACCCGGATATTGCACTGTTAAGTGAGACTAAACTAAATAATAAACATAATATAACATTTAAAGATTACAACATAATACGGAAAGACAGAACTCACGGGAAGCGTGCAGGGGACACAGCAATAATAATAAAAAATAAATATAAATATCAACAAATAAATACAAACATCGAAAACAACAATTCCGGTATCGAATACACGGTAATCAAAATAAAGATAAAAAATAGCAACAAACATTTATACGTAATGGCAATATATTGTACAAGTTGCAACCATACTGTGACAGAAGCACACTTCCACAACGAATGGAACGAAATATTCACGAAGCACGACCTGGCAAACCCAAATAATTACTACATCATAGCAGGTGATTTCAACGCCACACATACAAATTGGGGAAACACAACAAACAACATCCGAGGAGTAAAATTAGCAGACTGGATGGAGAGCAACGACATCGACTACAAAGCCAAAATATATATACCGGACAGCCCCACATTTATACGATCAAATAACATATTGGACTTTGCAGTTGTGGACATGAGACTGGACATTCAAACAGACGCCAGAGGGAGAATACCTGCACACACGTATGACAGCGACCACAAAGCGATTGAAATCATCTGCAACAACTATAATAACCAAAATCATTCATTTCATTTAGACACAATTAACGTAGAATCAGTCAAATTTAACTTTAATAATGCAAATTGGCCCTTATGGCAAAAAAAACTTGAAAAAATATATACTAAACATTTAAAAGATAATAACAAAAATCACATAGTACCAGTAAACAGAAATATAACCAACAAAGAAATAGAAGAACATATAATTACACTAACAAATTTAATCAATGCAAACATAAAAGAATCAACACCGAAAATAACAAGACACAATAACATGGAATGCTACACAAACAGCACCATAAAAAAACTATATAAAACCAAATCACAAAGGATCAGCCTACTAAAACACGGAAGAAGAAATGGAACATGGACGGAACAACAAACGAGACTTATAAAAGCTGAAATACGACGCATCAACGAATTAATTGCACAAAATGTAAAAATAGAAGTGAACAAAAAATGGACGGAGTATATCAGCCAAATAAAACCAGGACCAAAAATGTTCCGACAGATAAAAAGAATCAGCACGGCAAAAACGGACATGGAAATAAAACAACTACAGGTGGACGAGAACGAGACAGCTAACATGCAAACGTTGGGCATCTATTGGCAAGACATGGAAAAAAATGGGAATCAATACAACAGCTACGAGCAACGGGACAACCTCAATATACTGGGACATTATATCGAAAAGACCACAATCCCAAATCCCACACTGGGTAAGCCAGAACATGAACGAACAATACGAAACCACATAGAACCGTTAAAATCACTTTTCACTCTTAATAAAAATAACCATATAACTAAAACTCAATTTAATAACTACAATACCGCAATAGAACCAGAAAATAACAATAATAACTACTTTATAACAATAACACAATTAAACTTAATAATAAAATGCTTAAATACCAAAAAATCATTCGGTCTGGACAACTTACCCTGTGTCGCGCTGAAACATCTACCCGACGGACTAATAAGAGAGTTATGCTGCCTATTTAATCAATGTTTAAACAATAGAATATTCCCACGGTATTGGAAAACAGCCAAAATCTATCCGATCCACAAAAAAGGAAAACCAGCAGAAGACCCGAGAAACTATCGACCAATAAGCCTTCTCTCAAATCTTGGAAAAATCTACGAGATCATTATATATGATAAAATCCAAGATCATATTAGCGAAAACCAAATACTACCGGACAATCAGTTTGGATTCCGACAACATCATTCCACCATCCACGCAATCACCAAACTGACGTCAGATGTGTGCAGAAACATGAACCAAACTGATAGTACTGGTACGATCCTAATTGATATGGAGAAGGCCTTCGAATCCGTATGGCTAGATGGGCTACTATATAAAATGGACAAAATGAAATTCAACCAAGACATTCTACATCTTCTATACGAGCTCCTATACAACAGAAAATTTAAAACAACAAACGGTAAGGAGATATCGACAAAAACATACAGTATACATAACGGATTACAACAAGGATCGATCACAGCACCAATATTATTCAATATTTACACCACAGAATTAATCGAACACGCAAAAATCAACACGGACAAGATACAAACAATCGCGTACGCAGACGACCTGGTGATATACGGAACAGGAAAAAAGGTCACGGACATCACGAAAAACATTCAAGAAGCAGTCAATTTCACAGTGGATTACTTGCACACATGGCGGATAAAAGTGAACCCGGCTAAATGCGAAGCAATTCTGTTTAGAAAGCCATACCAATTATCATCATCAGATACACGGAACAACTGGAAAAAATTCAAAATAAATATAATTGGTACGACCTGTGAGCAAAAGCCAGCTGTGAAATACCTCGAGATACGACTAGACAGACTGCTATACTTAGATGAGCACATCAACACACAAATAGCGAGTGCAAAAAAAATTTTTCATAAAAATCGCCGGATCTTCGGAAATAAAGAAATAGCAGTAAATGTAAAACAAATCTGCTACAAATCTTTGGTACGACCAATATTATCATATGGTTGCCCGATATGGTGGAACATAGGTCCATACTCGATGGAGAAACTCCGAATATTTGAACGTAAATGTCTACGATACTGCCACGGAGAACACCGAACTGCACGCTCCGGATATAAAAAATATACATCAGACCAAATACAATACGAACGATTCGGAAAAGATCGGATAGACCTCCACATATTAAAATTAGTAAGGGACCATATTAAACGTTCAACACAAAACACAGAAAACTCGATAATATTTGCACCCTACTATACCGAAGATAGCATCATGAAGGGAAGCTGCACAAAGGACAAGAATCCCGGACCGGAGACATTCATTTACCTAGACAAGGAAGGATACATACAGGACGCAACGACAAGATACCCAAAAATCTACCATCTCGAAAGACGACAGAACATAAAAGGATTTGAGGATGAGATTTTTAAACACCCAAACGCGACAAACATTTACAACAGATTTAAATTCTCGAACATAATTTTAGATACGGAGCAAACAAGGAAGGAGAGACAAAAATACTGGTGGCTGCAGAACGAGGCAACCTAAACAACACAACGGCAACGGACCGGACACAACACGACATAAATAACCATACGAAATGATGAGCCGAGAGTGGGAATGGCAGAGGAGAACGGACACTGAAGCGAGTGATCCAAAACCATTCCACAATCACTCTGGGACTCATTTCAGATAGAAAGTGTTTTGGCATTTTTTCTCTTTTTAGCCAAATTACAATTAAGTTATAAATTGATTTCACATGAAAAATTAAAGACCCATTTACATTATATAAACCGTAACATAACCGGGTATGAGACTCCTCCGGGAGCATATACTCTTAAACTGTAAAAGAACAGGGCATTTCTTTAATCCTCTTTGGCCCGACATAAAATATCATAGATTTTGTAATAATAAAGAAGGGATTCAGTAAAAAAAAAAAAAAAAATGTTTAGAATACCATTTTTTCGAACAAGGCGTCGGTGGTGTAATGGTCAGCATACATCACAATCGTGACCGTTGAATAGCCAACACCTTAATTTTATTAGTGATCTTAAAAAGTAAATTAAAATAACAAAACAGTGAACAGTTATAAAGTATTTTATAAACTATGTGCTAAAACAATTATAGAATATAGTGACTATTAGTTATTTATTAGTGATTATTGTGTAATTATAAGTTGGTTATGGGATAGTGTATAATTAAGTGTTTATAGTTTATAGTGGTTTAACCGGCATACACAGACTCTCGTGTGTGCATGGTACAATATGAAGTGAAAAAAATACAGTGATTTGATTTACCGTAATATGGTACGATATAAAAAATAAAAACGTGGTTTATAAATACTTTTGTAAAAAAATTTTTTTTAATTTTTATTCTTTTTTTGATATACAAAATTTTTTGAGTTTTTTAAATTTTTTTTGTTGGTAATGGGTATAGTGCTTAAATTATAATGTAGTAATAGGTGTGCCTAACATAAACAGTGTAGTTAAGTTAATTATAGTGACCCCATACATAAACTTTCGTGTATGTAGTGGTATTTAGTGTGAGTAATGGTGTTTATACATAAATAGTCATATGAAAATCTATTCGATGAACTAAATAGTGAAGTACAAATAATAGTGAATTAAAAAACAGTTACAAAACATACAAACATTAAGTGGTGCACAATAATAACGGAATAAGATACATGGTTTTCTACAGCACATTAAATAACGGTAAGAAGATAAAAGGACGTGGGCTACACTTTTAAAAATAATTTCATTTTTTTGATAAATAAAACGTGGTTAAAATAAACACAAACAATATACCGGTTAGTGAATAGCGTGATTTAAAAAATTTTTTTCAAGTGCATAGAATATAATTAATGATGGCGTCCTTCGATGCAAGCGGTTCAACAACGAAGCGTGCGCATGTGGCGAACCAATCGGATGAAGACAATAATATTTTAACAAAAGTGATAGTGACAAACACGGACGATACAAATACGACAAAGATAGACCAAATAAAACAATTAAGTTCGTCACGAACAAAATCAACGGAAGAGCTTGCAGCTGTCGGACGGATACAACTGGGAAAAGCCAACCAAACTATTTTGATGAATAAAAATATTTTCTATTCCAAATACTTGGATCCAAAAGTGAAACGAATCTGTTACCAAACACTCATTCGACCCATTATAACATACGGATGCCCAATCTGGTATAATTGTTCCGCCAGTTATATGGAACGAATAAGAAAATTCGAAAGATGTTGTATACGGCGATGTCAAGGTGAATGGCGAAATGCTAGATCTGATTACATAAAGTATATTTCAAATCAAACACAATACAATAAGTGTGGTATAGAAAGAATCGACTTATACATTATAAAATTGATCAGAAATTATTTGGCACGAACAACGGTTATCAACACGAACTCATTAATTTATGGACCACATCACACAGCAGAGATAATATTACGAGACAGTATCCAAAATAATAAAGTTCCAGGTCCAGAGGCATTTATGTATCTGGATAAGATTGGGTATATACAGAGCGATAATCAAATACCAACAATTGAGCACGTTAAAAGGCAACCAAACGAGAAAGGATTCAACCCCGTCAAATTTGATAATCTGGAAGCATACACGAGATACAGTACCGCCTTTAAAAAATTGGACGATAATAAATTCATAGAACAAAAACAAAAATACTGGTGGTTGCAACTTCATTAATATTAAATTAGGTTAAGTTGTAAATAGTTGTAGATAGTATGGAGGAATGAAATTATTTGGTAAAGTTTTAAATGCTAATTTTTATGCCAACCAAAATATTAATTTATGTTAATCTAACTCGATTTGTAATAGAAGGTTAAAACCCTAAAGAAAATTGAAAACAAATGTGTCGCGAGAATCTGGTATAGGATCAGAGGATCTCAAAACTTGTAATGTATCTTAATGTTTTTTGTAATATTCTTACATTAACAGAAAAATTGTTAACGAACAAAGCTAAATAAAAAAGAATCATATTCAAAAAAAAAAAAAATGTTTAGAATACCGGTTCTCGTCAGATCACCGAAGTCAAGCAACATTGGGCGAAGTTAGTACTTAGATGGGTGACCGCTTGGGAACACTTCGTGTCGTGGCATTTTGTTTTTTGCATTTTGCACCCGAAATTTAAAATGCGGAGTATGCATTGCTTCATTTGTCACTGAAATTCAATGTTTTTAGATATTACACGGTAACTTGGTTGGTTACCCATATGCAAGCGTTGCGACATTCCAAACTACCTTTTAATAAAAGCAAATTATTTAATAAACGAACAATTTTTTAGTCTTCAATTGAATTTCAGTTAGTATTAATTTTTTTTTTCAATTTCGAATTCAATAATTTCATTTATTATCTAATTGTAAAGTTAAAATAGAAATGATCCGTACTGTGCAAGCCTGTGTATGCACATTTTTATTAAATGCGACATGGTTCAAAACTATTGTATGTAAAAAAAATTATGTGTTACTATTCATCTGCCATCTTTCATTCGAGATTTTTAGTTTATTACAGTTTATAACAGTTAATTAAAGTTATACTTTATTATTTATACTCATAATTATGTTTTTGTTTGATTAACCCTTCAATGCATACTGTGTCATATATGATACAACCAATTCGATGCAGAAATTGAAAAAGTGTGTGCGCGTTGTGATTATTTTCGTACAATATAATGCTTGTATCAACATGTCGGAAACCAATACAAATTGATATTTACTCACCATGAGCAAAATGCGTAACAAAAATATCAGTTTACTGTTGAGTTTCATACTGTATGGCTTAGTACAGCAACGCCGATATAAAAACCTTGATTTTACAGGTAAATATTATATATAATTTATTTTAAAAAAATACTATCATGAAACATACTTATTTAATTAGTATTTACAATTATTTTTTAATTTAAATTTCATTATTTCTATACGAATTTATAAAAAAAAACATAAAACGAATACTGTAGAATTTGTGGTTGTTTCATATATGATACATCGGATTTATCTAAAATGGAAAATTATGTTTTCATTTTATCGTTAAATATTTGTATTCAATTTTTATCAGGTCATATGGCTTATAAACGTAAATATTTAACACAAGCAGAAATCGAACAAATCGTTAACAATTTCACCGATAGTGAGGATGATTTGGAAAACAATAGCGACTTGGATGAGTTAGATCCAGCAGTGTGTCGATTTGTATTTGATCCGGTAAATGAGGCTGTAACTAACCCTGTTAAAGATGAGGCTATAACTAACCCTGTTACAGACCAAGAATTGTTTGATATAGAAAAAATGCCTATTATTATGATTAATAATAGCACGGTTCTGAACGCCCTAAATTTAGAAACTGAAGTTCAAAATGAGATGATAAATGAAAGCAACGAACTAAAAGAATTAAAGTCCTATAGTAATATAATTTGGAAGAAAAAATTGGGAAGCCTCAACTGACAAATTTGAATTTTCTGGCGATGAGGTTTTACCGCCTGAAATTATCAATTTGGAGACGCCATTACAAATGTTTAACTTCTTTTTCGATACCAATTTGAAAGACAGGATTGGTTATGAATCAAATTTTTACGCAAATGAACGAAACATCCAAAACACTTTCACCATGAATGAAAAGGATCTCGAGAAGTTCATTGGAATTTTTATAATCACGTCAGTACACCAAGTAAGATCGGTACGTAGATATTGGTCACATGAAATCGGAAATAATATAATCCGTGGTACCTTATCTATCAACAAATTTGAAAAAATGCGGCAAATAATTCATTTCAACTGCAACGCTAATAATTTACCACGCACAGATGCCAGACACGATCGAATATTTAAAATAAGACCTTTGATGGAAGGTCTGATTAAAAATCTCAAAAAAGTTCCTATTGAACGAGATCTCTCGGTGGATGAACAAATGTGTTTCTTTAAAGGTAAGAGCTACCTAAAACAATATATGCCAATGAAACCTCATAAATGGGGGTATTAATTGTTCGTTTTAAGTGGAGTGTCGGGTTATACTTACAATTTGGAAATATTCACTGGAAAAGAGAATGAAACGCAATTAACATCAGAAACAAATCTAGGAAGTTCGGCCAATGTAGTCATTCGCTTATTACGTGACGTACCCCGTAATAAAAATCACCACGTATATTTTGACAATTATTACACAAGCTTACCGCTTATGATAGAACTAAGTAAACTGGGTATACAATCCATAGGTATCGTTCGCCGTGATCGGTTACCAACTTGTAAACTCCCTACAGAACGAGAACTTATTAATAAGCCTCGAGGTTATTCTGTAGAAAATATGTGTTCTGTTGACTATACAGATGTCAGTCTCGTTTTATGGAAGGACACCAAAATAGTAACATTGCTATCTACGTTCGCTGGAGAACTCTCCTAATCCAAGGTACGACGATTTAATCGGGCTAAAAAGGAAGTCATTGATGTCGACTGCCCATACATAATTTTGGAGTACAATAAGCATATGGGAGGTGTTGATCTCTTAGATAGCCTGATAGGTCGACATAAAATAAAATTACGCTCCAGAAAGTGGTATATTAGATTGTTCTACCATCCTTTAGATGTCACTGTAGTTAACGCTTGGTTACTTTCGAAAAGAATCTGTATTCAGAAAGGCATACCGCACATGAGTTTAGTTGATTTCAGAATTAAACTCGCCGAGAGTTTATGTAAAACAGGTGACAATCGTGAGAGCTTGAACCGTGGTCGTCCATCAACTAGTAACGTAAGCCATGAAATAGATTTGAAAATAAAAAACGCAATGCACAACATGTACCACCTAAAGACGTGCGAGAAGACAATATTGGCCATTTCGGTAGTTGGATGTCTGAAAGACAAAGGTGCAAATTACCAGGATGCACTAGATTAACTTTTATACAATGTGATAAATGCATTACTTATCTCTGTTTTAATAAAGATCGCAATTGCTTTGCGATGTTTCACGGTAGAAACACCGGAAAATAACTGATTAATTATAAATATAATTTGTTTTATTATTATTATTTTTATTTAATAATTTTTTTTTTTATTTATTTATTTTTTTTTTATTTTTATTAATTTTTATAGAAACATAGGCTGTGAATTTTATTACTATGTTACCTGTTCATTTATAATTAGTTAATTTTGAAATAAATTTTTTTATTGAAATTTGAGTTTTATTCTATTTGTAAATGCATGATGTATCACAAACGATACAACCAGTAAAATTAATTTTCCTGGAAAACAATGAAAAATTATAATTTTTTTCCTTCATATTTAGAATATTTATCACTCAGTCTACAAAATATATTTTTTTTTAACGAAATCAAAAAATTCATGCATTAAAGGGTTAACATGTTTAGAGACTTTGGCAACGGCCATACCATGTTTAGAATACCATTCTGATCGTGACCGTCGTATAGGCAAGACCTAAAAAATTAAATTGTGATAATAAAATTAAAATAAAATAAAAATCCAGTTAGAGTAATAAAATATTTTTTTCAATATACAATTTTTTTCTAGAATGTTTAAGTGATTTATAGTGGACGATATAGTTAAAAGTGAATATTAAGTGAATAGTGTTAATATAGAAAGCGATACGCACAAACTTTCGTGTAGTGGGACTAATAAATAGTGATCAAATTAGTTTTATAGTGAAAATATTATTAAACATGTGGTGATGGTGTGATGTGACTAGAAAATAATTTGATATACAAACTTTTTTTCGAATTTTCGAGTGATTTTTGTTTCGAATGGTTAAGGTTAGTTTATACAATAATATAATGTGTGTGCAAATGATATAACATATATAGTTCTTAAAATATAGTGAAATTAGTGATTAGTGTAAGACATAGCGAAACACACAGACTTTCGTGTTGTGGGACTAAAAAAATCTTGTTTGCAATAATTGAACACCTGCATAAATGCAATTTTATGACAGGCAATAAAAAAAATATTATTTTTCAAAAACACGCGGTGGTGGTCTGAGATTACCGTAAATCATTTTATATACAATATTTTTTCTAGATTATAAGGGATAATGGTGCAAGTGTTTAGTTTAGATTAATATAAAGTGTATGTGAGTAAATATAGTGATTAATTTTAAGTTAGTGAATAGAATTAAATAATACAGTGTATAGCGAAAATAGCGAGACACACAAACATTCCGTGTTGTTGAACTAATCATAGATTAATTGTGGACATTTTCGAACGAGAACAGGACTCATATCATGCGAGTTAACGGTAAGAAGTAAAAAGGTACGTGTAATTTAAAAATATTTTTTCTGGATTTTTTTTCAAAAACACACACAAACATTCAGTGAAGTGAAAAAAAAAATTTTTTTTGTTACAATGGAGGTCGACCATGACAAAACGACCGCAAAACGTGCGCATGAAGCGGGCAATTCAGACGATGAGAACAACATCGTCACAAAAATAGTAGTGAAAAACACTGAAAACAATTTAATAAAAAGTGACAAAAAAAAATACACAAATCTATCATTAAAAACGCAATCTACTGAGGAGCTAGCAAACATTGGAGCTGATGCTCAAGTTAAACGACGCCAATCATTAACATCATTGGCAAACGAAAAAGCTAAAATGCTGGCAGAAGAAAATAGTGACCTTAAGCTGAGTTTACAGTCAGCTAGAGCAGAACTAGCGGAACTCAAACAAATGATAACGCAGATGCAACAAACCACATTTAAGACAATACAAACAGTTACAAAACAAACAACTAGTACTGAACAACCAATACATACACAAAACAGATTCGCAAATCTGGAAATGAATGAACCAACAATAACGGACTTAACTACCGATGAAAACGAGGACGACTACCCAATATTTGAGCTAGTCAAAAAATCGGTTAAGAACAGAAACAAAAATTCAGCACCCACAATTAAAAGTACAGTACAAAAACCACAAGTACAACAACAGACAAGCAAACAAAACGTACAAACAGTCACAAACACTGTAACTACGAAAAATACAAAGCCACCACCAATACACATACATAACCAACAGATAAATGATACAATAAAATTAATCAAAGGCATACATATAGAAAATTTCCATATCAAACGGGTAAACAACAATAAACATACATTACAAACACAAACAATGGAAAATTACAAAGAGGCCAAAAAAATCTTAAACGAAGTAAACACACCATACTTCACGTACACACCCAAGGACGAAAAACCAAAATCTATAGTCCTAAAGGGACTACATGAAAACGAAGACTTGGAAGAACTAAAAACACTAATTCAACAACACAACATTAACGTGATAAATATTTCACAGCTAAAAACAAAAAATTCAACAACACAAGAAAGAAAACTTCCACTCTACATTGTTCAATGCGCACCTGACACAAACATGGGCTCAATTTACAACATCAAGACATTAAATTACCAGACGGTAACATGGGAAGCGCTTAAAAAACAAGATGCCATCATGCAGTGCCACCAGTGCCAACGATTCGGACACGCAGCGGCCAACTGCAACTTAAAATACCGCTGCGTAAAATGCGACCAACAACATGAGCCGGGTCAATGCTCTATCAAGGAAGCGGTAAATAAAGAAGAAGTTTACTGTATCAACTGCAAAGCCAATGGACATCCAGCCTCGTACAAAGGCTGCCCGATCTACCAGGCAACATTACAGCGACTAAGGGACAAGATCAACGAAAAACGTAACAAACATCCAATACAAATTCCAATAACAAACCAAACATACGTCAGCCAGGAGAATGGCTCATTCGCAGATATGCTGAAAGGAGCGGCAAAACAAACAACACAACCAATAGGCGCAACTAGCACAACAAACGAGAACACAAACGCAAAGACAATACAACGCCTAACTAACAAAATAGACAAAGTGGCGGAAACAGTCGCACAACAGGGAGAACAAATAACTGCGCTTTTAGCACTTATACAACAATTAGTGAAATGAATAGCCCTCAAAACGACAAATTAAAAATAATAGCAATCAACGTGAACTCAATAACCAGCACGCACAGAAGACTAAATTTACTGAACTTCTTGAACACTAACAACCCGGATATTGCACTGTTAAGTGAGACTAAACTAAATAATAAACATAATATAACATTTAAAGATTACAACATAATACGGAAAGACAGAACTCACGGGAAGCGTGCAGGGGGCACAGCAATAATAATAAAAAATAATTATAAATATCAACAAATAAATACAAACATCGAAAACAACAATTCCGGTATCGAATACACGGTAATCAAAATAAAGATAAAAATAGCAACAAACATTTATACGTAATGGCAATATATTGTACAAGTTGCAACCATACTGTGACAGAAGCACACTTCCACAACGAATGGAACGAAATATTCACGAAGCACGACCTGGCAAATCCAAATAATTACTACATCATAGCAGGTGATTTCAACGCCACGCATACAAATTGGGGAAACACAACAAACAACATCCGAGGAGTAAAATTAGCAGACTGGATGGAGAGCAACGACATCGACTACAAAGCCAAAATATATATACCGGACAGCCCCACATTTCTACGATCAAATAACATATTGGACTTTGCAGTTGTGGACATGAGACTGGACATTCAAACAGACGCCAGAGGGAGAATACCTGCACACACGTATGACAGCGACCACAAAGCGATTGAAATCATCTGCAACAACTATAATAATCAAAATCATTCATTTCATTTAGACACAATTAACGTAGAATCAGTCAAATTTAACTTTAATAATGCAAATTGGCCCTTATGGCAAAAAAAACTTGAAAAAATATATACTAAACATTTAAAAGATAATAACAAAAATCACATAGTACCAGTAAACAGAAATATAACCAACAAAGAAATAGAAGCACACATAATAACAATAACCAATCTAATAAACACGAACATAAAAGAATCAACACCGAAAATAACAAGACACAATAACATGGAATGCTACACAAACAGCACCATAAAAAAATTATATAAAACCAAATCACAAAGGATCAGCCTACTAAAACACGGAAGAAGAAATGGAACATGGACGGAACAACAGACGAGACTTATAAAAGCTGATATACGACGCATCAACGAATTAATTGCACAAAATGTAAAAATAGAAGTGAACAAAAAATGGACGGAGTATATCAGCCAAATAAAACCAGGACCAAAAATGTTCCGACAGATAAAAAGAATCAGCACGGCAAAAACGGACATGGAAATAAAACAACTACAGGTGGACGAGAACGAGACAGCTAACATGCAGACACTGGGAATTGACTGGCAAACAATGGAAAAACACGCAAACGGATACAACAGTTACGATCAACAGGACAACTTAAACATCCTAGGACATTACATTGAAAAAACAACAATTCCAAACCCAGCTCTCGGGAAGCCAGCACACGAACGAATAATAAATAATCACATACAACCATTAAAATCACTTTTCACAAATAATCATATAGCTAAAATTAACTTCAGTAACCATAACACAGCAATAGAACCAGTAAATAACGATAAATATTTCATAACAATAACAGATCTAAATAATATATTAAAATGTCTAAACACAAAAAAATTGTTCGGGCTGGACAACCTACCGTGCGTCACGTTAAAGCACCTACCAGAAGGACTAACCCGAGAACTGTGCTGCATAATAAACCAATGTCTAAACAACAGATCGTTCCCGGAAAATTGGAAAACAGCGAAAATATACCCGATACGGAAAAAGGGAAAAACACCGACCGATCCAATTAACTACCGACCGATAAGCCTTCTGTCGAACCTTGGAAAAATCTACGAAATCATAATATATAATAAAATCCAAGATCATATTAGCGAAAACCAAATACTACCGGACAATCAGTTTGGATTCCGACAACATCATTCCACCATCCACGCAATCACCAAACTGACGTCAGATGTGTGCAGAAACATGAACCAAACTGATAGTACTGGTACGATCCTAATTGATATGGAGAAGGCCTTCGAATCCGTATGGCTAGATGGGCTACTATATAAAATGGACAAAATGAAATTTAACCAAGACATTCTACATCTTCTATACGAGCTCCTATACAACAGGAAATTTAAAACAACAAACGGTAAGGAGATATCGACAAAGACATTCAGTATACATAACGGATTACAACAAGGATCGATCACAGCACCAATATTATTCAATATTTACACCACAGAATTAATCGAACACGCAAAAATCAACACGGACAAGATACAAACAATCGCGTACGCAGACGACCTGGTGATATACGGAACAGGAAAAAAGGTCACGGACATCACGAAAAACATACAAGAAGCAGTCAATTTCACAGTGGATTACTTGCACACATGGAGGATAAAAGTGAACCCGGCTAAATGCGAAGCAATTCTGTTTAGAAAGCCATACCAATTATCATCATCAGATACACGGAACAACTGGAAAAAATTCAAAATAAATATAATTGGTACGACCTGTGAGCAAAAGCCAGCTGTGAAATACCTCGGGATCCGACTAGACAGGCTGCTATACTTAGATGAGCACATCAACACACAAATAGCGAGTGCAAAAAAAATTTTTCATAAAAATCGCCGGATCTTCGGAAATAAAGAAATAGCAGTAAATGTAAAACAAATCTGCTACAAATCTTTGGTACGACCAATATTATCATATGGTTGCCCGATATGGTGGAACATAGGTCCATACACTATGGAGAAACTCCGAATATTTGAACGTAAATGTCTACGATACTGCCACGGAGAACACCGAACTGCACGCTCCGGATACAAAAAATATACATCCGACCAAATACAGTATGAACGATTCGGAAAAGATCGGATAGACCTCCACATATTAAAATTAGTAAGGGACCATATTAAACGATCCACACAAAACACAGAAAACTCGATAATATTTGCACCCTACTATACCGAAGATAGCATCATGAAGGGAAGCTGCACAAAGGACAAGAACCCCGGACCGGAGACTTTCATTTACCTAGACAAGGAAGGATACATACAGGACGCAGACACAAGATACCCAAAAATCTACCATCTCGAAAGACGACAGAACATAAAAGGATTTGAGGATGAGATTTTTAAACACCCAAACGCGACAAACATTTACAACAGATTTAAATTCTCGAACATAATTTTAGATACGGTGCAAACAAGGAAGGAGAGACAAAAATACTGGTGGCTGCAGAATGAGGCAACCTAAACAACACAACGACAACGGACCGGACACACACAACACAAGAAAATCATACGAAATGATGAGCCGAGAGTGGGAATGGCAGAGGAGAACGGACACTGAAGCGAGGGATCCAAAACCATTCCACATTCACTCTGGGACTCATTTCACTAGAAAGTGTTTTGGCATTTTATCTTTTTTTGGCCAAATACAATTAAGTTAAAAATCGATCTCACTTAAAATTAAAAGACCCACTTGAATTGTATAAGGATAACATAACCGGGTATGAGACTCCTTCGGGAGCATGTATCCACATTTATATGTAAAAGAACAAGGGCATTTCTCTAATCATCTTTGGCCCGACTTAAATTAATATTGATTTGTAAGAAATAAAGAAATGATTTAAAAAAAAAAAAAAAAATGTTTAGAATACCATTCTGATCGTGACCGTGGCATAGGCAAGACCTAAAATAAAATCGTGTAATAAAATTAAATTAAATAAAAATCCAGTTACAGTTATAGAATATTTTTTCAATAATAAATTTTTTTCTAGAATGTTTTAAGTGATTATAGTTGGACGATAAAATTAAAAGTGAATTTAAAGTGAATAGTGTAAATATATAAAGCGATACGCACAAACTTTCGTGTAGTGGGACTAATAAAAAAATTATGTATTTGTTTGCGAAATTGAACACCTGCATAAAATGCATTTTAAGACAGACAATACGCGAACCTAGTGCATTCGAAAAAATGGATAAATAGTGCCATCTTACGAAATAAAAATAAAATGTCTAAACGTAAAAAAGTGGAAAAACCGGTAGTTTGTCTCTACCAGACAAAGATATAAGCTATATCAACTCGATGATTAATAAAGCTCAAAATAAATTACTACTAACAATGCAAAAAATATTGGAAGGTAAATTAACCGCTCTCTCTCAAAATTTAAACCAGAATTATATTAAAATTCAAAATATTGGGCCAAATACTCCTACAAATCGTATGGTATCATCTAACAACATTACTCAAACAATTCGAGAATGCAACAAGTCCCAAACTAAAGCTGATTATCCCGCAGATGATGTACATCTGGTAAACCAAGTAAAACAAAAGCTGAAAGGGAACAATGAATATTACTCATCTGATTCGGATTGTGATATGATGAACGATGAAATTGAAATTGATGACAATTTTCCATCGCAAATAGGTGGCAAATTTAACAAATTAAAAGTGGATGTAATCTCTATAAATACATCAAAAAGTAAAATCCAGAAACCGCCACCAATTTTGATTAAAAAATTGGATAATGAAAAAATTGGTGAGATGAAGTCAAGATTGAAAATGTTAACCGGAACAATGTTCCGTATAACATCAAATGAAGCAAATTCTGTAAATATATCAATATATCCGGAAAATAATGATCAGCATACTAAAGCTGTTGAAATTTTGAAGAAAGATCATCAATTTTACACGTACACGCCGAAGGGTTTGAAACCCAAAATTATGATTGTACGAGGTATCTATCAGGAAACAGATATAAATGAAATCAAAAATGATCTTATCAATAAAGGACTAAATGTTATTGATGTTTACCCAATGTTCAAATATACAAAATTTGAAAATGAAAATGGAACAAAAATTAAACTCCCGTGTTTTACCGTGACATTTGATCCTACGACTAAAACCAACGATGTAAAAACAACCCAGGGTTGCTGTGAATAAATTGCCAGGGTAATCATGTGGCAAGTTATAAGGATTGTCCAAAACGCAAAGAATTCTCAGGTAAGAATAATAAAACTTTTAATGCGAGCAAAAATTTTATAGTAAATTCCCCCCGGTTATTTAATTCCAATTTCTCAATGCCTGGTATTAAGTATGCTGATATGGCTAAAGGCGTTAATGAAATACAAAAAGTAAAACAAAATTCAGATAATAGTAATAATAATAAATTAAGTGAATTTGTCTCCAAGTCAGAGGAGATTTTTGGCATGATTCTATATAATCTATTTCTATGGTGTCAATCTGTAAATTCAATTTTTTTTCGTGTAAATTTTTATATTAAATTAATTTTAGATAAAATGATATTTGCTTTCGTCAATTTTGGGAAATCTTTTGGATTCTGGCCTGGGTTTGTGGTAAGCTATATTTAAATCTTCTAATTCCTCTAAGTTTGTTGTTTGTCTGTCCCGAATTTTTATTCATACCGTAATTTGATCGACGTCACAGAAATGTGGAAATTTGAAAATTGTTGTGATCGTCGTAGAGGAAAGACGTGTTTTTGTCTCTCCTTTAAATAAATTATTATTAATATTTTAATTCAAATCAGTTTAGGAATGTGTAGTGTGAGAGTGATGTGCTATTTTTGAGTGAGTTTTGTTCTTTAGAAGTTCACCTGTTAATACAGGTGAATTGAGACAGTTATTATGAAAATTACGTTCAACACATATACAATCAGAGAAGTGTCTTTTTATTCTAATTTTGAGCCCTGACTTTTGTGTCTAGCGGTCGATTTTTTTTTTCTGTTTGGATTTTTTTTTAAATAAATTTTAAATAATAAAAGCTAAACTTATGTATTGCTGTTAATCATCATTTCTGTGGAATGGGGCTTCTGGATGATGTTGCCATGTAGATGCTGTAAAAAGACACGGACGATTGGCATCTAAATCTAACCGAATACGTAATTTGATGAGACACAGACAGAAAAGGAGTTTATAATTTGAATGTGCTTGTGCATTATATTCTTTTAAAATGAGCTTGAAAGCTCAAATAAGAGTGTAAAGTTACAATCAAAATTTTAATGTGTATACCAAATAAATAAATAAATAAATAAATAAATAAATAAATAAAATAATTATATAAAAGTTACTTATTTATTATTGTTATTGTTATTATAACTATTTACATATATGTGAACGGTAATTTATAATCGTATACATAGAAACTGACATTTCAAGGGAATTCCCTTTGCCCATGACGTTGATGAATTTTGTGAAAATTCAAATTTCGAATTTGAAAATTCAAATAATATACCATACTCCATCACTAATATGGAAACTAATGTTGATGAGATCAAACAAATTATAGCCAAATTGAGTAACAAAAAAGCGCCGGGGCATGATGGCATCTCAAACTTATCATTAAAACAGCTCCCAATCTCTGGTTTTGAACAAATTGTTTTAATAACAAATTCAATTTTGAGTCTTGGTTACTTCCCAAACACATGGAAACTTGCAAAAATAATAGCGATACCAAAACCCGGCAAACCTAAAACCCCGGAACATATGAGACCAATTAGCCTTTTGAGCGGCTTAAGCAAAATAATTGAAAGAATCATCGGAAATCGTTTGCGTGTGGCGATAAATCATTTAATTCCTAACGAACAATTCGGATTTGTAAACCATAGAAGTACAACAGATGCTTTAATGCGGATTACAAATTTAGCGAAATATGCTAAAAGATATCGTAAAATTATGGCAATTTTGATTCTGCTTGGCATGACGGCATAGTACACGAGCTGATTGTATGTGGGGTGCCACCAATTTTAATATCAGTTATAAAATCATATTTAACAAATCGTAAGTTCTTTGTTTCTATAGATAATGTTAACTCTACGACAAGAGGCATTCAATCGGGGGTTCCTCAAGGTTCAGTGCTTGGACCAATTTTATACATCTTTTTTATACATGACATGCCGGAGACAAAGCTGTACAACACACATTTCTAGATTTATGCTGATGATACGGCTATTTTCAGTATAAGCCGATGTGAATACACACGTACTCAAAGAATACAGAAATATCTCGATATTCTTAATAAATATTTCAATAGATCGAAGATAAAAATCAATAAATCTAAAACACAGCTTCTATTAATTTATCCAACAACTAATTATCAAAAGAGACTTAAAAAGGGTACTGATATAATAATTAATGGTCACAAAATAACCCCAACAGAGTCCGCGAAATATTTGGGGATCACTTTAACAAGAAATTTAAATTTCTCCCAACACGTAAATAGCATTAGGAAGCATGTTTTTGCAGCTTTTAGAATATTGTATCCGGTTCTGAATTATAACAGTGGTCTTAATTCAAATATTAAATTAATGATCTATAAATTATATATACGACCTATAGTGACATATGCTGCCCCGGCATGGTATGAATTAATAAACAAAGCACAAGCGGATTGTCTGCAAAAAATTCAAAATAAAGCATTTGTCTTTAATAGCTGGCCACGTCCTCCAGACTACAAACAAAGCTCAATTTTACTATTACACAAATTAGCGAATATTCTGAAGATTGAGGAATTTAATAAAAAACTTCTTGAAAGTAAAATTATAAAATTATTAGCATCAACGAATAAATTTTTAAATGAAATTGCGCACAAATCTTAAATTCTTAAATAATAAACTCGCATTATAAACCTATTCTTACTAGGAATACTGGTAAATTGTCTAAAAGTAGTTGTAAGTTAATTTTAAGTTAGTATATAAGTTAGTGTTAAGGCATAGGTTAAGACAACAAATTTCAAAGGATATAAAACCTTTAATTAAAAACATATTTAAAAAAATTAACAATATATGCAAATAGCATCTAATAAATAAGTCTAGCATAAAACCATAAGGTTACTGTAGATAATTAAAGATAAATTTGTACTGAAAATTGTATTGAAAAAAAAAATTATATAATAAATGAACATAGATGAAATAAAGTGTAATTTTAAGTTAGTGAATAAAATTAATTATTACAGTGTAGATAAAAAATAGCGAAACACACAAACATTCTGTGCTGTGGGACTAAATATAGATTAAGTGTGAACAGCTTCGTATACGTGAAGGGGTTCATAGTATACAATTAATGGTAAGACGTAGACAGGTACGTGTAGATTATTAAAAACATTTTTTTCTGGATTTTTTCAAAAACATTTATAAACAAACATTTAGTGAAGTGAAAAATAATTTTTTTTTGGTTTTACAATGGAGGTCGACCATGAGAAAACGGCCGCAAAACGTGCACATGAACCGGGTAATTCAGACGATGATAACAACATCGTCACAAAAATAGTGGTAAAAAACAATGAAAACAATACAACAAAAAGTGACAAAAAAAAATACTCAAATTTATCTCTAAAAACACAATCAACTGAGGAGGAGTTAGCTAACATTGGAGCTGACGCTCAGGTAAAACGACGCCAATCATTAAGATTATTGGCAAATGAAAAAGCGAAATTACTAACCGAAGAAAATAATGACCTTAAAACAAGTTTACAGTCAGCTAGAACAGAACTAGCTGAACTCAAACAAATGATAACACAGATGCAACAAACCACACCGAAGACAGTACAAACAGTTACAAAACAAACAACAAGTACTGAACACCCAATAACGACACAAAACAGTCAAAAAATCGGTTAAGAACCGAAACAAAAATACAGCATCCACAATAAATAAAAGCACCGTACAAAAACCACAAGTACAACAACAAACAAACAAACAAACAAAATACACAGACGGTTACAAACACTGTAACAACAAAAAGTACAAAACCACCACCAATACATAATCACAACCAACAGATAAACGATACGATAAAATTAATCAAAGGCATAAATATTGAAAACTTCCATATTAAACGCGTAAATAACAACAAACATACATTACAAACGCAAACAATGGAAAATTACAAAGAGGCCAAAAAAATTCTAAACGAAGTGAACACACCATACTTCACTTACACACCCAAGAACGAGAAACCAAAATCCATAGTCCTAAAGGGATTACATGAAAACGAAGACTTGGAGGAATTAAAAACACTAATTCAACAACACAACATTAACGTGATAAATATTTCACAACTAAAAACAAAAAATTCAACATCACAGGAAAGGAAACTCCCACTTTACATTGTTCAATGCGCACAACATAAAGACATTAAACTACCAGACGGTAACATGGGAAGCGCTTAAAAAACAAGATGCCATCATGCAATGCCACCAGTGCCAACGATTCGGACATGCAGCGGCCAACTGCAACCTAAAATACCGATGTGTAAAATGCGATCAGCAACATGAGCCTGTTCAATGCTCAATCAAGGAAGCGGTAAATAAAGAGGAAGTGTACTGTATCAACTGTAAAGCCAATGGACACCCAGCCTCGTACAAAGGCTGCCCGATCTACCAGGCAACATTACAAAGACTAAAAGATAGGATCAACGAAAAACGTAACAAACAACCAGTACAAATTCCAATCACAAACCAAACATACGTCAGCCAAGAGAACGGCTCATTTGCGGATATGCTGAAAGGAGCAGCAAGACAAACTGCATAACCTACAGGCGCAACCAGCACAACAAACGAGAACGCAAAGAAAATACAGCTCCTAACAAGCAAAATAGACAAAGTGGCTGAAACAGTCGCACAACAAGGAGAACAAATAGCTGCGCTTTTAGCACTTATACAACAATTAGTGAAATGAATAGCCCTCAAAACGACAAATTAAAAATAATAGCAATCAACGTGAACTCAATAATCAGCACGCACAGAAGACTAAATTTACTGAACTTCTTGAACACTAACAACCCGGATATTGCACTGTTAAGTGAGACTAAACTAAATAATAAACATAATATAACATTTAAAGATTACAACATAATACGGAAAGACAGAGCACACGGGAAGCGTGCAGGGAGCACAGCAATAATAATAAAAAACAATTGTAAATACCAACAAATAAACACAAACATCGAAAATAATAATTCCGGTATCGAGTACAAGGTAATCAAAATAAAGATAAAAAATAGCAATAAATATTTATACGTCATTCAATATATTGCACAAGCTGCAACCATACCGTGACCGAAGCACACTTCCACAACGAATGGAATGAGCTATTCACGAAGCACGACCTGGCAAATCCCAATCACTACTACATTATAGCAGGTGATTTCAACGCCACGCATACAAATTGGGGAAACACAGCAAACAACATCCGAGGAGTAAAATTGGCAGACTGGATGGAGAGCAACGACATCGACTACAAAGCAAACTATATATACCGGACAGCCCCACATTTCTACGATCAAATAACATACTGGACTTTGCAATAGTGGACATGAGACTGAACATACCAACAGACGCCCGAGGGAGAATACCAGCACACACATATGACAGCAACCACAAAGCAATTGAAATCACCTGCAACAACTATAATAATCAAAATCACTCATTTTCATTAGACACACTTAACGTAGAATCAGTAAAATTTAATTTCAATAAGTCAAATTGGCCCTTATGGCAAAAAAAACTAGAAAAAATATACAACAAACATTTAAAAAATAACAATATAAATCACATAATACCAGTAAACAGGAACATAACAAACAGAGAAATAGAAGAACATATAATTACAATAACCAATTTAATAAACACAAACATAAAAGAATCAACACCGAAAATAACAAGACACAACAACATGGAATGCTACACAAACAGCACCATAAAAAAATTATACAAAATCAAATCACAAAGAACCAGCCTACTAAAACACGGAAGAAGAAACGGAAGATGGACGGAACAACAAACGAGACTTATAAAAGCTGATATACGACGCATCAACGAATTAATCGCACAAAATGTAAAACTAGAGGTGAACAAAAAATGGACGGAATACATCAGCCAAATAAGACCAGGACCAAAAATGTTCCGACAAATAAAACGGATCAGCACGGAAAAAACGGACATAGAAATCAAGCAGCTAACAGTAGACGAGAACGAGACATCGAACATGCAGACACTGGGAATGTACTGGCAGACAATGGAAAAACACGCAAATGGATACAACAGTTACGATCAACAGGACAACTTAAACATCCTGGGACATTATATCGAAAAAACAACAATTCCAAACCCAGCACTCGGGAAACCAGCACACGAACAAATCATAAACAATCACATACAACCATTAAAATCACTTTTCACATATAATAATAATAATCATATAAGTAAAACTAAATTCACTAACAATAATACACCAATAGAACCAAATAATAACGATAAATATTTTATAACACTAACAGGCTTAAATAATATATTAAAATGTTTAAATACAAAAAAATCGTTCGGCCTGGACAACCTACCGTGCGTAACGTTAAAACACCTGCCAGAAGGACTAACCCGAGAACTGTGCTGCTTAATAAACCAGTGTCTTAACAACAGGTCGTTCCCTGAAAATTGGAAAACAGCAAAAATATACCCTATACTGAAAAAGGGAAAATCACCGACCGATCCAATTAACTACCGACCGATAAGCCTTCTCTCGAACCTTGGAAAAATCTACGAAATCATAATATATGATAAAATCCAAGATCATATTAGCGAACACCAAATTCTACCGGACAATCAGTTTGGATTCCGACAACATCATTCCACCATCCACGCAATCACCAAACTGACGTCAGATGTGTGCAGAAACATGAACCAAACTGATAGTACTGGTACGATCCTAATTGACATGGAGAAGGCCTTCGAATTCGTATGGCTAGATGGATTGCTATACAAAATGGATAAAATGCAATTTAATAAAGACATACTACAACTACTATTCGAGCTCCTATACAACAGAAAATTTAAAACTATAAACGGTAAGGAGATATCGACAAAAACATTCAGCATACACAACGGATTGCAGCAGGGATCGATCACAGCACCAATATTATTCAATATTTACACCAAAGGATTAATCGAATACGCAAAAATCAACTCGGACAAAATACAAACAATAGCGTACGCAGACGACCTGGTGATATACGGAACAGGAAAAAAGGTCACGGACATTACGAAAAACATACAAGAAGCAGTAAATTTCACAGTGGATTACTTGCACACATGGAGGATAAAAGTAAACCCGGCTAAATGCGAAGCAATTCTGTTTAGAAAGCCATACCAATTATCATCATCAGATACACGAAACAACTGGAAATAATTCAAAATAAATATAATTGGTACGACCTGTGAGCAAAAGCCAGCTGTGAAATACCTCGGGATACGATTAGATCAACGCACAAATAGCGAACGCGAAGAAGATTTTCCACAAATATCGACGGATCTTTGAAAGCAAAGAAATCGACATAAAAGTAAAACAAATCTGCTACAAATCTTTGGTACGACCAATATTATCATATGGTTGCCCGATATGGTGGAACATAGGTCCATACACAATGGAAAGGCTCCGAATCTTTGAGCGTAAATGTCTTCGATACTGCCACGGAGAACACCGAACGGCACGCTCCGGATACAAAAAATACACATCAGACCAGATACAATACGAACGATTCGGAAAAGATCGGATAGACCTCCACATATTAAAATTAGTAAGGGACCATATTAAACGATCCACACAAAACACAGAAAACTCGATAATATTTGCACCTTAGGAAGGATACATACAAGACGCAACGACAAGATACCCAAAAATCTACCATCTCGGAAGACGACAGAACATCAAAGGATTTGAGGATGAGATTTTTAAACACCCAAACGCGACAAACCTATACAACCGATTTAAATTTTCGAACATAATTTTAGATACGGTGCAAACAAGGAAGGAGAGACAAAAATACTGGTGGCTGCAGAACGAGGCAACCTAAACAACACAACGACAACGGACCGGACACACACAACACAATAAAATCATACGAAATGATGAGCCGAGAGTGGGAATGGCAGAGGAGAACGGACACTGAAGCGAGTGATCCAAAACCATTCCACAATCACTCTGGGACTCATTTCAATTAGCAAGTGTTTTGGCATTTTTTTCTCTTTTTGGCCAAAATACAATTAAGATAAAAATTGATATCACTTAAAATTTAAAGACCCATTTGAATTGTATAAAACGTAACATAACCGGGTATGAGACTCCTCCGGGAGCATATACTCTAATAAGTGTAAAGGAACAAGGTCATTTCGCAAATCCTCTTTGGCCCGACCTTAGACAATATAGATTTTGTTAAAATAAAGCTGTGATTTAGGAAAAAAAGAAAAAAAAATGTTTAGAATACCACTCGATTGACGGTCGCCAAAGTGTATACATCGTTATGTACAACGTGCAGTGAAAATTATTTAAATATTCAAATTAAATAAAAACCCGTTAAAATAATCGTTTAAAATACTAAATGTGTTATGTATTATGTGAATAGTGAAAATTGTGCAAAAACATTATATACAATTGTTGTTAATGTGTATTTAACATAAAACAATTAAAAGTGGGGAGAAAATACATAAAAAATATTCAAAAATTCAAAATAAAATAAAACAAATGAAAATCGCGAACAAAATTATCGCTCGCTTTTCGTATATTTGAAACAAAAAAGAACAAAAGACTTATAGCATATATACAAAATAAAAATTTGTTTCCGTGTGTGTTTGTGTGCAAATAAAATATAAGAAAAACAATTGACATTTTATAATTTTAGTATATAAGAGGAAAAAACAACAACAATTTCAAATATATTTGAAAAATACGATATAAATCGATTCCCCTACCCATTTACATGCAATCTTAATACAAAAATGTTAAATGAACATTTTGCACCTACGATTGATCAACAATCAAGTACAAATGAAAATGGGAATATGCAAGGCACGAATGCGCCATTAAATATTGAAAACGGGACTCAGTTTTCAACAAAAATTTATAGAAAAATGCCTTCTACCGACAAAAAGAAACGTGTTAAGCCGATTCTAATTACGGAAAATCAACGGGCTAACAACAAAATCAAAAATGTACAGACCGAAAACGCGAAATTGCGTGAGCGAATCGAATACATAGAGAATTTGTGGAATGGCACCGAGATTAAGCCACCATTAAATAGAGAATATGAAATCCCAGTGAGTCAAAATAAATTTGAACCTCTGGTCGATGATGCTATGAATGATATGGACGATCTAATCGATCAGAATCCCCAAAAAAATGAAACGTTTGATAATTTGAAGCAGACTATCAAGCGAAAAAACGAATCTGGACCAGAAATTATAAAACAGAAGGCGAAAAGCGCTAAAACTTCGAACCCGTTAGTAAAAGTGATGAACACGGCTGAGTCACCAGAAAAATCAGTAAAATCAGTGAAACCGCCACCACTTCATCTACACCAACAAGCAGTTAAGGATTCACTCAGCTTAATGATAACGAAATTCGAAGAGTGAGCAACGATAAACACTCAATCATGAGAAAGCGAGCAAATTACTTCAGGAAGTAAACACACAATATTTCACATACACGCCCAAATCACTAAAGCCGAAAACATTGGTGTTGAAGGGGCTAACGGAAGATGAAATTATCGAAGACCTAAAAGCTGACCTAGAAGCAAATGAGGGTGGTACAATCATAAAAATAACACAAATGCAGAGTAGAGGAATTAATGAGAATCGCCGTAAGTTACCTCTCTACATAGTACAATGCCATCCAGAAACAAATCTGTCAAACGTTATAAAAATCAAGGCAGTCAACTATCAACGTGTATCTTGGGAGAACATGAGAAAACAAAATGGGATAATGCAATGTCGTAAATGTCAACGGTTTGGACATGCAGCCTCGAATTGCCACTTATCATATCGTTGTGTCAAATGTGCCGTACAACATAATCCAGAGGAATGCCCTGTTGTATCAAAAACTGAGCAAAAAAATATCTATTTCTGCCAACTATGAAAAATCGGGCCATCCAGCATCTTTTAAAGGTTGTCCAGTATACCAGAAAATGTTGGATAAACTTAAAAATAAAATTAAGGAGAAACAATTAAATACAACGAAGAATTTTACTTCAATACCGGTAAATGCGGAAAATGGCACTTACGCAGATATGCTAAAACCAAAACAACCGAACCAGATGACCGTAGAAAACCTTGCCATTAAAATTGAGATAATGGCCCTAACTATTCAACAACAAAGTGAACAGATCTCTCAATTATTGTAAATCATCAGCTCGATATGAACGATATCAAAATAGTGGTTGTTAACGTGAATTCCATCGTCAGCGTACATAGACGACTAAATTTAGTGAATTTTCTGGAACAACAACAGCCAGATGTAATGTTGATTAGTGAGACAAAATTAAACTCCAGACACCACATACAATTCAAAAATTACGAAATTGTTCGGCAAGACCGACCAAATTCATTCAACGGTGGCGGCACAGCAATTTTAATAAAACGAAATATTACATTTCAACACATACAGATTAGCAAATTGCAACGGTTCAAAGATGTCGAGAATACAATTATCAAAATAAACCTTAAAGATAATAAGAAATTGTATTTGGTTGCGGTGTACTGCTCAAGCCATAACACCACTGAAGCAGGACAACAATTTGAGGCGGACACAAATTTTCGAAACACTCGAACTAATGAATGCTGACACCTACTACATCGTAGCTGGTGATCTAAATGCACGGCACTCGAATTGGAATAATACAAACCATAATAAAAGAGGGATCACGTTAAATCGTTGGCAAACGGATAAGGGATTCTTACATAAATCCCAAATATATAAACCGAATGCACCGACCTACAGACCAACAAGTAGTTACTTGGATCTAGCGATTGCTGATACACGACTTAAAATCAGCACGAACGATAGTGGAGAAATACCCACGTTGTATTACGAAAGCGATCACCGTGCCATCGAAATCCACTGTTCAGAGGTACAGAGAAGTGACGAATATTTAAAAGATACCCAAACGACTAATCTATCAGTTTGCAAACACGAATTGGCCGATCTGGACCACAAAATTGAAGAGCATATATAGACAACACTGCAAAGTCAATAACATCGACGGAAACATAGTGCCCAATGATAAAAATTTATCGAACAGCGACATAGAAATGTATATACAAACCATTACCGGACTTATTCATCAGAACACCAAGATGACACAACCGAAAGTACGTTACAAAAACAACATGGAATGTTATACAAATTGCACGATTGAGCGATTATATAAACATAAAAGTCGGACCGACACAGAAATAAAGAAGCTAAAGCGAACGGGTGGTACAGCTGTCACGCAGACTAGCCAAATGAGTCTACTGAAAGCCCAAATAAAACGGACGAATCAGTTGATCATTGAAAACATCAAAATACAGACCAATAAATATAGGCAAAATAAAATAGAAGCGATAAAGCCCGGATCAAACATGTTTGCCGCGACGAGAGGTATCTGGCGATCGAAAAATAAACACCCGGCAGGAGAACTGATAATTGACGACACTGAAGCCAGAAATATAAATCTTGACTGGAGTAGCATTCCCAAATCAATCAGTGGTAAATATTGCAACCTCAACATACAACAAAATCTAAATATTATCGGGCACTATATCGAGAAACAAACCATCGCAGAGGCTACGCCGGATATAACAGCGCACGCATCGTTAATCGAACGTCAGATATTCTTATCTTATCTTATGAAGGAGGAGCATCTACGAGAGACGAATGCTAACATCACCAAAATAATATTTACCGATCTTAATCGAGCAAATGCACCAATCGAATCGAACCCATCGTCATCACCATCGGACAGTTATTTTACAAGTATGGAGGAACTGAAATATATTTTGACTCAGCTTAGTCAGAAAGAGACTTGTTAAAGCTGGTTTGAGAGCACTTAAACCAGTCCAGAAGCCTGAGTTCACACTACTAGTGAAAAAAAAACGTTTGCTATGGGCCCAGGCGCATGTTTCTTGGACTCCAGAGATGTGGAATGAAGTGATCTTCTCCGATGAATCAAAATTCAAGCTACATGTTGGAGATGGAAGAATTCTCGTAAGGAGAAAAGCGGGCGAGAGACTTAGCAACGAATGTCTTTTAAGACTTCCACCGAAAAATGAAGGAGTTATGGTCTGGGGATGCTTTTCTGGACATGAAACCGGTAGATTGTGCTTCCTTAGTTCCAGCGTGACAGCAGCTGTTTATCTGCAGGTCCTTCAGAACGAATTAGAGCCTTCTGTGTTAAAGTTCTTTGGCGAGACTTGCCCATTTATTTTTCAACAGAACAACGCTCCGTGCCATACCGCCAAAGTGGTGAGTTATTAATTTTGAATTGTAGATAGACAAACTGGCTTTCAGATAAACATAAATAATTTGTTAAAAACTTGTTTTTTTTCTTATCTCTTCATTTAAAGGTAAAAAAGTACTTCGAAGAAAACAGTATCGATGTGTTGAACCGGCCCCCGTATAGTCCAGACTTAAATCCAATTGAAAATATTTGGTCTATAATGAAGCTAGAAGTAGCAAGGAAGCGCCCAGAATCGATTGAAGCTTTAAAAAGTTTGTTGATCACGATTTGGGAATCCATATCTCCTGCGACTTTGAGAAATTTATCAAATTCAATGAATCGGAGGTGTATCGCTGTATTTTTGCAAGAGGCGGTCCAACAAAATATTAATATTAAAGATTGAACTTCTATAAATCAATAAAACACAAACAAAAAAATAAAAAATAAGTGTTTAATTTATTACATTACTTTAACACCCATCAACGTATTTTGAATATTTTGGCATTTTTCGGGGTTCTGCCCCTAAATTGCAGGTAAATTTTTTTTTCAAAAAATTACGTCATACATGTATTTAAAATGAAACAATAAACAAATTGTTTTCAAAAGTTTTGTAATTTTAGCAAAAAAAGACTTCAATTTGCAATAAATTCGTTTGTCCCACTTTTTTTCCCAGCACTGTATATAAAATCCACCCGTACAGTGTGTCTTAATTACATCGAAGCTACATTTCGATTCTTGTACCTTGGAATTAGTGGTGGCAAATCTCCAAGATTATTCAGTCCGGTACCACCGTTAACTAAAGTCGTGTTATTTCGGAAAAGTTAGTGCTCGAGCTGGAAAGGGCGTCCCACATAGGATCTCGGAGCATATATTTGTATGAAATGCCCAGATGCAGTTAAAGGATACGCTAAACGAATGATATGGATACCATATAATACTATCAAAGCATAAGGTTGCTGAACTTCTACAGCAAGCGAAATCGACGGTTAAGTTTTTTCAACGGGGCCTGCCAAACAACACATCCGGGATAATTCAACTGTATATGGTGACGTAGTCAACAATTTCTTTAATTTTTTTTTAACTTTAACTAACCACATAATAAATATTTTTTTGATTATTTTTACTAACCCTTTTAATTAAGATATTTCGATTAACAATATTTAAATAATTTAGGGTTGTATTACCGGGTTATGTGTGTCATATGTATGTATCATGTAAACACATGATATGGTTCATAGGGATAACCTATAAAGCATGAAGCAGTAGAAGATAATATGTACATAAGATAGTACGTAAAAAGGTTAATACGTTTTGTAATAATTAATATTATAATTATATATGTGATTTAAATAAATAATAATAATTGAATTAATAAATATAAAGTATTTCATTAATAAAAATAACATAAATATAATATGGCGCAGCCGGATGGAGGAAATAATTGAAGATTAAAAATCTATTATAATACATAAATAAAAATACGTCCGTAAAGTCAAAAAAAAAAAACGTGGGTAATATAACTAAAAACTAAAAATTCGGAAAATGGATAAATATGAATCCATTGGTTTAATCGCTCCAAATCCTCTTTGATTTGAGGGAAACGTCGAGCAAAATTTTAAAAAATTTAAAATTAAATTCGAGAACTACTTAAAAGCGATTGAAGCCAACACAAAAACGGACGAAGTCAAAATAGCGATCCTCTTAAATATATTTGGTGATGAAGCAATGGACAAATATGAAACATTCAACATAAAAGAAGAAGAACAAAATAAATATGAAGCTGTGATAAAAGCATTTGAAAATTACTGCATTCCACAAAAGAAAAATCAAAGTATAATTCGACGCATATTTTTTAAACGGATGCAACAAGAGGGTGAATCATGCGACGAATATATCATATCATTAAAAAAGTTAAGCCTGAATTGTGAATTCGGAGAGCTAAAAAATAGCTTAATCAAGGACAAAATAATAAGTGGTATACGCAATAATAACCTAAAGGACAGACTCTTAAGAGAAGAAGATACGGACATGGAAAAGTGTATAAGATTGTGTAAAACGGCGGAAATAGCAGAACAACAACTCAAAGCATTGAAAGAGACAAATACAGTCAATGAGATAAAGGGACCAATACAGAGAAAATATCCAAGTAATTATTGTGGAACAACAAATAAACCGGACAAAAAAGGCAATACAATAATCAACAACAAAATTATAATCAATATCGGAACAATAATCAATATCAAAAATATGGTCAACATAATTATAACCAAAATCATTCATGGCACATTAATAATAGAAGAAACCAACAACAAAGCCATTGTGGAAAATGCGGATTTCAACATCAATATGGGAGATGTCAGGCATTCAATAAAATTCGTAAAAAATGCAAAAAGTTCTATAACATGTGTAGAACATCAGAAGATAAAAAGTCAAACAAAATAAATTATTTAGAAAATATTGAATATCCCGTAAATAATTGTAATAGAGAGAATACATTTTGAGGTTGTATAGAAAATAAAAATGAAAATAACATAGGGTGGTACGAAAAAATTGATTTTAAAATTGATACAGGAGCCGATTGTAATGTACTAGATTATAATTCGATAAAACATTTAAATGTTAATTTAATTGAAAGTAGTTCTAATTTAATAACTTACAATGGAGCAAAAATAAATATTTTAGGAATAAGTTACTTAAAGTCAAGAATAAAAGACAACATTTATAACATTAAATACTACATTGTTAAAGGTAAGTCAATTCCAATATTAGGATTACCAACGGTACAAAAAGTAGGTTTAGTACAAAGAATTAATTTATTAGAGGAAGATATTTTTAATGAATATAGAGACATTTTTAAATGTATTGGTGAAATTCCAAATTTTTTATACAATTTTACATTAAAAGACAATTATGAACCAAAAGTAGAACAACGATGCAGAAGAATACCATTCAAAATACAAGAACAATTCAAGACTGAATTAGATAATATGGAATACCAGGGTATTATTAGGAAAGTACAAGAACCAACAGAATTTGTAAGTCAAGTTGTTATAATTAACAAAAAAGATGGGTCATTAAGAATCTATTTAGATCCTCAAAATTTAAATTCTAATTTGTTAAGAGAATATTACCCGATGCCAACATTCGAGGAAATAGCATGTAAAATGCAAAAATCAAAAGTGTTCAGTACTTTAGACTGTAGCAAGGCATTCTACCAAATAAAATTATCAAAAAAAAGCTCATTATATACAACTTTTATAACACCTTTTGGAAGATACTGCTTTAAAAGAATGCCATATGGTATAAAAACAGCGACAGAAATTTATTACAGAAAATTTAAAGAAACTTTCGCAAATATAAAAAATATAGAGATATATGTAGATGAAATTATAGTTTGGTCTGGAAATATTGAAGAACACAATCAAATATTAGCAAAAGTTTTAGATATAGCAAAAGCTAAGAATATTAAATTTAATAAGGACAAATGCAAGTTTAAACAAAAATCAATAAAATTTTTAGGCCATATATTCGATGAATAAGGTATCAGGATTGATAACAATAAAATTCAAGCCATTAAAAACATGAAAATTCCAAAAAATAAAAAGGATGTAGAAAGATTCTTGGGCATGATAACATATGTATCAAAATTTATACCTAATGTATCGAACCTAACTGAATCATTGCGTAAATTAATTAAAAAGAATGAAACATTTATATGGGGTGAACAACAAAATAAAGATTTTGCAAGTTTAACAGATATCATAACTAAAGATCCAGTTTTAGCATATTATGACTCGAGAAAAGAATGCAAACTTAGTGTAGATGCGAGTAGCGCAGGTGTAGGAGCAGTTTTACTACAAGAGAATAAACCTATAGTATACAGCTCAAAAGCTTTTACAGAAAGCCAACGGAAGTGGGCACAAATTGAAAAAGAGTTAAATGCAATAGTATTTGGATGTGTTAGAAATCATCAGTTGATCGCAGGAAGAAAGATAGAAGTAGAAACAGATCACAAACCACTGATACCAATATTTAAGAAACCATTGAACGAAATACCCATACGACTACAAAAAATGAGAATGAGATTACAACCATATGATATTGACTTAAAATATAAACCAGGCAAAGAATTAATAATCGCGGATATGTTATCTAGAGCTCATATAGATGAAGTAGAAGACGATACAGAAATATCAAATATGTCAATTTTAGTCGTTCATTTACAAGAAAACATGTCAGACAAAAGAATAACCGATCTGATAAATGAGTCTAACTCAGATGAAGAAATAGTGACATTAAAAAATTAGATTAGATTAGGATGGCCGAATGACAAACAATTAATTCCAGATAATATTAAACAATACTTCACTTATAAAGAAAATCTTTTTGAATATAATGGTTTAGTTTGGAAAAATAATTGCATAATAATACCGAAAAATTATAGAAGTGAAATATTAAACAAATTACATTATAATCATCTGGGAATAGAAAAGACAAAGTTAAGAGCTCGTGAAATTGTATTTTGGCCAAAAATGAACGCCCAAATTGAAAACATCATAATGAATTGTAAAACATGTTTAAGATTTCAAAAGTCAAATCAAAAGGAATAATTGATAAGTTCTGAAGTTCCAACAGGAAAATGGCAAATCGTAGGAACTGATATATTTCATTTTAAAAATAATAATTATTTAATAGTAGTCGATTATTTTACAAAGTATATTGAAATGGCCATATTGCCTGATATGTCGAGCAATACCACAATAAATATTTTAAAATCTATTTTTGCACGACATGGAATACCTTTAATGGTAAGAAGTGACGGAGGACCACAATATAGTGGCAACACATTTAGATATTTTTCAAAAATGTATGAATTTGAACATAAAATGTCAAGTCCTCACTATCCAAAAAGTAATGGAATGGTTGAAAGTCCCATTCAGACTTTAAAAAGGATAATGAAAAAAGCAGAGTATGACAATAGAGACGCATATTTAGCTTGATGGAATATCGTAATACACCTATTTCACATAATATAGGATCACCAAACCAATTATTATTTGGACGTAACGTCAGAAGTTTGCTACCTTACATAAATAATACCATTGACAATGACGTACAAGAAAAACTCAAAGAAAGACAAAAAAATAGATAAAATATATTACGATATTAAGGCTAAAAAACTAACTGAATTTCAAATAGGAGACAATATAAGGGTTCAAAATAAAAATAAGGAATGGGAATCAGCAATAGTGTTAGACAAAAATGCTGAGCATAGACGATACCAAATATTGACAGAAAATGGAAAAGTATTAAATAGAAATAGAAGTCACATAATAAAAGACAGTAAATATAAAAAATTTGAAATTTTACCAGAAGAAAAAATGGTCGAAAGGAGTATTAATGAAAATATGACTAAAGCAAATATTAACGTAAATAACAATATTGATAATGAAAAAGAAGGATATAATTTAAGGGTCAATGACGAAAATGAAATGATTGTAAGAAATGAAAATACTAATCATAGACCAAGAAGGAAAATTACAAAACCGTCTTATTTGAAAGACTATATAACAGAATAAAAGTAAATTCAAGAAATAATCCTAGTTGAGTGAAATGATTAATGTTTTCATTTCCAAATGAAATGTGTATTGAAATACATTGTTTGAATTAGATAGTAAGATAAAATCAAATGTAAGAAAACTAATTATAGATATTGAATTAATTATATTGAATGAAATATTTTTAAAAAAAAGGAAGATGTCATATGTATGTATCATGTAAACACATGATATGGTTCATAGGGATAACCTATAAAGCATGAAGCAGTAGAAGATAATACGTACATAAGATAGTACGTAAAAAGGTTAATACGTTTTGTAATAATTAATATTATAATTATATATGTGATTTAAATAAATAATAATAATTGAATTAATAAATATAAAGTATTTCATTAATAAAAATAACATAAATATAATAATGTGAAGTATCGATTCAGCTTCGCGAGAACTCATCTTTGTGAAATTTTGACCTCATTAGTATATGACAATTACATTTATTTCCCGGTGTATATGAATAGCAAAATGGCCCGTGAAGAATAATTTAATATGTCGTGGGGAACGAAGTACACAGGTACAGCTATAGGCATGTTTTTTTCGGATTATCATTCGACGGTTGTTGGTTCTAGGTTTGCTAATAGTGTTTTTTTTTGTTGTAGAGGAACTGAACTGTATATGAACGCGAATTCTGAAATTTTGTTAACGATGACTGTTCAGCATATGTCGTAATTAACCCACCCTCAGACTGACGGCTACCCGTTTTAATAGCGTTCGTCATAAGGCTGAGCATAAGGACAAAGTCATACGTTACAATATTACAATTAACTTAATTGAACTAATTTATCATTTTTCTAAAATAAAGGGTGTTTCAACAGGTGCGCTTCAACTTTTTCCGATAGGGACGGCGAACGACGCCATATTTTTTATTAATCTTTTGTCATTTGGAAACTTCATTAGTATACATTTCATCATGGAACGCTACACACGTGAACAGCGATTGCAAATCGTGCAAATTTTTAATCAAAATAATCGTTCTGTTGCTGTTACTTTAAGAGCATTACGGCCATTTTACGATCCATTTGACAAGCCAGCCCGTTCGACAATCGACCGTATAGTGGCAAAATTTGAGTTTACGTTTTCGCTACATAATGTTCCGGTGTCCTCGAGAGCAAGAAGTGTTCGAAGTGTTGAAAACATCGCAGCCGCCAGGGCTTCAGTTCAAGAAGACGCGAATGTGTCGCTCACACGACGTTCGCAACAATTGGGCCTTTCTGTGACATCATTGTGGCGAATTTTACGTAAAGATCTTGGCCTACATCCGTATAAGGTCAAGCTGACACAACAACTAAAGCCGTTTGACCATTTGAAGCGACGCCGATTCGTGAATTGGACCACCGGTTTAGGATTAGGATTAGTCCATTATGGAATGGACTTGGACGACATGTGGTTTCAACAGGACGGGGCCACATGCCACACAGCACACGATACAATCGTATTTCGTGAAATGGGCCCGTCCAGTGGCCGCCGCGCTCGTGTGATTTGACACCTCTAGATTATTTTCTTTGGGGTTATGTGAAGTCATTGGTCTATGCCAATAAGCCGGCGACGTTGCAAGAGCTCAGAGCCAATATAGCTCGTGAAATTGCTGGAATTTCGGCCGATTTATGCGAAAGAGTGGTCGAAAATTGGGTTCAAAGATTGGACTTCGTAAAACGTGCACGCGGTGGTCATGCAAAAGAAATCGAGTTTCATACTTAAATGTATATGTTCAAATTCGTTAATAAAAAAAAAGTTAGTTCAAAAGTCGAACAATTTGTGTTTTATTCAAAAAAAAAGTTGAAGTGCTCTTATTGAAAAACCCTGTACATTAAGACCGGAAACCCCACTAGGTGTCGGTAGAAATAGGTATGGTCAAATTGTCGGTATATCTAGTGTTAATAATTTAACTGAACTATCCTTTTTGTAAACAATTTCAAAACACTGAGAAATATCCACTGAAATACAGTTTTTCCATATAAAAATGAAATGCTTCTCTTACTAAAACGATTTTTGCAAGAAAACAAAAAATAACGGTGTTCTAGTTTTTTGATATGTTGTAAAATATTAATTATCGAATTCTAGAAAAAAAAAAAAAAAAAAAATAGGTTTTTGAGAAAATCTAAAAAGAACATTTTGGCGGGAAATTTAGAGAAGAAGGATTTAAACAATATAATATTTTTATATTTTTTTAGAAATCCTTATTAACTTACATTTAACATGAGCCCAAAATCATAATTATCGGACAATTATTTTTCTTTTTATTGACATATAAACAACATCATGATTGTCGTTTTTCTCAAAATTTGACACCCTAAATCTTTAACAACAACAACAACAAAAAATATTAAAGTATTTCAAATTTTTTTTTTCAATCAAGGCTACACATTCAAAACATAAAAATCATAAAATTAAAACATGACTTACAAAAATTTGTGATTTCAGGAATTTTTCATCAGTTATATTGAACGAGGGCTTAAAACAAACTTTGAATGAATTAGAACAAGATCATATTATTTCAAAAGTGAACGAGCCGGTTGAATGGATTAATAACTTAGTAATAGTCGAAAACGCTGATAAAACATTACGGTTATGTTTAGATCTAAAGGAATTAAACGAGGCAATTATTCAGGAATATTTTCACATTCCTACTTTAGAAGAGATAACGGTTAGTTTAACCAATAAATCGATATTTAGTGTTTTAGACATGAAGAATGGGTTTTGGCACGTTCAGTTAGATAGTGAGTCTAATAAGCTGTGTTGTTTTAATACGATTTTTGGAGTATACAAGTTTGAAAGATTGCCTTTTGGGTTGGTCATAGCTCCACAATTGTTTCAGAAAATTAATGTTGATATTTTTGGAAGGATCAAAGGAGTAATAATATATATAGATGACCTCTTAGTAGCGGCAAACGAAAAAGAACATGACGAAATCTTTAAGAAAGTAATAGATACAGCAAGGTTAATCAAATACAATGAGAAAAAGATACAGTATAAAGTCAATAGTGTTTCTTTAGGTTAGGTTAGGTTTCAGTGGTTGCTTACTGCACACTTAGGCCAATTGTAGGCCTATTCTGATACCACTCATTCACTCCACATCATTAACCCACCTACTTCACCTACTCACACAACTACAGTATACCACCTGCACATTGCAAGCTCCATGTCAACCTGTACATTGACATGGAAGGTGGGTCGGCGCGTGACACGGAATTCTGCACTCCATCAGAGGGTCTTAGTTGTATTTATTAGCATCACCGATCGTAATCGATGATGAAAATTCGATTTGCATCTAGCCTCTGATGGGATTCGAACCCAATACCTTCCGGTCCAAGTGCCGAAGCTTTAACCACTGCACCACTTGTCCGGTGTTAAAGGTTGTGTTAAATATTTCTCGACAAAAAGGGACTTTTTCCGATCAAACACCCATATCGCCGCTTCTAGTCATCAGCGTGACAAACCAGTCACACCGTTAGAAAGAGGAGATTTTAATCTATAAATCATGTGAATTGCAAGTCCTTTGAACGGGCAAAGAAGTCACAAGGTTGTGTTAAATATCCCTTTTTCGGGCCGATTTTCATTGATTCGAAAAATTTTCAAAATCTGAACCAAGGTTCAAAAAAAAATTTTTATAAGCAGTTCCCATGTAAAATTCGACGATGAATCCGAATATGTAATCGGTTTCACGCAACGACCATTATTAACGATTTTACCTGTTTGACCCATTAACTATGGGGAAATTAACTTTTTCTCGACAAAAAGGGACTTTTTCCGATCAAACACCTATATCGCCGCTTCTAGTCATCAGCGTGACAAACTAGTCACACCGTTAGAAAGAGGAGATTTTAATCTATAAATCATGTGAATTGCAAGTCCTTTGAACGCGCAAAGAAGGCACAAGGTTGTGTTAAATATCCCTTTTTCGGGCCGATTTTCATCGATTCGAAAAATTTTCAAAATCTGAACCAAGGCTCAAAAAAACTTGACTTGAAACACTTTCTGAAACACTTTGACTTGTCCGGTGTCAATAGTGTTTCTTACTTAGGTCACATTTTTTCAAAGAATGGAATTAGTGGAGATCCGTCTCGTATAAAAGCAATAGAGGCAATAAAAAATCCTCAGAATAAGAAAGAATTAGAGTATTCTAGGTATAATAAATTATATGCGGTCCTTTTTGCCGAATTTAGCGGAAGTGTCGAGTCCCTTAAGAGAATTGTTGAAAAAGAACAATAAATTTGTTTAGTTAAGCTGTCATACAGAAGCCTTAAACAGAATTAAGAATTTGTTAGTAACTTCACCAGTTTTAAGTATTTATAATAAGGATAAAGAGATTGTAATACAAACGGATGCGTCGGGAAAAGGAATAGGATCGTGTCTCATGCAGGAAGAGAAACCATTATATTATGCGTCTCGTAGTTTATCGGAAACGGGAATACAATACTCTCAGATAGAGAAAGAATTATTGGCAGTCGCATACGCATGTAGGAAATTTCATGATTTCATTTATGGTAGACCATTTCTAATACAAACAGACCATCAACCACTAATTGGTGTTTTTAATAAAAATATAACGAGTTCCCAGAGCTTGAGATTACAAAGGATGAGAATGAAATTATTATTATATACATTTAAGCTTAAATATGTTCCGGGAAGATATATGTACATTGCTGATCTTTTATCAAGAACGGAGGCGGGTGGATCAGAATTATGAGGAGGATCTAACTAAAGTAATTCACACTATAAATTTAACCAAAGAGCGGGAAGTCGCATTCATAAAAGAAACGGAAAATGATCCCGTGTTGAATCAAATAAAAAATTACTGCATGAATGGATGGCCAATAAGGAAAATCAGAAAAGGAAATGGTTTATTATAAAAATAGAAATAACATTTATATCGAAAACAATTTATTATTTTGATAGAGTAATAGTACCTCAAAGTCTAAGAAAAGAGATGTTACAAAAGATTCATGAAGGGCATTTTGGGATAGTTAAAAGCAAACAACGGGCGAGATCAGTGTTATATTGGCCTGGTTTAGACAATGAGATAGAAAATTTAGTGGTTAGTTGTCACATATGTGAGACTTTTAGGAATAATAACGTGAAAGAACACTTAGTTAGTCATGAAATACCTAATAGACCGTTTGAGAAAGTTGCCGTTGACATTTGTGAAATAGGGGTTAGTTGTTATCTAATATTGGTAGATTATTATAGTAAGTGGTTAGAGATAATAGTATTAAAGAATAAAACGTCATCAGAAGTTATTTCAAAATTAAAGTTAGTATTTGCAACATTTGAAATTCCAAATATGTTGGTAAGCGATAATCAACCGTTTGGGAGTTATGAAATGAGACAGTTTGCTGTCGAGTGGAACTTTCAAATAACCACATCATCGGAAAATTATCCTCGTTCAAATGGCCTTGCTGAAAGAGGTGTGCAGACGGCAAAGAAAATATTGAAAAAATCTACTGATTGGCCTTCAGCTTACTAAATTACACAAATACACCGTTGAGTTATATTAATGTTACACCAGTTCAATTAATAATGGGTCGAAGAACCAGAACAAAGTTGTCTATTAAAGGGAATCTTTTAATTCCGAATGCACAAAATAGTATTAAGGATAAGCTAAAATATAACAATTTCAAGTCACAACAATATTACAATAGAAAAAATTGGAATTTGGGGGGGAAAAAATTTGGCTTAGAGGTAAAATTATTCAAAAACTTGCGGCGCCTAGATCTTATTTAATTAGAACAGAAAATAATCAAATTTTCAGACGAAATTCTTTTCACTTAAGAAATACAGAAAATATAACAAAAAATCAGGGCAGTTCGGTTTATATAAATTTAGATAACTCAAATTATAACCGTAACCAGGATAATAATCAGGATATTGTAAATGAAAGTCAAAGTAATGAAAAACTAGTTTTAAGACGATCAAATCATGTCATACGACCTCCAGTTAAACTTCAAGATTATGAACGATTCTAAAAATATTAAAAAAAAAATGATAAGAAGAGATTTTGAAGTATGTATTCTTAAAAATTAATTTTATTTTATTGATTATAAATGTAATTTTGTCGTAACATGAATAAAAAAGTTACGTGTCTAATTTTTATATATTGCAAGAAATAATAAGAAATTGAAGAGGAAGGTGTTGTATATACATGTAATCACCATTTACATAAAACGTATTATGTATAGTTGCATGTGAATGAAAAGAATGATTATGAAATAGAGTGAGAGTAGAGCTCAGTTGAGTAGAAGACACAACGTAGTAAAGATTAAAATAAAAGATATTTGTTAACAATAAAAACAGATTTTATCATTTAATAAATACATAACAAACACAATAAAGAAAATGGTTTTTAACAATTAACTTAGAGTTGATCGCCTTTCCAAGTCTGGTGTTCATAGGATTAATTGCAATGATTGTAGTTTCTCCTATATTGGACAGACTGGGTGCAATATTGGAGTTAGAGCTAAAGAACATTTATCTGGTTGCAATCAATCAACATTCCATAATCATTTAACTTTAGAAAATCATACGGCTAGCTTAAACAATTTAGACATATTACATATACAACCCAAAAGCGAACGTTTAGATACCTTAGAATTTTACGAAATTCGAAAATTCATATTCCTTCATAACCCAAATCCCCTTCATCCATAACCAAAATATCCTTAACGAACAGCGAGAAATCCGTTTCTCACCAATTACGGATCCCGCCCTATTCTATTCTCACGCTCTTAATAATATGATTAATACGTCGGGTAATTAAATGTACTTCAATATACCTTAAATTTTGCTACTCAGCCGATGAATAATTCGCTTACCTGCTATGCCACCCCCCTTTTTTATTGGTAATTTTTCCGTGTAAACAACAGATGGTTGGAACGATCAATAGATTAATTTTTATTGCCTATTTTTTGTCCCTCCTTCTTTATTTCCTTTTGCTTATTTCTACTATATATAACTAAATTTTTATTTTTACAAATCAGTAGATACTCCTGATGATGACCTAACAAGTCGAAATTGATCGAGCAATTTTTAAAACATTTTGAACAAATTTAAAAAAAAAAATTTTGTGTTGCGAAATAATTAAAAAAGTGTATGATGTGTTTATTAAATAAAAATGTGTGATGAAAAGAAGAAAACTAGCGATAGACAACAACATCAGCGGGGCAGTCTACCACGAAACTCCGTACGAAGGTGAGATTGGAGACATTCAATGGACGATTCTCTACTGCAAGATTTTGTCATAAGACCATGTGAATCACTTAAAAAATCTGTCTCAATTCCTAACACCTTTCGATCACTTCCAGTCAAACAGTCTTCATCCTGTACAAGACGTCCAAAACTATATAAAATCTTCTCAATCTTCTACCTACCAGTCATCATCATAAATAAAACAAATGAAAATTACGAACGAAAAATACGATTTAAATTGATTCTCCTACCCATCTACATACAATTTTAATATAAAAATGTTAAATGAACATTTTGCACCTACGATTGATCAACAATCAAGTGCAAATTAAAATGGGAATGTGCAAGGCACGAATGCACCATTAAATATTGCCAACAATATTGAAAACGAAAATTTGTAGAAAAATGTCTTCTACCGTCAAAAAGAAACATGTTACGCCGGTTCTGATTACGGAAAATCAACGGGCTAACAACAAAATCAAAATACAACAGAACGAAAATGCGAAATTGCGTGAACGGATCGAATATTTAGAAAAATTGTGGAATGACAAAAATGGTTAAACACGTACCATTGAACAGAGGAATATGAAATCCCAATGAGTCAAAATAAATTCGAACCACTGATCGATGATGTGATAAATGATATGGACGACCTATTCGACCGCAGACTCTATCAAACAAAAAACGAATCTGGACCAGAAATTGTAAAACGAAAGACGAAAAACGCTAAAACTTCGAACCCGAAGAAAGCAAGCAAATTACTTCGATGTATTTCACATATACGCCCAAATCATTAAAGCCGAATACATTAGTTTTGAAAGGGCTTACGAAAGATGAGGTTATCGATGTTACGAGAAGTTACGAGAATTGCCGTAAGAAATCTCTCTAAAACAAACGTTATAAAAATCAAGGCAGTCAACTACCAACGTGTAGCTTGGGAGAACATGAAAAAACAAAATGACATAATGCAATGTCGTCAATGTCAACGATTTGGGCATACAGCCTCGAATTGCCACTCAATCATATCGTTGTGTCAAATGTGTCGCTCAACATAATTCAGAGGAATGCCTTGTTGCATCCAAAATTGATGAAAAAGATATTTACTGTGCAATGCAGAAAACGGCGCTTACTCAGATGACCGTAGAAACTACGGTCTATTTAAATGGAGAAAATGGCTCTAACAATCTAACAACAAAGTGAGGAAATCTCTCAATTATCGCAAATCGTCAGCTCGCTATGAACGGCATTAAATTAGTAATTGTTAATGTAAATTTCATCGTCAGCGTACATAGACGGACTAAATTTAATGAATTTCCTGAAACAATAACAACCAGATGTTATGTTGATTACAAAGAGACAAAATTAAACTCCAGACACCATAAACAATTTAAAAATTACGAAATTGTTCGGCAAGAGCGACCAAATTCATTCAATGGTGGCGGTACAGCAATTCTAATAAAATGAAATATATTATTTCAAATTACTAAATTGCAACAACAGACGTCGGAATAAAATTGTCAAAATAAATCTGAACGATAATAAGAAATTGTATTTAGTTGCGGTGTACTCTATAACATCACTGAAGCAGGACAACAATTTGAGGTAGAATGGACACAAATTTTTGAATCCCTCGAACTGATGAATGCTGATACCTATTACATCGTAGCGGGTGATCTAAATGCACGGCTCTCGATTTGGAGTAATTCAAACCACAATAAAAGAGAAATCGTTAGCAAACGGATAAGGGATTCTTATGTAAATCTCAAATATATGAGCCGAATGCTCCAATCTACAGACCAGCAAGTAGTTACTTGGATCTAGCGATTGCTGATACATGACTTAAAATCAGCACAAACGATACCGGAGAAATGCCCATACATTGTATGATGAAAGCGATCACCGCCCGATTGATATCCACTGTTTAGAGATACAGAGAAGTCACGAATACTTAGAAGAGATACTGTGAGGCCTCCTCGAATTAGAAAACACGACCACGGATAGGTTGAACTGCAATTGTTTTAGTACTGCGCAAAAATTTCCGTTTATAGAAATTATCATGTAAAACATGTTAATAAATCTAGAAAAACGAGATCGTTCTTATACATCTATGTAGTGGTTCATTTATTGTTTTTGGAAATGGTATAAATGACGAGGAGAATTTGGTTGTAGTCGGCAGTCTGAATAAAATCGTGAAAGTGTTTGCTAATTAGCCTGTCTAGTTGGTTTTAAATTGTGGTGAGCGAACCACAAAAATGTTTAGTGTCTCGAATTATTAAAAATCAATAAATAAGTTGAAATCGAATATAATTCATATATTTATGCAATAAGTAAATAAAAGCGTAGTGAAATATGTAAACTGTGTCTGTTGACCTTGAAGTTATCATCTTCACTAAAACCTTAGATTATACTATAGATGGAGCATCAATACAAATTTCAATACAAAACACAAACGAAACTAGAAGTACTTAAAATGTATGGGTAAACGAGAGGTACATATGCATAAAATAGAGAAACACAGATGAGATCAAAAATGGAAAATTTTCGTCATTTTAAAGTCTTATTTTGTATCAAACCGACGTGTATGAAAACCTTAGATTATTAAAAAAATAAGTGAATAATTAAGTGTTGTGTCTTATTATAATGACCAAGGGTAGTGTCTTCCAGTGTAAAAACACGCAGTTATCAAGAAAAAAGAAAATTTCTTTTCACAAGTAAGTTTTTTGATAGTGTTTACAAACTGTATAATTGCTTTATCTGATTAACCTTTTAATTGATTTTAATAATATTGTACAAATTTATAGTATATATATGCATAATTAAATAAGTTCTGTGATAAAGGTGATTTATTTTAATTTTCATTGAAAAAAAATAAGTGAAACATTCGGATTTAAAACCAAAAACGGAAAAAAATTGCTCGCCATGTTAGAAAATAAAAGTAAAAAATCGTAGATATGATGTGATGGGGTGTGGGTACAATTTTCTGTCAAGACCGAGGGCCGATGACTTTGGCGATGTAGTGATATTGGCACGTGCCAATATTAACCTGGTCCTTTGTTGGTTGGCAATTCTTTGCGAAACAATAAAACAAGTGTTTAATATAATGTGTTTATTAAGTGTTAGTGTGTTTCGCCAAGTGCCTACGACACATAGTGTTAAAAAGATTTGTTATTTGTAAGTGTATATGCAACGCCAATTGAATCAGTTGATGTTAGAAGAAAAAGCCCGAGAAATTTTCAAATTTTGTTTGATTGGGTGGAAGGAAAAACTGACGGTGATATGAATGCGCATTCGAGAATATAGGTGTGTGAAATAAATGATGCTTGGGAGACCTTGTTGACCTGCCTCATTCTGGATTCCAATCTCGTAATCCTGAATGATGATGGGTCAACTAGGATGCCGTCTGTGGGGACGACAGCCAGTGCAATAGATTTGACATTAATGTCTAGCGGGCGTCGGCCCAAGTCACTTGGAATGTTACGGATGAAAATTTGGGTAGCGATCATTATTTGATCAGGATCTGTTTAGGTGGTGTAAATGTTGGCATAGACCGTAAGGTCATTATGGATGGTAAGAAATGGGTCGAACATATGAATGAGACTATCTTAATGAATCAAGCAAATGAGGTTAACCAACTTGAGGATGAAATAGAGAGAATAAATGGAATGTGCACGATACATTTAAGAGGGAATGAATGTACGGTGAAAGATTGGTGGAATAATGAAATCCAGTAATGGTATGAAAGGAAACGGATAGCATTGGGAGAGTTCAATAGGTGTATTTGTCATGAATGTAGAATAAATTATGGAAGGATGAATGCAAGTTGGCGAGACTATGCGGCTAAAATGGCACAGAACCACAACTAAGGATGTATGGGATAAGTTTAATAGAGTGAGAGGCTATAGAGCACAACACAGAAATGTAGTGTTGGATGACAGATATAATGAGTCTTTTTACAAATGAGGATGAATGTTAGAAACAATTTGAGCGATAGGAATGAAGATTTATTGCCTGATAATGAAAGTGAATTGGTAAACGAGATGTGTAAAGAATTTTAATGGGAAGAATGCCGAGGGGTTTTAGAAATATCCAAATCTACCACCCCCGGAACACTCACCCTAACAGAGTGAGTTATAAAATAATTGGTAGATTGGAATTCGAAGCCAAGGTGGTGTTTAGAATTCTCAATCAAATGTATAAGTATTCAGATACCGAAAAAATGGAAGAAAAGCAGTGTGGTACCTATTCCTAAAAGAGATCGGGATAGAAATCTGGCAACAAATTACAGGGAAATATGTATGTTAAATGTATTTGTTAAAATTGTGAATGGTATGATGAAAGGTCGTATAGATAAATTTGTGAATGAAGGTAATTTGTTGCTGGAAACCACCTTTGGGTTCCGTCGCAACCACTCTGCTAATGAATGTGTAGAAATATTTGTGTGGGAAGTACGAAAGGAAAAGATGTTGTGGCGGTATTTCTGGCTACTAAAAGAGCATATGATTATGTGGTTCCAGAGAAACTCTTATAAGGTTCTTAAGGACTTGGGGTTTCCTTGGAAAATTCGCAAATGGGTGTATGCGTTTATCGTTTGTTTAGTTTGAAGGAAGGAGTGAAAATGGGCCTCCCCAACGCAGTAAAACCTCACCGACTCGCTTCAACCTGGGGCCCTATTCCTGAATACGATACGAAAACGAAAGTACAATATTCCTATTCAATTTTAAATAAGAATTGTACGAATCTGATTCAATTCAAATATGAATCTTGTATTTTCGTTTTCGTATCGTATTCAGTAATAGGGCCCCTGTACACGAGCTTGATTCATAGGTTTTGTTGAAGTCATATTGATCAATATAGTTTAAGATATTCTGGTAGATATCACTAGTTGTAACATTTTTTATTATTATGACACAATGCGACACGAGTGAAGTTGGCGACTTAAAAAAGAGAAAAAAGATAATAAGTCACGCGGCGGCATTGTGAATTTTTTTACTTTTGACTTCCTGGTTCCTGCAAGAAGCTATACATGTCCAGCTGTATAATAATGTTATATTTAAAATAAAACAAGTTTCGTAAATAATAAATTATTCGTTTGATTTTATTAAAACCACAACAAAAAATACAGTCCACTAATCGCATCGCATCATTTGGTCCTTCGAGCCGGATTGAAATTGGTGTCATAATTAAGCTAATATACATATTAGCTGCATACACGGTTACACGGTTAGCCATATCATAATACAAAGGGGCTAATATACATATCAGCTGGAAACACGGTTATCCATAGTAATACAACGGAGCTAATATACATATATATTAGCTGATACACAATTATGCACGAATTACAAAGGAGCTCTATACACATTGGTGAGATACGCGCTTATTCGTTTTAAATGTATTATCGGACACGGCGGTCGTCACACAAACTTAACCTACATTATCACAAAGGAGCTCTATACATATTTGGCGGGATACACGCTTATTGGTTTTATATTGATTGGACACATGGAGTGCTGCATGCATTGCATAAATCTAACCTACAAACATAATCATCGGAAGAAAATTTACACAGGAGTGTCACAACATATTTGGTGTATTGTATAACAATTAATTGTAGTTATACATAATATATGGAAATTGTCATCAAGTTACCAACATATCGAGATATTTACAACACATCATTGAGAAATAATCATCAAAAATTATTTCCACTTAACATCTACTGGTGACATCTATCAACGTCTTGCAGAAGGTATTTTTTATAATTATAAAACTTTTTGATTTACATTTAAGTTACGTAATAGTTATAAGTTAATGTACTATATTATTTTTTAACGATTTATTGTAAGGCATGTTGATAACATTCTGAATCGGTTAGCATTATAATTTAAAGTCATGGAGATGAAAGTCAAAATAGCAAAAAAAAAAAAAATTTCTACGTTAAAAGCAAAATTAACGAATATTAAAAAATTCTTAGAACAAGCAACTGCTGACACAAAACCTACTGAATACTCTGTGCGAATAGATTCATTACATAGAACATACGCGGAATTTTGAATCTATTCAGAACGAATTCACTGAATTAATAGATGATGACGAAGAATTTACTTTAATGATTGAATCTTTTACGGAGTTCGACGAAACTTATTATACACTGCTTAGCAGTTTTCAATGCTCGGTACCTGAACGGAGTCTCTACCACGATTTCAAGTCAACATCTTCAAAACAAGGTTCGGATGCATCTAGTTCAGACGATACAGCTGAAATACAAGTAAATTCTCTCAAAGCACAAGCGGCTAAACTGGGTCTAGTATGTATTTACGAAAATCATTTTTATGAAAATCATTTTTACGAAAATTATTTTTACGAAAATCATTTTTCCGAAAGATCATTTTTCCGACAAATTATTTTTTCGACACTGATTTTTCCGACTTTTCGGAAATTTTCCGACAAAATGTTCTTTTCAAATTCGCCGCGAATTTGAAAAGAACATTTTGTCGGAAAATTTCCGAAAACGTAGTAACATCATTAAATAATAATTTTGGGAAAACCCTAGAAATATCTTTGGGATTCCCCCTTTATTTAACGTCAAACTTTAGTAAGAGTGTTTATGTTAGTCGTGCAAAGTTGTTCCCCAATTAAACATCACAATAAGTAAAATAATAATTAACTTCATTAAATAATAACTTTTGGGTAATCTCCTTATATTAAAATGGCTGAGAACGTACCGCAATTAGTAGATAGCAGTCATGGAGGTAAGAAATTATGGCTTAATGGATTTGCATACTACAATGACAAGAAACGAGAATCCGTTTATTATTGGTGTTGTGTGGATAGGGTAAAAATGAAATGTAAAGCACGGCTATTAACCATTTTAGAAGGAAGTATACATAAGCTCAAGCGTCCACCAGGAATCCACACTCTTGAGCCCAGTGCGATAAACGGCGAAGTGGATAGAACATCTGCCAATGTACGGGAACTTGCAACCACCTCTCATGCCAAAGTAACCAAAATAATAAACAATCTAACCAATACTTGTGATATTGTAGCAAGACCATACCTTCCATCAACATCTGCTCTTAGGCAGAGAATAAATCGTCGGAGACAAGCGACAAGAAATAAGGAACCGACGAATATTGACGACATAGAGATTCCTGATGATCTAAAAACGGTTGATGGAGATGACTTTTTGATTTGTTTTACAAAATTCAACTCAAAGGCAGTACTCCTATTTGGTACTCCATGGAACCTCACTAGATTAGCGCAGTGTTCTTGCTGGATAATGGATGGCACTTTTAAAGTAGTACCATCTATCTTCAGACAATTATATGTCATTCATGGGTTAATTAAAACATCATCGGCTTCAATAACAACTCCTCTCGTATATTGTCTTATGACAGACAAATCTGAGGATTGTTACTCGCAAATGGTATACGAGTTGTTAAAGAAAAGTTGTGAACTAGGGATTGAACTAAAACCAGAAACAATAATTACTGATTTTGAAGCGGCCAGCGTGAAGGCATTCAAGCAATATTTACCTAATGTAAATTATAAAGGATGTTTGTTTCACTTCTCTCAAAATATTTGGCGAAGAATTCAAAAAGAAAAATTGTCAACCAAATATGGAACAGACACCAACTTTGGATTTCAAATCAAACAACTGAAGTGCTTGGCGTATCTCACTCCAGAAGAGATCCCAATTTGTTATCAAGAGTTAGTTAGGAACGCACATGGAGACGCGTTAAAAATATATTCCTATATTTCGGATGTATACATTTACGGAAGAAAGAAGAACGTTAACAGTAGACAATGGAATCCGAGGTTTAAGCCGGAATTTTGGTCAATTATCTCAAACCTTGAATTGAATCTTCCCATTACTCAAAATGGAGTGGAATCCTGGCACAACAGGCTCAATCATTTAATTGGAATGCATCCAGGTACATATTCACTTATAAATGAATTAAAAAAGGAATATGTGTTCATGAAGAATAAAATTGAACAATTTATGAATGGACAGTACCTTCCAAAATCAAAAAAATATACAATATCAAAACAAAAACGAATCAAAGCAATTCTTTTGCGGAAAGTTGAACTATCGAAAATTGAATTTTTAAAAGCACTAGCTCAAGTTAATTAATATATGTAATCACTTATTTAATAATAATGAATTAGGAATGCTGCCAATGAAATGAGTAGGGAAAGACTGAATTTAAATTTGAAATGCTGAATCTACACATATGTGATATATTAAGCAATTATATTATGGAATACACGTACCTGAATTTAAGTAATATACATAAATGTAATACATTTCTTGTATTTTGTGAAAGTAATTAAAACATGAACTAACAAAATAAATTGTTATTTTATATTAAATTTATTGTTTTTCGGAAAAGTAATATGTCCAAAAGGTAAGTTTTCGGAAAAATGATTTGTCGTAAAAATAATTTGTTCACAAAAAATTTTGTTTCGTAAAAATGAACTGTCGTAAAATTGGTTTTCGGAAAAATGATGGACCCCCGGCTAAACTACCGCAAATTCAGGTACCTACGTTCAATGGTGATCCTGCAAATTGGCATACCTTTAAAGATACGTACATTGCACTTATTCACAGTAATGAGAAAATATCGGATATTGTAAAATTTATTTATCTACTCGACAAGCTTAAGGGTGATGCACGTGAATCATTAGGACACATAACTTGAACAGCCGCTGGATATCACAGTGCATGGACTGACTTAATTCAGACATACGACAATGCACGACTCATTGTTTAAGTTCACATCGATGCATTGTGTAACCTTCCGCAAATCAAAAAAGATTGTGCTCAGAAACTTCGGATACTTTCGAATGCCTGTCGCAATCATATATCGTCTTTAGAGGCATGCGGTCTCGAGATTCCTGGTTTGGGGGAACAGGTAGTAATCCACATAATTTCAAAGAAATTTGATGTTCAACTTCGGAAGGAATGGGAAGATAAATTGACAGCGAATGAAATGCCTACTTGAATTCAACTAAAAGAATTTTTATTAGTTAAAAGTAGAGTACTAGACTCAGTTGAAACAACGAAACGAAAGGCAGAAACAACATTTACCATGGCAAATAAATTTGGACATTTCAATAAAAGCTATAAAAAAGAGAATTCATTTGTTTTATCAAATGAATCTAATAACCAAGTACCATTTCAAAGGAAATTCACGGGTAATCAGCAAAACTTGTGCCCTCTGTGCCACACAAAATACCATCCCTTATTTATGTGTCAAGTGTTCTTTAAACTGTCGCCCACCGAGCGCTTGCAAAAGGCAAAAGATTTAAAGGTTTGTTTCAATTGTTTAGGAACGTCTCATGCCATGAGTGCTTGTAAATCAATTGGTTGCAGAGTTTCTAACTCTAGACATTACACGTTGTTGCATGACTCTTTACGAAATCCTACAGTCGAAATATCTAATCAGAGTATCAAAAACACGCAAACTTTACACGCAGCAATACAACCACAGAACATGCATACATCAACATACACGGAAATATTATTGTCTACAGCAATAATAAAAATTCAAGACAGGTTAGATACATATCATGATTGTCGGGTACTTTTTGATTCAGGTAGTCAATCCAATTTCATTGCCTCATCATTAGCAAATAAATTAGGTAGTGATACAATACGCATATCAAATCTATCAATTAGTGGTATCAATCAAACTAAAACAGCAATATCCCAAAGTATTTCGACAAAAATTAAGTCTCGATCAAATTGTTACAATAGACTATTAATTTTTTTGGTTGTACCTCAAATATCTGGCCCATTACCCCAATCAAATTTAAATATTTCATCATTTTTCACCGCAAAACCTGATATTAGCTGACCCATGCTTTTATATCTCAAGACCGGTGGAAGCATTGTTGGGTGCAGAAATATTTTTTGAAATACTTGGACTGAACCTAATTCAACTTCAAAAAGGTATTCCAGTGTTACACGAATCCTTGTTTGGGTGGATAATAAGTGGAAAATCCGTAACTCCAACAATTCAGATTCAACAATCTTTTCACACAGCGACTGAATTAATGGTATCTGACGAGCTTTCACAATCAATCAAAAGGTTCTGGGAGATCGAGACTATTCCAGCGACGTAATTCTTTTCGGAAGATGAACAACAATGTGAAGCAATATTTACAAAAACTGTTACCAGATCGGAGTCCGGTAGATATATTGTTTCACTTCCAATAAGAAATAATGTTGTATTGGAGGAATCCAAAACAAATGCGTTAAAACGATTCCAGTACTTGGAAAGAGAATTAAACTCGAACGCAGATTTAAAACAGAGATATTCAGAGTTCATTCATGAGTATCTCAGCTTAGGACATATGGTGTAAACCACCAATGTAACGAATCTCGCATATTTTTTACCACACCATGCCGTTCACAAACCCTCTAGTTCTAGCACGAAACTAAGAGTGGTGTTCGATGCTTCGGCTAAGACTTCGAATAACTTATCGTTGAATAACATTCTTCTGACCGGTCCAACTGTGCAACAAGACTCGTTTTCTATCGTACTTCGATTTAGGAAATATCAGTACGCATTCACTACCGACATTTCTAAAATGTATCGACAGATACTTATAAATCCCTGTCAAACAAATTTGCAAACAATTATTTGGCGGGAAAACGATAGCGAACCATTAAAGACTTACGAATTGTTGACGGTTACTTATGGTACCAGCTCAGCGCCATACTTGGCTACTAGAGTTTTAATGCAGCTGGCTGAGGATGAAAAGGATAATTTTCCCATTGCATCAAGAGTTACCAAAACAGATTTTTACGTTGATGACGTACTCTCAGGTTCCGACACGTTGGGTGGTGCGTTACAAATACAAGAAGAATTAATTGATATGCTCAAAACTGGAGGTTTCGAGCTTCATAAATGGTGTGCAAATAATGATGAATTATTAAGTGCAATCCCGCTGCAAGGCCGCGCGACACTCAAAAGGAATGAGCTCAATGGATCAGAATCCATTAAGACATTAGGTCTTACCTGGATACCCGACGAAGATATGTTTACCTTCGACATTTCACCTCCAATACATTATCCAACATTGACAAAGCGCATTATACTTTCAGAAATTGCGAAATTATACGATCATTTGGGTTTACTGGGACCTATAATTATTGTAGCAAAAATGCAAATTCAATTATTATGGAAATCGAGAGCCGACTGGGATGACGAACTCCCACTAGATCAATGTATTGGTTGGAAAAGGTATCAATCCGAATTACGTGCAATCAATGAAATTAGACTTAATCGTGGTGTCATTCTGCCCAATTCAGTACGCACGGAATTACATGGCTTCTCAGATGCCTCTGAGAAGGCATACGGTGCTTGTGTTTACGTCAAGAGCATAGATGAAAAAGGTAATATTTCAATAAAATTACTGTGTAGCAAATCAAGAGTTGCGAGCTCTGAAGTCTCTTTCGTTACCCAGGCTAGAGTTATGCGCTGCTCATTTACTTTCGAAATTGATCAAAACAGTGATCGAATCTATGACAATGGAATTTAATGATGTTATTCTTTGGTCAGACTCCACCATTACGTTGTGTTGGATTAGTACAGCACTGTTTAAACTTAAAACATTTGTCGCCAATCGGGTTAGCGATATACAAGAGCTAACTTCAAACTATACATGGCAACACATTTCATCCAGTTCTAACCCTGCTGATCTGTTAACTAGAGGCTTATCACCTATTGAATTGCCGTCGTCAAAGTTATGGTGGTATGGTCCTGACAACTTATACCATTCGAGCAAATATAACAGTACAATAGAGTTTTATGAGTTAGATTCATCGCAAGATATGGAATTCAAACCAGAAACTGTCACTCTGACTTCTACTACTATAGAACCGTTTGATTTATTAACAAAATATAGCTCGTTTACCAAGTTGATTAAGGTCACGTCATATTGTCTACGTTTCCTTAATAACATAAACAGTTCAAAAATCAAAATTGTGGGCCCTTTGACAGTTACAGAAATGGATGGCGCAATAACTCAATTGTGCAGAATCGTTCAATTAGATTTCAAAAAGGAAATAAACTGTCTTAAACAAGGAAACAACAAATCATGGGTGATCTTCCTCCCGAGAGAATCACACCTTCGCGTTCATTTAATATAGCCGGAGTGGATTTCTGTGGTCCGCTCTTAATTAAGAGCAAGTATATTAGAAAATCGAACGCTTCAAAAATTTTTGTTGCGGTTTTTGTTCGTTTCGTGACCAAAGCCGTACACTTGGATATTGTAAGTGATTTGACGTCAGAAGCGTTTATATCATGCTTGAAACGGTTCATAGCACCAAGAGGGAAAATAAAAGCAATTTACTCGGATAATGCCAAGACATTCGTTGGGGCCAACAATGAATTGAAGAGGCGATTAGTGGAATTCTATAAACAATTACGAGATGAAACTATAAACAACTTTTGTTGCTCAGAGGGGATAGATTGGAAATTCATACCACCGCATGCCCCGAACTTCGGCGGATTGTGGGAGTCCGCGGTTAAGTCGCTTAAAGTCACTTAAAACGAGTAACAAACGGAACACACTATACTTACGAAGAATTGTACTCTTTAATCGTCCAAATCGAGGGAATCCTAAATTCCCGGCCATTATCAACCTTGTCATGTGATCCAAATGATCCTCCTCCACTAACACCTGGTCATTTCTTGACAGGGGGTTCAATTAAAGCTATCGTCGAACCTTGTTTAGAAAATTCGCGATCTGTCCTTAACAGATGGAAAAAGGTTACTTCTGCAGTTCAAAATTTTTGGAAGCGTTATTCAGTTGAATACCTTCATACATTACAGGTTCGAACTAAGTGGCAAGATTCAAAATCGGATTTAAAGATAGGTGACGTAGTTCTAATTATAGATGAGAATTCAATCGTTTCAAACTGGCTATTGGGTTTGGTCGTTTCAGTGTATTCAGGATCTGACGGTGGAATCCGTGTAGCAAATGTTAAAACTAAAAACGGAACATTTAAAAGAGCTATTTCAAAAATATGCAAACTCCCAGTCAATTAAATTGTCAATGCTGTCAACCTGCCATTTAGTTTCGATTTTAAAACTAAGTTATTTTTTGAAATTGTTTATCAGTTGGTAATTTTTTTTAATTTGATCATTATGCATAAACATAATAAATATTAATGAAATGAACATGATACGCATGTGTGTAAAGATATTCAAATTGTACGTTAAAACATTTTGAAAGTAGAGCCTTTCAAGGGGGCCGGCATGTTGAAGTCATATTGATCAATATAGTTTAAGATATTCTGGTAGATGTCACTAGTTGTAACATTTTGGCGACTTAAAAAAGAGAAAAAAGATAATAAGTCACGCGGCGGCATTGTGAATTTTTTTACTTTTGACTTCCTGCAAGAAGCTATACATGTCGAGCTGTATAATAATGTTATATTTAAAATAAAACAAGTTTCGTAAATAATAAATTATTCGTTTGATTTTATTAAAACCACAACAAAAAATACAGTCCACTAATCGCATCGCATCAGGTTTAACTCCTCCGACAGGGTCATTCTGCAATTTGCGGATGACTGTCCTTATGGGAAAGGGAAGGACCATTTAGGAGACCTTGAGTCGGGCTCAAGAATGTGTGAAACAAGTAACAGAATATTTGACTGAATTGAATTTGCGTATAAATTCGATAAAAGTTATAGTATGGCTTTTCGAACGTATCGCATGGTCGATGTGCAAGTGAATAATGACCGAAATGAGAGTGTAAATTTGACTAGGTACTTGGAATCTGGATTGATAAGCGATTGAATTTTAGAGTGCATATGGATAGATTAGCGGATAATTGCAAGAGCAGATTGAATTTGATTAAAAGAGTGGGCAAACCGAAATGGGGAGCTCATCCCGGTGTGACTGATATTTTACGAAGCGAGGTGAGTGTCAGCATGATAGACTGCGCGAATGTTGACTAAGGATAATAAATTGGCGAATGAAATGAAAAAGAGATTGCCAAGAGAGATGGAGCATGAAAGCAGACAAAGGTTACGAGTGATCTTAGAGAATATGTAAGTATTTCCAAGATTAGGCCCGTAAACCCAAAAGTCCCTCCGAACAATCTAATTCTGAGTTTTAGGGTGATACAACAAAAGCGATGATGAATGAGTTATCGGTTAAAAGCGAGTTTTGCAAAATGCGAATGAATGTTTTTGCACATGTAGAAGTGTATACAGATGCTAGTGTGAACGATGATCGAGTAGGTGTAGGAACTTTTATTCCTTCAATGAGGAAAGAGAAAATAGTAAGATTGAATGACAGTATCTGTATAATGAATACAGGGTTGATTGGAATTATGGAAGGGATCAAGATGACAATGACGCAAGAGAGGAGAGTAGTGTTTCTCTCCGATTCCCAGAGTGGGTTAGAATTAATTAGTAAGGGCGGGGGAACTCATGGTAATGTGTATGTGGAAATGTTGTATGAGTACCTTTAATCTTGTGGGAGTGAGGTCATTCTTTTCTGGATATCGTTACACCTAGAAATTGAAGATAATGAAAGAGCCGATATGCTTGAGAAACGGGGTTATTTAGTTAAGGATGTAAATAAATATGAATTCATGGATGTATGAGATGTACTTCGCATTTTTCAGGTGAATCTGTGGAGAAAATGGGAGGAGTTTGTTGAAAAATGGCAGGTGAAAGGCAAGAAGTACTTTGAGTTGGTTAGTTCTCCTTTGAGCCAACCTTTTTTTAAGGTGCTCGAAGGAGATACTAGAATGATACGAACGATGGAGCGCACGAGATTGAATCATGGCAATTGGAAAGAATGTTTGAAGAAACGCAATTTGATTGAGAATAAATTATGTGAAAGTTTTTGGTTGTGGAGGACTTCGAATATTTTATTCTGAAATGTGCCGCATTCAATCAGAACTGACAAATGTTCGATGTTCCCTTGAGAACAAGGAATTTGACTGAGATATTACGAATGAGAATGAACGTATATAAGAATGTGTATGATTTTATAAGAATGAATCAGATAGAAATATGAAAGGGGATCGATGTGTGAAAGATGAATAAAAGGAAAAATAAAATAAATTGTATATGAATAATGTAATCTTAAAAAAATGAAAAAATTGTAATTTTGTGTCCCAAATGGCACCTAATTAATGGAGCTAGTGCCACATAAAAAAATCTCTTTAATAAAAAAATGTTACTTCGATCACTTCTGTCCTTAGCTAACCAAATATTGGCAAAATAAAATACAAGCGATAAAGCCCGGATCAAACTTGTTTGCCGCGATGAGAGGTATTTGGTGATCGGAAAATGAACACTCGGCAGAAGAACTTGAAATTGACGACAGTGAAGCCTGAAATATAATATTGGTTGTAGTAGCATTCACAAACCAACCAGTGGTAAATACTGCTGATTCAATATGCAACAAAATTTAGATATGATCGGCCACTATATCGAGAAAAATAAGCATCCCCGAGGCTACCCTACCCTCGATAGAACAGCACTCGCGACGTTAATCGAACATCAGATAAGAGAACTTAAGAAGGACCATCTACGAGAAACGAATGCTAACATCACTAAAACAATATTTACCGATTTTAATCGAGCAAATGCACCAACCGAATCAAACTCATCGTCATCACCATCGTACACTGAAACTGAAATATAACAACTGAAATATATTTTGACATACAGCACTACGAAGAAATCCTATGATACTGATAAAATACCGAATATTGTTCTGAAGCATCTACCGGACGAAGTCATCACGGATTTATCTGTACTTTTTAATAATTTACTCAATAACAGATTGTTCCCATCGTGTTGGAAAACAGCTCGTATTTTCCTAATATTCAAGAACAAAGATGGAATGCATGTACAGAACTACCGGCCAATGAGCTTCGAATATAAGCAAAATTTATGAGATAACTGTACACCATAAAATACAAAACCATATCCAGAGGAATAACCTCATGCCAGACAACCAATTTGGATTTCGACAGGGACACTTTACAATACATGCGGCCAGGAAACTCACTTCAGACGTGTGTCGCAATCTGAATGAGAAAAGTGCGTGTATTGGAGCTATCATGATTGATATGAAAGGCGTTTGATTGCGTATGGCTGGACGGTTTAATATTCTGTAAATTAAAATTTAGTGAGGATATAACCAAAATCACTCTGAATATGCTGTACGATAGAAAATTCATAACTATTTACTACTATCTTTTCAGCTTCATAATGGGTTGCAGCAAGGGACAATAAACATACCGATACTGCTCAACATTTATACATTGGACCTCGTCACGAATTAACATTTAAATTTACCACATGTGCAGACTATAGCCTCCGGATCCAGAATATCTGACATCCAAGAAAACATCCAGTCAGCATTTTTGAAAACCTGGTGGATACAAATAATAGATGCGTTTAATGTGAGACGATATTATTTAGAAAGCCATACCAATTCGCTACTGGGGACACGTCGAAAATAGGAAATCCTTTAAAATAAAGATCGATGACGTAATCATTCTTCAGAGAAAAAAATCGTGAAATATTTGTGCATTTTTTAGACCGGTTCTGTTACTTAACTGAGCATATCAACATCCAACTATAACGAACCAAACAAGCAATTCTTTTTAATGAGAAGATATTTTATTCAAAATATCTGAATCAAACATTCAAATGAATTTGCTATCAAACGCTGATCCGACCATCACTTACGGAAGCCCTATGTGATACAACTGTTCGTCGTGCATGCGACGATGCCAAGGGGAATGGCGAAAAGCATCGCGGACCTGCACTACATTTCAAACCAGAAGCAATAAAACAAATTCGAAACCGAACATATTTTGAAATTAATAAGGAATCACATACTTCGCACGACTGACAATATGACCAACTCAATTATTTACGGACGCATTTCACAAATCCAGGATGATGAGCAAACTCCTACAATTTACCATGTAAAAAAGATAACTAAAAGAAAAGAGATGTGATGGTAATAAATTGTGATGATAATAAAATCCCGTTCAAAAAAATTGATGAACGTGTAGCGGTCACAACGCATTATACATTGATGTCAAATACTTTGGTACTGCACAACAAAATAAATAGATGATGCGCGCGTATAATTATGTACAATTGTTATTTTGGTATTCACATAAGTATTGTGTTACGTAATACCAAAATAACAATCTGATATGTACACATTTTGAACCGGCTGATTTTTCGATTATTATCAATACAAAAAACAGAACGAGTCCCAACACACTTGGTATTGAACAACCACAAAATAATGTTCAATATAATAAAATAGATTAATGTTAGTAACTAGTGATAAATAATTATGTATAAATTATTAATAGAATAAAATGAATCAACATAAAAAAACAAATTATAAAAATTAAGAAGTGTTTTGGTTCTGGACAGTTGCTCTATATTACAACTACGCGGACATACGCTAGAAACGGTTCGTATATGTCGATAAAATACGACAAACGTAAGTTCGTAACTAAAAACTGAGGTATTGGTGGCTGCAGCAAATTAATTTGTTTGCGCTTAGGTTAAGATGTAAATATTTGTAAATAATATTGTAAACAGTAAAGAAATTGACCATGGCGATTTTTCATATGCATATTTTTACGCCAACTTTTGGTAAAATTAGGTAATTAAATCAAAATTCTTGAAATTTCAGATAAAATCCTAAAATTAATGAAATAATAAAATTTGTAATATATCTTAATGTTTCTTGTAATATTCTTGCAATATCAGAAAATTTGTTAACGAGCAAAGCTTAATAAATAAAGAATCAATCATATTCCCGCTTGGGAACACTTCGTGTCGTTGGTATTTTTTGGATTGCGATCGAAATTTAAAACGCGGAGTATGCGAATTGCATCATGCGTCACTAAAATTCAATGTTTTTCTATATTACACGGTAACTTGGTTACTCATATACAAGCATTGCGACAAGCCAAAGTACCTTTTAGTAAAAGTAAAGTATTTATGCAAGCCTGTACATACATTTGGGTGCCCATCCTTATCCTAGTTTTCAAAAGCTTTGTTTTCATAAAGGTTTGTTTCTGAACTACCCGATTTTGAAATGACTTATTGAAAAACCTGATGTATTGAAATCATGGTTTTTGAAGCCTTGTTTTGTACCGAAAAAAACGTTTTTTTATATTTTTTTGTCTCTTGGTAATGATAAATTTTATTTTTAAAGTAAAATATGTTGTTTTTTAAAATTCTTCTCGGTTTTTCTTTTTACCGAAATTATATTTTAATTAATTATTAGAGGCCTAGAAAATATTAAGAATATCTAGAGTACCAGGCAGTACCGCTAGATGTCATCAAAGTTGTCTAGTTTATTTTCTGAACTGTAGATGGCAGTAGTGTACGTAAAAAATACTAGACATTTAGGAGAACGAAATATTTAATGCACATTTTAATAATTTAATTAATTCTTACCAATACATTCATCACCCAAATATCCCGCAATACAATTTTTAAATGTTTTGTAGAATTTACTGCTTTTCTCACCGCGTTTAACGTTTCACAAAAAAAAAAATTCGAAACACTTGTATCATTTATTTGATTATACTGCAATCTAGTCAAAGATTGGAACCGTCGACATAAAATGCCGGCATATAGCAAAATTTGTAAAGCAATTAACAAAAGAAGCTATTAATGTGTGTACTGGTGTGTGTCTGTATGCGCGAAAATGATCGATTTAAGTATATCCTTAAATTTACGATTTATCAATTTATAATTCAAGCACAAATTTACATTATTTTGGCTTTCGAAATTCCAGTTTTTAAAAATATCTTTATTTTTATCAATTCGAGCCGGTCCGATACGTTCACCGCTCACCTTCACCCTAGAAGCTGTCTGCCATTTCTTTAAGAGCAGCCGTTATTGCTGATAAGCTCGGCCCTCGTCGTTTTATTTTGCTGCAAAACCAATGGTTTTGCTTTGCCGCTGTCATTTCCTGTATTTTAGCAATATTTTTTTTTGCGTTGTCTATAGATCTGGGAAGTAGGTTCATTAATAATAGCACAGGCACTTTTTGTCATCTATAAGAATGTTCTTCTAACTCATTTAACGATAGATAAGCACTTGTTTGTATTTTCGTTGCGATAGATTTTAAATCGATCGGTTGCTCGATATCATCGTAATAATCAGGATGTTTTTTGAAGATAACTGAAACATTGAACAAAATAATCTGTTATCGGCTGGATCAGTTGCATTCATGATAGTTGTAGAATTCTTCATATGGATCAAAATGATGGTCTTTACTTTGTCGAAGCGTTATTGTCATAGGTCCCAGATTTTCGTGGTAATCTACCAACTCGACCAGTTTTTGATTTTTGAGGTTCTGTATCGTCCCCAACCGCCACCATTTTATTTTTATTTAGATGAAAATGATCATGCATCTTTGTACTCCATTGAATCGGATTTATAAAAAGCTTTAGCATTAATAAGCAATTCCACATCAGCACTCAATTCATCGATATCATCATAAGAATCAGTTTTTAATTGTTGTTGTACGCGCAACAAATCAATAGGATTTGTAACCACCTCATAATAAGATGGTTCCTGACGACATTTCGGTACTCTGATAAATGTATCACAAAGCATATAACCATCTTGTTTTTTAAGGTTACGTATCGTCATAAAGTTGTTGACATAATTCTAACTAAAATTTAGGATATAATTTAAAATCAATTTCTGTACATACAACATTATTAATTACCGTATCGAGTTTCGTTTGTTTTCGCAAATATCCAATAAATATAGGACTTTTTGTTCTGCATCAGCCATATTGCCGTTTTGTCGGCTTGATGCTGAGCTTGTGCGATGTGTTTTAATCATTGTATATTTACTAAATTATAGAAATATAGGTTCTATAAAATATTAGATTTCTAAATATAATAAACACAATACTTTACCAATAAACAGTATTGGACACTTCGATTTTAATTAGTGAACTTCGACTTGCACAATGCACTTAATATAATGAGTAATGAACTAATGAGTTGAGTATTGCGGAGTTTTACTAAACCCAAAAATTGAAAATTATTATTTAGGGTTGCACAGAACCAGAATATAACAAAATCTGTAATCTAATAACACGGATAACAAGGTCGAAAAGACTTTTGACGGCTAATGGAGCCTTCACGAAACGACATCATTTTTAATCGAACCAGAGTCTATATTATATACTGGCCATAGCAGTTTTTATTTTCCAGCACTATCGGGCGCCGAATGGAAATTTCTACTGAAACTGCAGCTATTATTCACTGGTGTCGCTTTTATACACATTTGTTCCGCTGATGATAACCAACAGGTCGAAATATTTGAAATTAATTTATTAATAAATTTATAAATTTCTGTATAAAAAGCTGGCATTGATACATCATTAGATTAATAAAAAGACAAATTACGGAAATTATATTATATATTCCTAGTGTTCAGTCGGTCAAAAATGATAAAAAATATCATGATATTTTTTATTACGTTTCGCCATAAAACGGACACATTTATCACAAAAAAGCCAAGAAATTTTTTGATTCTAACTGTCAAAGTTTTTGTATATTTATATATTTTGTTTAAACAATTTTATTGTGATGAGAGGTAACGATTTTGCTAACATTTATGTGATCTTTACACTTTAAATTGTTATCAATTCTACATAAATTAATATTTACATGAACAAGAATCACTAGAAAACTGTGTCCATCTTTACAAGTATCAGGAAAGATTTTAAAGCAATGTTTTGTATTCAGATAGAATAAAAACTAGTTGTGTATAGTTTTTGCTTTCATTAAGTACAGTTATAATTAATTCAGTATTAATTACTGGATTCTTCTTGCCCTATGTGAGAGAGGTATTCTCTAGATAATCATTTTATTTCGTTAGAACGTAGAATTACTACGTTCTTTATGCGGTTGGAGTTTTACTTTCCAGTTGTTCGAGACGATTGTGTTAATTCGCCAATTGTAAGGTACATATACATCATACATATGATATATGTACATGACGTAACAAGTAAATAGTGTTATAAATAATGGCTGTCGTCGCCTTTAAAATTGAAATTAAATTATTTATTAGGACAAGTGCACTTTGCCGTACAAAACTAATTTATAATGTTATTTCAATTTGGTTGTTCACTCGGTTTTGACATAAAATTATACGGAGTGAAGTTAGGGTCACAAAAAGTATCATGATAATTTTTTCATTTTGGTCGGACTGAACACGCCGATTTTATGCAGTTTTTACTAAAAAACGATTTCGTGTTTTTTTATGTTTCATTTACTAAGGCCAACTATGCAAATTTGCTGTATACGACCCAACAATTTCTATTTTATTCGTAATACGACTTCTAAATTGATGTTTACGAGTTGGGTATTTTTACTTTTCCACAACTGATTTCGTATGTTTTTCTCGTAATTATAAAACAAAACAAAAAATTGTCATTACGTCAAAATTTATAAGGAGAATGGTTTGCTTTGGTTTAAGGCTTGTACAAAACAAAGGAAATTTAAAATTTCCCTTTGAAATGGATAACGGCTCCCGATAAATAGGTAGAGCAAGATATTTTTTTATCGATTTATAACTAAAAAGTTGATTTTTGTGCTATAATGGTTGAAATCCATTTTAGCCTCACTGTTAACTTTTGTCACTGCTAAAATTGAATTTGAATTGTTTTAGTAAAACACTTGTAAAAAAAATTCCTAGAGTGACAATATTTATTAATTTATTATTAGGAAGATCGATTTCGAAAATAAATTTCTCCTTCACTTCCTTTTTTACAACTAATACACTTTTCTTAAAATTACGCTGCCTATACACTAATCTTAGGTCTAATTTCTTGTGCTCCTCCTACTGTAGTTAGTGTTGTTTATAATTAGGTCATAAATCCTGTTGGTTTTGGTATTCAATTGTCATTTAATAAGATGTTGCTGCCTTTGTATATGTAAATTTCGAATTCTTCAAGCCTGTTGAGTATGTGTCCTTTTTTATCTTTATGCAGTGTTGTTAAGTTGTGGTCAAAGTCTGTAAATTGATGCCTTTCTGTTATGTGTTGTGAGTAGTTCGATTTTGGTTCTGACGTGTTTAGACCAAAAGATCAAAATACCAAAGACATAAACGCGTGTGTGAATAAATTAATTTTTCGGCCTATTGAGGTGAAAAGTTTGATGGTAATATTTATAAATTGGGAATAATTTTTCCATATCCAAATTGTCAGGGAAGATTATTCCCAATTTAATTTTGTTTTCAAAAAAATTAACACTTACTTTTTACCTCAGCATGTCAGAAAAAAATGTTTAAATAAAAATTATATATCAAATCTTTCCCCAGTTCCCGATTCTCGGCAATTACCAGAATAGTACCACTGGTCGCAAACGATAAAATCTCTCCATTTTGTAGTAATAGGTGGCAATTTTTATTCTATTGTCAGTTATGGCCTTGCTCAAATAGCTTCTTTTTGGAATAAATGTCGGTTCATTCGCCATATAAATTATAATTTTTTACAGGAAACATTATCGTTTTGCCACTGTATACAATGTAATGTATATTTTATTCTTCACTTTATTGCCACATAATACAAATATAACCAGAACACAAATTGTGTAGACCAAGAAATTTGTTTCCTACCTTTATATGGCGAATGGACCAACATTCATTCCAACAAGTAGCTATTTGAGCAAATCCATAACGGACAATATAATAAAAATTGCCACTTAAGGGGCGTTCGAATATTAGATCGGAGAGAGTAGATAGACTAGAGATAATTCTTCAGATAATAACTTAATGACTTTTCAGATATTTCAAAAAAGGCGCAATCTTGATTACGCCTTTTCGGATACGTGTGCCGCTGTAAAAATATTCAATAAACTGAATAATATGCGACTAATACGCATATAAATATACTTTTTCACGCGATTCTGCAAATTATTATAATTTTTCTTAATTTTTGACAATAAATATAACACACTTTCGTGATTCCATTTGAAACCACATGAAAGGGTAACAACATAAAAATTGATAAATGTAATAAAATAATATAATAAATTAATATATAATGTTATATATAATATATTTCGTTTATACAAAAAAACACTATTTACCTTCTCGACTATTATGTTATTTTCCATTTTAGAATTACGAATTATCAATAATAAAAAAATGAATGGCATTACATGTCAAATATCTATCACAAATGTACAGCGTAAAATTATGTACTCTCGCAATGTTCGGATATAACCAGCAGAAAGTTTCCGAAAAATCCAATATGTATATCCGAATGAATCGGAAGAGGGTTTTCTCCGCTAATAAATCCGCCATTCACACTTTGATTCTTTCGTCGTGATTACTTCCTCGTTTCCTTCCTCTTCATCTACAAACTAATAACAGTTTGTATATGAAGGGGAAGGAAACGAGGAAAGAATCACGACGAAAGAATCAAAGTGTAGAACGTTTAAATTGAACGCAAAAGAGTATTTTTTAGTATGTCTACTCTCTCCGACGCTCTCTACGGAACTGCATTTTTTGTTTTAAAATCGTCTATTTATTTTTTTAAATCACGGCTCATGCAAGGCGCCTTCACCCAGCGATTATTTTTAATTCAACTATTTAGCCAATCAAATCTTTATATTCAATTAAGCCCCGCCCAATTTAATTCAGGGTAGGAAACAAGCGCAAATTTTAGCGATTAAAAAAAGCAAATAAATATCTATAAAATGCTAAACAAGATTGTAACAGGCCTTTGATTTTACTGGGTGACCAAAAAACAAAACTTTAGTTGAAATATTTCCATCTTGTGAGCAAATAATCCATAATAATAGAAATAAACTAATGACTACGGAACGGAACAATTTTATCGCATTTCAAAAAATTGTTTTAAATAACGTTACATGTAAGGCGCCATCACCGAGCGGGATTATTTTTAATCCAACTATTTAGCCAACCAAATCTTTATATTCAACTAATATTATACCCCGCCCAATTTAATCCAGGTTTTAATCCAGGTTCCATCTTTTGAGGAAATAATCTTGGTCGTACCAACATAATAACAAAAAGAAACTAAAATATGAGCAATAATTGTGTTCATATATTTGGTGTTGTTGTTTGTTTGTGTTATTTTTCCAACGAATTTGTCAGATGATTGCCTTAAATAATTTAATCATATTCTTTGTTTAAAAAAAAGTAAATAATACCTCGATGAAATCATGCAGAACTGGAAAACTCGATTAAATCATGCAGAAAATTGAAGAAGACCGCCATGCAATAAGCATCCATGCAATTGGTAAAGAACTAAATATTGATCACAAAACAATTTTAAACCATTTGAAAATGGCTGAATACAAAAAAAGCTTGACGTTTGGGTACCACATGAATTAACATTTAAAAATTTAATGGACCGGATTTCTAGACTCGGAGATCGAGTCATTTTTAAAGCGAATGATTACTAATGATGAAAAGTGGATAAGATACGACAATAACGTTGTGCGAAAAAGATCATGGCCGAAACGAGGTGAAGCTTCCCAAACGGTATCAAAGCCAGGATTGACGCCAAGAAAGGTAATGCTGTGTGTTTGGTAGGATGGGAAAGGAATCGTGCATTATGAGGTGCTGCCACCGGGCCAAACGATTGATTCTAATTTTTACTGTCAGCAACTAACTCGATTAAGGCAATCAATTCATACTTTTAACACTATGCGCCGTTGGTACTTGGCGAAACACATTAACACTTAATAAACACATTAAAACATTTGTTTTTGCAAAGTTTTTTGCGAAATAATAAACAAGTGTTTTAATGTGTTTATTAAGTGCAAGCAATTCAGTTAAAACGTCCAGAATTGATCAGCAGAAAGGGCGTTGTGTTCCATCATGATGACGCTAGACCACACACATCATTGATGACACGGCAGAAACTGAGAGAGCTTGGCTGAGAAGTTTTGATGCACCCACCATATAGTCCTGACCTTGCACCATCGGACTACCATTTGTTCCGGTTTATGCAAAACCATCTTAATGGTTTTACATTAAATTCAAAAAAGGGCTACGAAAACGAGTTGTTTCGATTTTTCGCCTCTAAACTACAGAAGCTCTACAGTGATGGGATCATGGCTCTACTAGAAAAATGACAACAGGTCATCGATCAAAATGACACATATTTGGTTTAATAAAGTTCATTTGAAATAATAAAATAAATGGAATAAATATGTGAAATGCATTTAAGTAAAACAATTCGGATGAGAACCAAAAATTTTAATTTGTCACAACTGTTGGGCTACAAATTCGTTGATAGTTTATAAATTGTGTTATATATCAAACCGAATGTTGTATATGTAATCCCCAGACATCTGTTTATTCGATTAAATTAAAATAAAGTCCCAACTAATCGCTAAACATATTGCGGCAATATAATATCGCGATACAAATGGAAGATGCAAATGTTGGAGCACGTGATTCGTCATCAAACAGCTCTACTGCTTCAGCGAAATATTTCCCAAATTTATTACTACAACAGGTAGTTGAGTTGGATTTGGGTGTAATTAGCGTACAAAACATTTCAACTGAAGATGAAAATTTTAATTTTATGTATATAGATAAAATAAATGGAATAAATTTGTGAGATGCATCTAAGTTAAACAATTTGAGTGAGCCAAAAATTTTATTTTCCCATGCCACAACTAGAGCTACAAATTCTTTGATAACCTAAAACATTACTATATAAAACCGAATATTGTATATGTAATCCACAGACATACGTTTATTCGATTAAATTAAAATAAAGCCCCAACTAATCGCAAACCAAGCAGAAATTGAAAGTAAACAACAACAACTACAAAACAACAGAAACATATGACTCGCATGACAGCCGTAGACAAATTTTTTGAGCAAATATCATGTGTGAATACGTTCAAGTTGGTAAAAAAATAATCCAACTTTATAAACTCCCCAAGTATAACAAGACGAAACTCAAAATTGAGCTATCGTATTTTTCTTCGAATTATGACGAAAAAGTCGAAAGAAAAATTATTTAGGTATGACACATAAATATTATTTAGCAGTGATGTGTACATATAAGAACGTTGTAGTAGAGATAAAAATAAAGTAAATTCATAATCACAAATTAATAAACAATTATAGCGTATTTAAAAATTATAATGTACGAGTATTGCCGATTATTTGCCAAATTTGTAAATAATACCGTCAATCATCATCAAACGCATCATCAAATCGCAAGTTTGAAAGGATATTAAATATTCAAATTGAAAAAGGACAAATTACATAATTTAATTCTACAAAATTGTAATTTTTATTAATTTGCTATTCTATTTTAGATAATTGGCATTTCAAACCTAGCCCGATGCAATTTTTATTGGAGTTGCTACGCATCGTTTAAGCATCATTTTACCTAGCCTTAAGAGTTTTACTTGTTTAGTTATTAGTTTATTACTATTTCAGCTTATGTTTAGATTTAATAAACTATTTTATATAAATAAAAAATAATATCATAAATAATATAAATAAAATTAAAATCTAGTTTTATTAATATAATATTTAGAACCCACAAATTCATTTGACATTTCACATACATGCACACAATTTTATTCCGAGTTTCGAATTCTCGCGACAAGTTTCATACGACTTCTCAGAATAACTCTAAACTAAATCTTAGGAATATTCGAAACTTAGTTTCGCACTATTGTTCGTTAAAAAGGGAAAAAGTCGAAAGTAAAAATACTTGGGTCGTTTCGTGATCTGCATATCGTCAAAAGTCTTTTCAACCCTGATTACAGATTTTTATATTCGGTGCAACCCTAAATAAAACTGTCAATTTTTGTTTTGGTTAAAACTCCGCCATTACAGCAATATCAACAATTCAACAATAAAGTGTTGTGCTTAAAAAAGTGGAAGTTTACTAATTAAAATCTAAGTGTCCAATACAGTTTATTGGTAAAGTATTGTGTTTAATATACTTAGAAATCTGTAATATTTTATAGAACCTATATCTCTATAATTTATTAAATACACAATGCATAAAAGACGTCGTACAAGTTCAGCGTCAAGCCGACAAAACGAAGATATGGTTGACGAGGCTGCAGAACAAAGTCCTATATTAGTTATTGGATCGGGACGAAAACGAAAGAAACTCGACCCGGTAATTAATAATGTTGTATATACAGAAATTGAGTTTAAATTGTATTATAAATTTTAGTCAGAATTATGTCAACAACTTTATGACTCGATACGTAACCTTAAAAAAGAAGATGGCTCTATGCTTTGTGATACATTTATCAGAGCACCGAAACGTCGTCAGGAACCATCTTATTATGAGGTGGTTACAAATCCTATTGATTTGTTGCGCGTACAACAAAAATTAAAAACTGATTCTTACGACGACATCGATGAATTGAGTGCTGATGTGGAATTGCTTATTAATAATGCTAAAGCTTTTTATAAACCCGATTCAGTCGAGTACAAAGATGCATGTGCACTTCTTGATTATTTTAATCTAAATAAAAATAAAATATTAGAGGCGGTTGGAGACGATGCAGAACCTAAATCAAAAACTGGTCGAGTTGGTAGATTACCACGAAAATCTGGGACTCATGATGACGATAATGATTCGACCCAAAGTAAAGACGACGATTTTGATCCATATGAAGAACTCTTTACAACAGTCATGAATGCAACTGATCCAGCCGATAACAGATTACTTTGTCCAATGTTTCAATTGTTACCTTCAAAAAAATTATATCCTGATTATTACGATGTCATCGAGCATCCGATCGATTTAAAGTTTATCGCAACGAAAATACAAACAAGTGCTTATCTATCGTTAAATGAGTTAGAAAAAGATTTCTTACAGATGACAAAAAATGCCTGTGCTTTTAATGAACCTGGTTCTCAGATCTATAAAGACGCAAAAGCACTAAAAAAAATATTTATTGCTAAAAAACAGGAAATAGACAGTGGCAAAGCAAAACCATCGGTAAAAATAAAACGGCGAGGGCAGAGCTTATCAGCAATAACGGCTGCTCTTAAAGAAATGGTAGAGAGCTCCGAGGATGAAGATGAACTTATGGAAACTGAAGGAGGTGGACCATTGTGGCAGTTGTTTGACCAACTTTATAACACCGCCAACGCTGCAGGTATTATGCTTAGTATTAATAGGTTTTGGTTTAGTTATCTGTTTTGGTTGTATGTCAATAATATTTTTTTAACACGTAATCGTGCAAGGGATTTTTGGAAACCTTAGGAGGGTCGAACATATTTTGTCAATTACCATGTTTTCATTACTAAAACTATTTTGTAATTGTTTAATTTTTTTTTGTTATGTTTTCTTTTCTTATTCTTTCATGTTTTTATTTGTACATATGTTTTCTTTTTATGTTATCGAAAACAAAAATCTTTGAAAATCACTTAATTAGATCATCATAATGCCCCAGGCGCTCCACTTGGTGAATCACTATGGAAATTACCGAATCGGCGATTCCATCCGGAATACTACGTACAAATCAAGAATCCTATTTCAATGGCACAAATTCGTAATAAGTTAAAGAAAGGAGATTATAGTAATATTACTGAAATGACGGCTGATTTGTACTTGATGTTAGATAATGCCAAAAAGGCTTATCCGATAACGAATAAAGTTTATAAGGTAAAATTAATTTATATTGATATGCTTATTTCTAACAGCAGTTTGTATTTTACAGGACGCAGTCAAGATGCAAAAAATACTAAATCAAAAACTGGTAGACACTGGTGTAGATCAAGAGGACAGTGATGAAATTGAAGATGGTGAAACATCTATACCATCTATTGCATCAGCGCAATCTACTGCAACATCATCACCATCGACACCAACACCAACGGTTCCCCAAATGCCAAAGAAAAAGGGTCGACCAAGAATTCATCCAATTGCAACTCCGATTACGCAATCACCAACACCACCACTTGTTCAACCTGCACCGGTTGCGACACCCACTGTCACACCGAAAGGACGATTTGGGAATAATCCCGCATTAAAGAAAAAGCTATTAGCCCTACAGAAATTTTTAACAGATTTTTCAGTAGGTGGTCGTCGTCCAATGGTATTATTTATGGAAAAACCATCAAAAAAATTATATCCCGACTATTACGAAGTAATTCAGCATCCCATTGATATGAATACAATTGAGAGTAATATAAAAGCGGATCGGTATGGCACCTTAGATGATATTGTAGGTGATTATCGATTAATGTTTTCCAATTGTCGCAAATACAACGAAGAAAAATCAATGATTTACGAAGATGCTAACACACTTGAACGGGCGTTAAATGAAAAATTGAAAGAATACTCAGGATTATCGGAACGTCGAGTGAATACCAAAATGTATACATTTTAAATAATATTTTTTAAAACTTATACATTAATATTTTTATTTGCAGAATGTTTCCGAAAAGTAAAAAACCATTGACCCCACTCGATCAAAAATTGCGACATTTGTACGATGCAATCCGTGATCATCGGGAACCAAAAGGAAATCGACAATTGGCATTAATCTTTATGAAATTACCTTCGAAAAATGTAAGTGCAAAATTTAATTTATTTTATTAATCTGTTTTTTATTGTTTTGGAAAATTATGTGATTTTTCTTTTAACTTTCCAAAATCCGATTTAAATATTTGGATGTGGAAAGAAAAAGGTAATATTAATTTGAAATGTGCACGTTAAAAATTTTATTGTTGTAAATTTTTGGTTTGTAGTGATTTTTTTAATGTTTAGTTTTGTTAAGAATTAATTTAAATATAAATTCTTTATTGGTTCAGGTATTCTCTATCAGTATTTCTCTATCGATTAATAATTAATCTAATTGTTAGGTTAAAAAATTAGGTTTATATTGGTAGACTACCTAGAGCGGTTGATAGTGAGCCCTATCTTTACTGTTTGAACATGTAACATAAGTATGAAATGGAGGAAGCTGAATGTTGTTTGCCAATTTATAAACTGTTACAAGAACTTGATAATTAAATAGCCTATTAAGGGCCAAAACCTGAAAGGGGCCACTTGGTAATGTGAGAACAGTAATAGATGAATTAACTGTTTAATGTTTTTGGTCGTTTGAACGACACGAATATTTCATTATTTACCTTCCCATAAATCTACCAGATTTGCATACGACTGGTAATTTTTATAGGTTCATATTTAATCGGTAATTGCGCCGGTTTGTTGATGAGAATCGATACTCTCCGTCGAGTACAATACGGCTTTCAGTGGTTGAAGCATAATTACATTATGGCGAGGGGTAAGGGGGGCGAACGATAAACCACAGGAATCTGCGCTGGACCGCCTCAATTCTATTAATGTGGACTTCATGATATGAAATAACGGGTGTCCGCCGGGAAGGTATACTACTTTGTTTTGACGCCATTTAGGCGAATATTAGTATTGACAGTTCATACTTGACAGTCGTGAAGTAGACACGTGGCAAATTTATTATGGAAAAATATTCGATAAACCATCGTGTTTTAATCGTTAAAACATTTTATCAAAATCAATCATCGATTACTGTGACGATGAGAAAGTTACGTGAAGTTTTTGGGAGAAACAACGTGCCAACAAAACGCACTAGAATAGTCGATTCTGGGCAATGGAAAACCCTCACATTATTCATCAGTCACCTTTACATCCAATAAAAGTGACAGTGGTGTGCAATTTGGTCAGGAGGAATCATTGGACCTTACTTCTTTGAAAATGAAAACGGCGTAACGGTAACTGTGAATGGGGAGCGATATCGTGATATGATTGAAAACTTTTTAACGCCACAACTGCATACTTTGGGCTTGATTAACATGTGGTATCAACAAGACGGTGCCACATCGCATACAGCCAGGATTACAATGGAATTACTGCGAGAACTCTTTCCACAACAAGTTATTTCAAAAAATGGTGATGTTGATTGGCCTCCACGGGCGCCTGATTTGACTGCTCCGGACTTCTTTTTGTGGGGATATCTAAAAAGCAAGGCTTATGCAAACAAACCAGAAACGCTTGATCAACTTAAACAAAATATTCGTGATGAAATTAATGAAATACCGCGTGAAATGTGTGAGAATGTAATGAAAAATGTGCTCAAAATGGCTCGCATTTGTGAGGCTAACAGAGGCGGACATATATCTGATATTGTATTCCATACATAATTGCCGACATTAAATAAAACATTTATCAATATAAGATCCATTCTCTTTCATTTAATCAAAAATCATAAACAAACAAAGTAGTATACCTTCCCGGCGGACACCCTGTACATGACTGGCTTCTTCAAGTAAAGGCCTCGCGGGAGTCGTGTATGAGCCTTTGTCACGTAGGGCTCAAGAAACTCCTTGAACCAGTGTTTAAAAACCAAGTGTTGAATTTGCTTTATTAATTATGATTGTACAGAGTACAGTTTGAAACTCAACTCTGTCGCATGTAACATTGAAATCCCGAATAAATGTTATCCGGTAAACGACATTGTCTTTTTTAGATAGACACATTGCGGGGAGTTCAGACGTTTTCGTGTGAATGGAATAGTTTAGCATTTGATAACGTTAACCTCGGTATTTCATTTTACAGCAAACCACAAAATTCTCCAAATCGTTTTGGAGTGGTTGAGTGTCTGTTATGAATGATATATCGTTCTCATTTATTTATTTAAAGAAATCTATTGTGTTGTGATTGGCATGTATGATTTAACAATTAAAATTTTAAAAGATAATTCTTCAGGATATTTTTGAAATTGTCCTTTGATAAATTAAAGTCAAATAGGTCGTCGACGATATTAAATGATTTAGACAATCTTCAACGAAAGTAACACCTAGGTCCTTACTTTCAACTACTATCCGAAGGAGTACACCATTCATTTTGTAGCTTTGTGTAACAGGGTTGGCTTTTCGGTGAAATTATAGAGATTTGCATTTTCCAATATAGAGACTCAGAATTAAACTCGCACCATAACGCTAGGTTGTGAATACCTCCTGTAGTTTATTGGCATCGTCGACTGACTCGATGGCTTTGTAGATTTTGAGGTCATCTGCGAACCACAGGATATTGGAATGCTTTATTACTTTAGTAATACCATTAATGAAGACTGAAAATCCATGGGCCAACGTGAGGGCACCAGAGATTGCTTGTATTCTATTCGACGTTTTACCTCCTATTCCAATTTATATGATCAAAATATTGTTATAAGTTATTCGAATTGGCCTTTCTAAAGTTGTAATATGGTTTCCGGGTTTGGTAATTTTGGAACCTGTTATTCACATTGGTTTCCAATATTATTTCTATTGCTTTGTGGTGAATATTACGAATATTAATTACGAAAGGTGTTGGTGATTCTTTTGTTTTTAATAAAACTGGTTCATTAGTAAAAATAAGGTTCGTGGTTCGGTCTCGTCCAGTTTTTAATTCGTAGATTTGGCTCAAATTTGAGTCAAATATGGTGTCGACGAATAGGTACTCATTATCCGGATTCACGTTTACAGGCATAATCTCGTTGGTTTCTTCATCATACGTTCAATTAATATTTGAGAGATTGAAATTCCCAGTTATTAAAATTATGTCTGATTGAACGGCCGTATTGGTAATTTCCATAATTGTGTCGCAGCACTTGGTATACTATGATGTAGGCGAATCAGGTGGAATATACGCCAGGTAAATTCGTACTAATTTGTAGTGATGTATCGACGGCTATGAGTACTCCGCCACCGGATTTTTTTTTTGCTTGTTTGGAGTGAGCGGTCACATCTATAAATCAGGGGTGAGCGATCACTCTATAAACCACATATTGACTAGGGAAGAATTCCGAACTCAAGATTTTATCGTTGAATGATCTTTCACAGATTATATAAACCGGAAAGAGTGTTTTAAAACAAAATTAAAAATAAGTTGTGTAAAAAACTTCTGATAATTCCAATGTCATGATTGTATATGTGATTTTACATTGCGCGCAATTATCAGAAGTTTTTTACGCAACTCATTTTTATCTCTCGATTTATAAAAATTAGAAATCTATGGTAAACTTAATTTCTATGGTTATATATAGGTTCGAGCTTTCATTAAAAGTGTAGTCTATCATTAGCCACTGGTGAAAAATATTTAAATGACTGTGTGTCTTGAAATAGCTACTATGGCATGTGGTACACTATAGATATTCACATGAATTCTTGAAATTGACATAATTAATTGTTAAAATGAACAAAATGGGTCCTAAGTGATTGCCATGGGATACACAGATGCTGTTTTAAAGGGGATCGATTTTGAGGATCGGACAAATATTTGATATTTTCGGTCCTTCAAGTACGAATTCACCCGCAATAAGAACTAAGGAGGGAAACCAAAACTTCTCTCCGGTTCGTGCAGAAGAGTTCATCTATTGGTCTGTAGTTTGCACCGCCTGATTACAACCTTTTTAGCGTGCGATTTTTAAAAATTCAGGCTGGATCGTTGCTTGAAAATCCCTTAATGAAGAAATTGACTAATATTTTAGAATCATTAGAAGAGTGAATATTGCGGATTCAAAACCATTAGTTTTTCTCTTGAATTTGACGAACTGGCGGAATTGCTTATAATTTGGAATCAGATCAGATTGCTTATCCTTGATATAATCCAGATAATTTGGTTAGATAAATTTGAGAAATCATTGGAATGGTACAATACTCGGAGTAAACCGGTTCAGATTTAGATTTCAAAAAACTCTTGCCAAGTAAATTCGTATTCGCAACCGAAGAATTGATTAGGTTAGAGTAGTTGTCCTTAAGGACTAGATAAAACACACTCAGGTCTGTAGCGTTGCCATATTGTTTTATCTCCTCATCTATTCATTGAACAATCATGAGCTCTAAACGAAGCGTAGGGTATCGTTGACGTCCATTTTTACTGAGGTCCGCCAAGTCATTGATGAAGGGAATTTCAGTCTGCTAAGCGCTAAACGGCGACAGGTGCAGAGCAAATGGAGAACAGTTTCTTCCTCTTCATCTTCGCCAGTACGATAGTAATCATGTGCGGAGACATTCTGCTCGCATGCTTACCTCTGAGACAGTGTCTCGTAATAGCACCCACCATCATACTGCTGTCTGGATCTTGGTATGTCTAGTTTTGACCAGATCTGTCTAGTTTTTACGCATGAGGTACTATTTGACCATCTATCGTTCGCTGTTCTTTCAGCTTCTTCTTCAAGCAATAATTTGCACGTAGCGAACGGTATATCAACATCCGCCCTGCTTGGCAAAAGGAGACAGGTGTGCCTTGTCGAGCGTGTTCAGCTGCCGTCTCATTCCTCGTAATATTGCAATGACCTGACACCCACATCAGGTGGATGTTGAACTGATCTGTCATCTCCTTAAGAGATGAGAGGCAATTCTGGGCTACTTTCGACGTAAGGATATCTGATTTTAGCGTCTTAATTGAAACCTGACTGTCCGACAAATTTCGAAAATCCCTTACAGATATTATATTATACCTCAACGGCTTCCCTTATCGTGATTAGCTTGAAAAACGCTACATTTGTCGGGGAGATGGAAAGAGAGGTTTACCTTTGATTACAACAACCAACCTTTCCATCCATCTTTGAATCTTTAGTGAAAAAATGTCTCTTAGGAAGTTTGTACGAGTATTTCCTGCAGAACTGGACCGACCCAGTTTTGAGTAGATTCACATTCAAACCGGAACTTTTAGCTCATAGATGAAATGCCAAGCGAACTTTACATGCTTTCTCTTAAGGTGCAAGGATATTTATCGATTGGTGTCGCAACATCATTCGCATAAGTAACCGCCTTAAAGCCGCACCCTTCCAGGTTTAATAACAGGTCATTTATAACCATGTTCCAAATAAGAGGGTATAATAGTCCACCTTGTGGTGTAACAAATCTGCTATTGAAGGAACCACCCTGAGTACGTGTCTTCACACAGAGACGAGAGTGCCTGTGTGATCGCCTCTATCTGACGTTGTTAAAAACCCTTTCTATAACCAGAAAAGATCATGGAGTATTCCTTACGTTCAAAGGGTTTCTTCTTTCGTTCAAGAGGAACAATAAGTAGTTAATCTAGTAGCCTTAAAAATCGTAGAATATAAATAGACCAATGTTTTACCCGAGGAAGCTGAGAACGCAATAGAAAATTCGTAATTTTAGCAGAGAGACTGCAATTTTACTAGTAAGAAATTAGATATAAACTGAGTTGAAATTAGTAATGGTACAACAGTCCAGCCCAGAGTTAGACATATTACTCGTAAAAATATTTCCTTACCAGTACGTGCGTTGCTAGCAACAAAATATGTATTATCATCTGAATGGGTTCAGAATAAATCGGAAAAGTTAAGGTCTTTAATCACTAAGTGATCGTCATGAATTTTCGCTGTACCAGAGAAAAAATCGGCAGCTTTAATATTTTAATACACAATATATCAGCATTATCAGTCTTGATAATGACAAACACCGAGTTCTCAAGGTCAATTACCGCAACAAGAACTCTCAAAAAAACTCCGATTCCTTGGCTGTCAACTCACTCTTCGAAAAACATTATAATGAGGAGTAAAGGAAAAAGGAAGTTCCTGCGATTTTATAAATATGTCGCGAGATTTTGTACGTAGTCCCTCTACATTTTGATGATAAAGGGACACGCACTTTAGTTTTTGGAGTATTTTAGTTTGTGACAGTAGTAGGCCAAACAACGCTTCGTTACATCACAAACGTTTTTACATTTAGTCTTGGTGATAAATTTAGGCATTGTACAAGACCAAAATAGACTCAACGTGGATTAGAAAGTCAGTTTGTGGTTGCTTAGCTGTTTAATATTTATGTTGTTTTGTCAGTAACAGTTAATATCCGTAACTGGGCTCGAAGTGGGTGATGGTGGGGATAAAGGTGGATTTACATATTCGACGATTTTTCGGCGCAGTTTTTCACACATACATACATAAATAATATTTTGACACATAATTTTTAAAAAAACAGATGATGTTAAAAAAAAATTATTTTTTGTATGCTGTGTCGTCGTGTCGATAAGATAAATATTGTTCATGTCTTCACCGTGCCGAAAATTTCGCGAAGAAGTCCTTTAAGAATGGTTGAATGTGTCACGTGATGTTCGGTGCAGACAAATCGTCGGATATATAAATCCATCTTAAAGATAGGGCCTATTATGAAACAATTTCGAATCCGGATTTCTTTAATCAGGCGTTTTTTCTCTAGGAAAAAAATTTAGGAAAAACATTTACATAGCGTTTTTGTCAAAATTATCATTTTCTGGCCTACTGAGAAATTATGTTTGATCTAAATTTTGATAATTTAGGAAATATTTTTTCCGAATCGAAATTGGATAGGAAAAATATTCCCAATACGATGAAACACATCAAGAGCAGCGCAATATATTCCAAAGAATCCACACTAACGGGCGCTGCTTACAGGCGTGCACACCAAGCAGTACAGCAGATTGTTTTGGTTTAGTTGTAAAATAGAATTGTGTCCATTTTATCGAGATTATGAGTAGCAGGAAAAAGCAGTCAATTGATGCTGCTGGGTGTGGAACCTATTTATGCCGCGACAGATGCAAGTTCATTCAATATAATTTTATTAAATTAAAATGTTTCTATTACAATTAGAAACTATTTTATTTATTTTATTGGAAATAACTATATTTATAATCAAACTATGATTTTGTATCATTACATAAGCGAATAAGCTAATATTTAAATTTGCCGCTCGCTACTACTGCTTGGTGTGTATCATCCTTAAACTTTGTTTTTGAAAAAAATTTACACCAATAGTTTACTATAGTACGCCAGAAAAAAAATTTTACGACAAAACTGTTATGTAAATATTTCTCATAATTCCTTTCTTCTCGGAAAAGCCAGAATCGCCGGAAAAGCCGAAATCGAAAAAGTTGCACAATAGGCCCCCATTTATTGATGAAGACGCTGTCGAAATTGTTAATGGTGATTGTATTGTGCAGTCGACAGTGTTGTTGTTCAAAAGAGTTGCAATTTTAAAAATCTATTGATGAAATTGGGGTTTTAATTGACATAGCTTTCATCAATTGATATATTTGCGAACATCCATTATCTGGATAATGCGATATAATGACCCAACAACATAGCGACTGAAACAGCCCCGGGCCAAAACAGTTCTTCAATCATGCTTAATATTAGGAGTTGGTACATATATCACAATACTTTAGAGCAATTTTCGCCTACCTTACAACATTGTTTTTTGTTGAATAATGGCGTTAATAACCCAATATTAAAATTTTTGAAAACAATGGATACTCTAGAAAACATGTTATTTTTTAAAAAATTAACACCGAATCGTGCTACTGCGAGAGTAGAAATATGTTTATATTCCTTTTTTCAAGGCTGCGGGATCTATCACTCCTCGGCATATCTGAATGTAGGATTCTATACCATTTCGCTCTAGCACTGCAGGTGCTGTTGCTATTCTAAATACCATGGTTTTTAAATAAGGACTAAATTTTCTCTCGAGTCGAGAAGAAGAGCTGTCGAAGCAGCTTTATTTTATTGCAGGCTAATTTTTGCCGTTCCGCAGGTACCACCTTCGCTGAATTGGGTAGGTTTCTCACTTCTAATGATTTACCTCCTGTAACCTTGACGGATCCAGGCTGCCCTATACTAAGAGTTAATGACCCAAAACCGAAGTTAGTAATGCAGTTTATGGTTGCAAGGGGAGCTAGGAATTCCTTATTTATCTCCATAGCGGAATATCTAGAGTCGAAAACTGGATTGTCGGCTTGAATAATCCTAGGAGTTCATCCAAATTTGCGTCGATCGCAATGTAAACGTGTATATTTGTTCTGTTTGAGATTCCCTCCTTTTCTAACAGCTGCGAGATTCGCGCTTGGCCACAACTCAACAATAGCTATCGCCTTTTTGTAGATGTTCCCTGATTTTTGTCCGTGCGCTCAGTCAGCCTTACTCATTCTTGATACCAACCCACATCATTACAGTCGCATTTTGTCGCAGTACCTTTATAAAGATGGAATTTAGTGTCTCAATTCTTTTTTACTTACGTCAATGATAGCTAACCTCAGCATTATCTCTTATTATGACACTAAAGAGCTTTACCGATTGTACGTCTTGGTTACGCACTCAACGCAGGTTCCGTCTGCACCCTGGCATGCTTACCTTGCTTTTTCGACGTAGGATATCTTTTCGGAATCTTCTCGCTATCCATTGTAACGCTAGGCGCTCTGTTGATCTCTGGGAACAACAATTTTATCGATTTTGCTCCGTTTCACAAAAAATGCAAATAGCAGGTATTGAAATTTGACCCGAATTGACTAGAGAGAAGAAACGTAAGCAGCAGGTAGAGATGTATAGTAAAAACTTGCCCACGTCATGATATTTTTTGAAAAAAAATTGTATTTTATTTGTTATTTGTGTAACAATTTTATAATTACTTTAGGTGGTCCAATCTCATCTTACTGGGTTTGGGTTTTGCGATATAAGTCATATGTCGGAACGGTTTTTTTGTAATATTATTACTGATATTTTCTTTAGGTAGTTCAGAAAATTTGTTAAAATTTGACCCGATAGTGGCGGTTGACGATGTAATGATTAAGATTTGATAAAATTGAGAGTCCAATTTCAAACCACGTCGGTTCTTTCCCATTAAGTTAAATTATTTTTAGTGGAGATGATTTTCTTAAATTTCCCAATTGTTATTCCCAATTGTCTTAATATCAGATGGTGCAAAAATTCGCTACTTTTCTAGGCAATTGTACTTTCCTTCTATACTATGTCTGAGGTCTACCTGGAACTTTGTTTTCATCCGTAGACCACAATGTTGGTTTACAGTGCAACGATTTGGTTGTAGGCCGGTCCTAAATGACATAGATTAGTGATTACGTCAACGCCAGATGTCTTCTTCCTTATTTATTAGATTGTATAAAGCTGTCGTTTACAAATTTGCTCTCCTCCTCTCTAAATAGAAGTTCCTTAACATTCCTTTTCTTCTAGTAAGCCAAGTAGCGAATCATTGAGGAAGCTAAAATTTTCGACGGAGGTCTATCTAATAAGTTCTTTTAATATCAATTAAAACCCATTTGTAATCTAGTTTCACATTATAATTTTGCATGTTGCTTTAATCACTCGTATCTCCACAGGAATATTTTTAATTATTTAATAATAACATCTTACTACTTATAATAAATAATATTTGTGTCATTATTTTAGGATTATCCTGATTACTATGACATTATAAAGAATCCTATTGACATGGAAATTATTGCCCAAAAATTGAAACAACAATTTTACGATTCCGTCGATGAATTGGCCTGTGATTTTATGCTAATGTTCGAAAACGCCTGTAAATACAATGAGCCAGACTCTCAAATTTATAAGGATGCCTTAATATTGCAACAAATATGTATTCAAACGAAACAACAATTGAATCGTGAAAATGGTGATGACACGGTACCAGATGTATCGCAAGCCATACAGGAATTACTTATGTCTTTATTTACATCATTTTATAATCATCAAGATGAAGAAGGACGATGTTATAGTGATTCCTTGGCCGAATTACCAGAGTATGATGATAATCTCGATGGTTCGAAAGTGCGGGCAATTTCACTCGATTTAATTAAGCGACGACTAGATAAAGGACTTTATAAGCGTTTGGATACATTTCAAGATGATATAATCGCGTGCTTAGAACGTGCACGTCGTCTTTCCCGTACAGATTCACAAGTTTTCGAAGATTCAATCGAATTACACTCATTTTTAATAAAGAAACGCGATGAAATATGTAAAAATGGTGAGATATTAAGCTCGCCCGCGTTAAATCATACCGCATTGCATTTAAGCGCGAAAGTTGAAGCAGTACGCCAAACAAAATTGTTGCAGGAGGAACAGGAGTTGGAACAAGATACTGAAACTGCTGCGACCGCCGGTGAGAGTATGATGGTTGATCAAAAATTATACTCACCCGGTGATTTTGTATATTTTGATACACCCGACAATAAACTGCCCAACATTGTATACATCGAGCGATTATGGACAAACAGTGAAAATATTAAAATGATGTACGGCAACGTATTTTTACGACCATTTGAAACGTATCACGTAACGTCACGTAAATTTTTGGAACAAGAGTTATTCAAAAGTGATCAACATCAAGCAATCCCTTTAAGTAATTTAAAGGGCAAGTGTTTTGTGATGAGTGTTAAAGATTATTTTAAATCAAAACCCGAAGGATTCCAAGATCGTGATGTTTATGTTTGTGAATCTCGATACAATTCAAAAACGCGGTCATTTAAAAAAATTAAAAATTGGCCATTCATACGAGAAAATAATCCTCTGAACATAATAAATCGTGATATGCCTTTGGAGCCGAAGCGTATTATGTCCGTGTTTAAGGAACGTGTCGAAAAGCATAAAGGGGAATTGGCTGAGTTACAATTACAAGAAGCACTTGTGGAAAAAGAGAAACCAAATGTTGCTGTATTTGTTAACGGTGGCGAAGAAGGGAACACGTACTACGAACAATATAATGCTATTTGTTGTGGAATCGTCAAAACTGGAGATTATGTTTATGTAGCAACTGAAACGGGAAAACAATCGATTGCACAGATTCACGCTATTTGGGAAACAAAAGAGTGAGTACGAATTAAATATTAACGTAATTTTTGTAACGCATAACTCCTTTTTTTTAGTGGAAAATCATTTTTCCGCGGACCTTGGTTGTTAACTCCGCCAGAAATTACTAATGTATATAATCGACTATTCTATCGGCAAGAAGTGTTATTGTCAACTGCCCAAGAGACATCTCCCATAATCGCAATAGTAGGACGATGTGGAGTTTTAGATTTTGATGATTATATTTCGTGTCGGCCCACCGAAATTGCGGAGAGCGATATTTACATATGTGAATCGACGTACGATGAATATGACAAAAAATTGATTCGACGACTCCCTGGAAACGGCTTAAGGAAATTTAGCCATAGTCAATTGGTGACACAGGATGAAATCTATCATTTTTCGCGTGTATTTGCACCACCCAAAATGACGGCAAGTTCAATCGTTGCAATGCAAGAAGGCCTAAAGGCTGGTAATGAGATCGACATAAAAGTGGAAGGTCCTGATATAACCATGGATGATTCCTTAGATGGTGGATCACTATCGATTGGTAGTGATTTTATATCTAATTCTTCTCCAGGACCGACTGTGCTTCCAGGCTCGACTATCGGTAAAAGGCCTAAACCAAGTAAAAAAAATATGACTACGGGTTATATACTGTATTCGACCGAGGCACGTAAAGCCGCTGCCGCAAGTAATCCTGAAATTACAATAGGAGAAATCTCTAAAATAGTAGGTAATGATTGGAGATCGTTATCCGCGGCCGATCGACAAGTTTGGGAGGAAAAGGCTCAAAAAATTAACGAAGAGACCAGTTTGAAATTAACAGAAGATGGATCCGCTAGTCCGGCCTTACTGGAATCTATCCAAAATCAAGTCAAACAAAGATTTGTAATTACATATTTATATCGTTTTAGAAATGTAATATTTACGTTGAATATTATTATGTTTTAGGTATTTGAGTGTTGTTGGGATAGATGCGACTGGCAGTTTGAAGATGCCGTGGATTGTTTAGAACATTGTGTGGGAGAAAATACTGGACATGTTCAAAGTCATTTTGCTGGTGTACCGCCTAGTGAAATAGAATATACTTGCCAGTGGCGTGGTTGCATTCGTATGAAAAAACAAGCTCCGGCATTTCCACATTTGCAACGTCTTGTAAAACATGTTCGTGATGTGCACGTAAATAAAAGTAGTGGGCGAATTATACCACCCCATGATAGAAGCAAGTAAGTTTTAAATCAATATTTATGAATGATAAAAAAATATTTTTCGTATATTCTTATTTATTTTTCAGAAATTTCATGCCGACCAGAAAACACTTCAATCAAGCTGCAGCATCGTATTTGCAGAATGTGGCGGGCGGTAATTTAAATAACATACCTCAGCCAAGTAACTTGTTGTTATTATATTGCCGCGAGTATTCTAATTTATTTATTTTTTAAATCCCTTTTTTCGTTTAGTAGTACCGTTACCTCCAACCGAGCCATTGTTCATAACAGTTCCACCAAGGCCACAAAGAATACTTCATTCGGAAGCTTATATCAAGTAAGTATTAGCCACCTAAATTATTTTATTTTGTTTCATTACAATTCTTTTATTTTCATGAAAAGGTACATTGAAGGTCTACAAAGTGATTCAAGATTTATAACTCCATGGCAAAAAACAATAAAAGCAACGCCAGAAACGGCCCCTTCGACTTCGATCGATACTACAAAATTACCATCACACTGGCTAGGCAAAGCAGCCCCTGAGAAGACGGAAGATGTTGTAAATGCGTTATGGAATTTAAGAAATTTTATGATGCAGGATATCTTACAAATTCAGAAAAATGTTTTTAATTAAAAAAATGCGGATCATTGTAATATTATAATGAAAATGAAATAAATATAAAGTTTAATAAGCCTATTATCAATATAAGATGACGTTCTTTAGCTAAAGTCTGGTAATCGCTAGAAACGTGAGCATTAAGCAAACGTTTACAATACAACTTACTCGAAGGAATTACAGGCGTCTGTTTACGACTCGGAGTTAGCGGAAGCCAATGCAAAGAGGCGGAATGAACATCAGAAACGATACAAATTTATCGACCCGATAAAACTTAAATTAAACTGAGCTTTGAAGTCTGGCACAATAAAATTCAGAAACGCGTTGCAAATATCAAAAAGATCAATCTTACACGAATTTGTAAAAATAAAATTGTTATTGCGGCCAATACAGTCGGAAGATCATCTGGTTGGGTCGATGGCCGTTGCCGTCAATTGGAGGAAAATAAAAGAAAGCTTAGTGATAATGCTTGGCTCAACAGTAGACGCACTCCAACGGAACAATTCCGCGCCAGGACAGCCACAACCAAATTCCGCTTGACAAAAGAAACGCGAATATATAAGGGAGTCTCAAGAGACTTTGGCCAACGCCCGAAATTTACAAAGTTGCATTAAAGATCCACAGTTATAAAACACGAAAGAAAAGTACCAGTTGTTTCAGTACGACAATTCTAATTCAATAATCTATGAAGGGAGGAACTAGTTGTTCCATGTCCTACTGTAGAGAAAGTAGATGCAGCTAATAACGGGTGATTTTTTAAGAGCTTGAGAACTTTTTTTTAAAAAAAAACGCATAAAATTTGCAAAATCTCATCGGTTCTTTATTTGAAACGTTAGATTGGTCCATGACATTTACTTTTTGAAGATAATTTCATTTAAATGTTGACCGCGGCTGCGTCTTAGGTGGTCCATTCGGAAAGTCCAATTTTGGGCAACTTTTTCGAGCATTTCGGCCGGAATAGCCCGAATTTCTTCGGAAATGTTGTCTTCCAAAACTGGAATAGTTGCTGGCTTATTTCTGTAGACTTTAGACTTGACGTAGCCCCACAAAAAATAGTCTAAAGGCGTCAAATCGCATGATCTTGGTGCCCAACTTACCGGGCCATTTCTTGAGATGAATTGTTCTCCGAAGTTTTCCCTCAAAATGGCCATAGAATCGCGAGCTGTGTGGCATGTAGCGCCATCTTGTTGAAACCACATGTCAACTAAGTTCAGTTCTTCCATTTTTGGCAACAAAAAGTTTGTTAGCATCGAACGATAGCGATCGCCATTCACCGTAACGTTGCGTCCAACAGCATCTTTGAAAAAATACGGTCCAATGATTCCACCAGCGTACAAACCACACCAAACAGTGCATTTTTCGGGATGCATGGGCAGTTCTTGAACGGCTTCTGGTTGCTCTTCACTCCAAATGCGGCAATTTTGCTTATTTACGTAGCCATTCAACCAGAAATGAGCCTCACCGCTGAACAAAATTTGTCGATAAAAAAGCGGATTTTCTGCCAACTTTTCTAGGGCCCATTCACTGAAAATTCGACGTTGTGGCAGATCGTTCGGCTTCAGTTCTTGCAGGAGCTGTATTTTATACGGTTTTACACCAAGATCTTTGCGTAAAATCTTCCATGTCGTCGAATAACACAAACCCAATTGCTGCGAACGGCGACGAATCGTCATTTCACGGTCTTCAGCAACGCTCTCAGAAACAGACGCAATATTCTCTTCTGTACGCACTGTACGCATTCGTGTGGTTGGTTTAATGTCCAATAAAGTAAACTGAGTGCGAAACTTGGTCACAATCGCATTAATTGTTTGCTCACTTGGTCGATTATGTAGACCATAAATCGGACGTAAATCGCGAAACACTTTTCGAACCGAACACTGATTTTTGTAATATAATTCAATTATTTGCAAGCGTTGCTCGTTAGTAAGTCTATTCATTATGAAATGTCAAAGCATACTGAGCATCTTTCTCTTTGACACCTTGTCTGAAATCCCGCGTGATCTGTCAAATACTAATGCATGAAAATCCTAACCACAAAAAAATCACCCTTTAGTAGAATTAAAACCAAAATGCTAACTAATGTTGAGTCTTCCCCTATTCGAAAATATCAGTGACTATTGCTGCGTTTATTCCTGAACTAAATTAGCAATGCTTAACACAAACTGTACATTTGTCCACGGAATAAACATGAAATTCTGAAAGCTCAGCCAACTAATACTTGGATTTTATATGAAAATGACATTTGTAGCATAGCTAATATAGCTGTGGAATAATCACAACAAATGTGGCATTCGTCTCAACCGTTTTTCATGTTGAGGTTGAGTTTGGAAAAAGGTGGGGATTACAATTTTATGTATTGTTATTAACCATTTACCAACTCTGCATAAACTTTCAATAGACATGACAGCATCAACCGAGAGAAGCTCGGGCCTCGCTCGCTCCGATTGTATGGCTAGGAATTTCAGAGAATTATTGCCATATGGCTGACACGAAGTGTTACCAAAACAAAACGCCACAGATTTTTATTTTTTGATGAATTTTATTGAATCAAAGTAAAAAATGTTCACAAATATATAAATTTTCGAAGTGCAATAGCAGTTTTCGATTTGGCCACCCTTAGCCGCGATTACGCGGCCGACAAAGCTATTGCATGCAGCACAAAAGTGGCTCTGCGGTATTTTGGCCCATTCCCGGTGAAGCGCTTGCTTGAGATGATCGACATTGGTAATTTTTTGTCTCAACCTTGCTCTTAAAAATACCGCAAGACGAGAAATCTAGCGGATTTGCATCCGGTGAATTTGGTGGCCTTTGGGCAGTGGAAATGAACCGCGGAACGTTGTTTCTCAGCCAATCTTGATTGATGCGCGCTTTATGACTCTGCGGCCGGAATTTGTGCCCAAGGCTTCACCGCTCCGTCCAACACAAGATCTCGATAAATTTGAGCATTTATCTTAATGCCACGGTCCAAAAAAACGAGCGTTGAACGGCTTTCGGCCGTTACGGCGGCCCAAACCATCACCATCGGCGGCGCTTGGTTTCGAGTGGCAATCCGTCGGTCCAAATTTTCAGTAGAACGGCCGAGCTAGTAAATCCGGTCGTTTTGCTTGTTCACATATTGCTCAATAACGAAAATTCGGCAAATCGCCACTTTCGTGCAAACGTAACAACTCCTTTGCTCTTTCCAATCTAACTTTTTTTTGAACATCGGTGAGACCGTGCGTTCTATGGAATTTTAAGCTCTTTAGTCCAAGATGATCTTTCAATATGTGCTGCATCATTTCGAGCGAAATGTTCGCCTCACGAGCCATTTTTCTGCCGCTAGGGTGCGGTTTCCGAGCCAATTTTCCAGCAAAATATAGAGCAACCACATTATTACGCTTGAACTTCATTGGGGGTAACTTTTTTTCTGAACATTTCCCACTAAAATGTACACTTGTAAACAATGGTATGAACTGTCATTAGTGTAAATTTGAGCGCTCTGTCATCACTGGTTTGACAGAAATGACGGTCTGAAGTTTCTAATACTTCGTGTCAGTCACCCGGTATAACAACATCTGTGTAGAATTGTAATCTAACCAATTTCGTGTTCTATAGGCATACCAATTTCTAGAATATGTGGAGGAAATCGTGCTTCTTGGCCTAAGATTGATATAATGACCGTTTAATACCGCTGGATTGTCATTCAAAGCGACTTGGTTTGAGAGTGAGGAGCATTATTAATCAAAATTTCTATCAACAAGGAATCTGTAAGCAAATATCGGAACAGTGATAAAAGACTTAATATTTTGGGTTCAAACAAACATAAAAGCCCGTACGGCAGCAGGACATCGTGTTGCGATCAAAATGTTTCAGTCGTGTCAACTCTCACTTTACAAAGCACTCGTATGATCTGTGCTAACTTCACAAGCGAGAATTGGGTCTTGACCACCAATGATTAATCAATTAGGGTTGAGCTACGCTGAAAGATCCCCATCTTACAGTTTAATAGGATATTTCAAAAATGACCTGCGGTTAAATTAGGCTAAATTATTGCGTCGTTTCGCTTTAATCGATGTTTGAATTTGAATCATGTTTCTACTTTCAGTCGATTTACCGCACTTCCAATACATGGATTGATCAATATTCCTTAACCAACTCATGTCCTACGAATCGTACGTAAATCATAATTTTGCCATCAAAATTGATAAACGTTTTTATTAAATTTACCTTGTTAGCCTTAATGATTTTTCAGAATTGAAACTCTTCGACTTCGAACTGGTACGTGCATATGAATTTAACTATAAAATAATAAACGATAATTTAATTCACATCTCACTATAATATGTTTTTATTTATTAATTGTAAATGTACAAACAGCAAGATTCAATTTATAAAATTGTAACGAATAAAAAAAATGGAAATTTATAGCCGACGACCACGGCGACCACCCTTTCTCCGTGTGGAATCTGATGGAAGTGGTGTAACATCCTCAATACGACCAATTTTCATTGATGAACGAGCTAATGCACGAAGTGCTGATTGTGCACCTGGCCCTGGTGTTTTTGTTTTGTTTCCACCTGTAGCACGGAGTTTAATGTGAAGGGCTGTGATACCTAAAGTTTTACATTTTTCAGCAACATCCTAGAATTCATAAATATGTAAAATTAGACGTTTTATGTGACGTATATTTAAGAATTAATGACTTACTTGGGCAGCCAACATAGCAGCGTAGGGTGATGCTTCATCACGATCAGCCTTTACTTTCATGCCACCGGTAACACGGGCAATAGTTTCACGGCCAGATAAATCAGTTACATGGACGAATGTATCATTGAATGATGCAAAAATGTGTGCAACACCAAAGACGTCTTCACCCTCTCGGACCTGTGGTCGAAGTGACACTTGAACTTCTTCTTTCTGAACTTTATTTTTACGGGGCGCCATTTTCAGTAAATCTGAAATTACAAATTACAAGAATTAAACTAAACACAAAAAATATTAGAATAATGGGAAGATTATCTTAAGGTTATATTAACAAAACAATCTGTCAAAAAACGAAGGAACAGAAAAAGCAAAATTCCATCTTTAATCATCAAACGTTTTTCTAAATAGAATTTCACATAATAACAAATATTTGGATAGCTTTTCAAATAAAGTTTCACAAATCAACATAATTTTTACAAAACTCACTCAAAATTTATTTAATTCACGAAAATAATTTTTACCTACACAAAAATCCGTGTATTCTTTGAAAACCGGAAATATGAAAAGAGCTATGGTTATTTATTTTGACAGAATATAAACTTGTTATTTGGGCATGGGCAGTATGTACAAATGTTGTCCAAGCAGCCTAAATATGTGGTTATAGTAACCAATAGAAAACTTATGACATTTGCCATTTACCTTACAGAAAAGTATGAAAAAAATTTTGCTCGTTAGGTTGGTGGTTGCCTAAAGAGAAAAGTTATTAATCGAGAGATAACAACAATGTAAAGTCAAATACAATCATGACATTAGAATTATCAGAACTTTTTTACTCAACTCATTTTTATCTCTCGATTTATAAAAAATTGAAATCTATGGTAAACTTATTTTTTTCTATGCTTATATGATTCAAACGATATCCAAATCATTACAACATCTTGAGATGTATAAAAATATGAAAGTTTTTAACACCTTTTTGTTGCGTAATATAATTTTTAAAACAATATTTGAATATATGTATTTGATTGATTTGAAAAAAATCACAATGAAGTATGGTTCAGGTCTAATTTTTTTTTCATAAGTTTCCATTGGATATGCTCTTCTTAAGTAAAATTAAAAGTCAGAAGCTCAGAAAGTTTTCTTGCATTGGTCATCTCTGGGATGTTGTAACTTAATTTTTTCGAATCGAATCGAAATTTATGACTTTTTTCTTAAAATAAATTGATTACCGCTTTGGCTTTTGCAATGACGTTGTTCCTCTTGTAATCTCCTTTCAGGGCCACTATGAAAAAATGCGATTTGGCATTTACATGCGATAACGTATTTTGGTTTTATAAAAAAGTATTTTCACAAATGCGGAATCAAAATGTACAAATGCAAGTGATTAGTAGCAGACGCATATCGCCATTCGTACAAAAAAACTTCACTATCAAAAATATAATTCAAATACTTATTACAATACAGGGTGTTTAGCGTGTGGACCGACGAAATTTGTTGACAGATTGGGGGGGGGGGGGTCATTTGGAAGTTTTCATCCCATAGAACTGATGTCTTCAGTGTCACAGTAACAGATATGATATTTTTAATTTTTTTTTTAAATTACCCAAAATCTCGACTTAAAATGGTCATAATATTTTTGCTTGTAGTCGTAAAGACACGAAATAAATTTTATTGTATTCTGTAATGTGATTTTATTCTAAATAAATCATTATTTAATACAATTGGTTTAAGAAAAATGACTTATGAACTTCCAAATGCTAAAAAATGTGTAAAGTATGAATTATAAATTCATTTTAAAAAAACTAAAGGTTATTTTGAAATTAGCTTAGTTTATAAAAATTCTCTAGTTTATGCCCAGATTTTAGCAAAAAAAAACTAGATATAATTATTTTTCGTTTAAATAAAAATAATAAAAATAAATGATAGCAACCAAAACTGCTCGAAAAATTTTGTGCATGCAACCAACATGCAAAAACCCTAAAAATTTAGACAAACTTTTATCAGTACATATGGAGAGTACATCTACATATAAAATAAAAACTCGTTATTTTACATTAAAATTTTATTAAAAAAAATATTTAGGTAGCTCCACAAATGTTTTATATTTTAATTTAATTTTATTTCTAAACACATTAACATTAGAAAATGATGTATATTTTATAATTAAAATTAAAATCATCTTACTTGTTTTCAGTTATTTCGAACGTGGTTTTAGCTCACATCAGTTTCCGTAAAATTTAAATATGATACACTGCCCAATGGATTTAATGTGCTTTGAAGGTCAATTTATACCCTTTTTTCATTCACACACACACCACCCATTCACACAATTACAGTATACCACCGCAACATTGCAAGCTCCATGTCAACCTGTATACACTGACATGGACGTTGAGTCGGCGCTGAATTCTGCACTCCAACAGAGGATCTTAGTTTTGTTTATTAACATCACTGATCGTAATCGATGACGAAAATTGGCTTTGCATTCTAGTGGGATTCCTCCTGGTCCAAGCGTCGAAGCTTTAACCACTGCACCAATGTGTGTAAAAGTTATAAGTAAATTTTATTAGACACGAACTCGTATAAATATACGTGTATATTATAACAAATATATTTTTAATTTAACAACAAAATGAGTGTCGTCCGTTTAGTGTCATATATTCATGATAAATTGTAATTTTACGGGAAAGAATGTGAGCTAGATTAAATTCTTTCGATATACCTGATAAATAATAAGATGATTTGAAATTAATACGATTTCCATTTTTTATTAGGTTTGAAGAGATGTACCCATCCAATTAAATGTGACTGAAAATGTACATTATTAAGTACACCATTTTCTAAGTTCATTTTGTTTTTCGAAAAATATAAATAAAGTCAAATTTAAAAAAAAATTGTGTCTTTTTTACTGATAAAATTTTGACTAAATTTATTGAGATTTTATGTTGATTGCATGCATAAAATTTGTATAGCAGTTTTGGTTGCAATCATTTATTTTTATTTAATCGAAAAAAATTATATCTAGTTTTTTTTCGTTAAAATCTGCTCATGGTTTCTATAGGTATATGTATGAATACTATAGGATCCATGTGCAGATTTTAGCGAAAAAAAAACTAGATATAATTTCTTGTAGTTGTAGTTTTTATTGGAAGTTTTATTCATTTTTCTATGTTTACAAACAACTTGATATTTCATAATGACATTGCAATTTGTTTATATTTGTTTGTATACTAATTATTATTGGTATATAATAATAATAAATTGTAAAAATAATTGTTAACATATATTATTGTTATATATTTTGGTTTTGGACAACTATTATATAAATATTTTTATAAGTTAATTAAGAAACTAAATGGTGTGGGGTCATAATTATGTAGTATATGTTTAATGCAATGTATATTATTTTCTGGGGGCGAATTTGTTTTGGCGGAAAAAAGCAAAAATAAATGAATAAAAACGGATTATATATTTTAGATACAATTTTTTTTATTTCAAAATTACGAATTCTTGTTTTGTGCCTTTTTTGTAATTGTAATTTATTGTTTTTATGTTGGTTGCATGTTCAAAATTTATGTAACAAAATGTTCAAAATTTGTGTAGTTTTTTTCGCTTAAATCTGCGCATGGTTCCTATACTGGATTAAATTAGACGGGGCTTGGTTAGTTGGATTAAAAATAATCCCGCTCGGTGAAGGAGCCTTAAAAGCTGCGCATGGTACTGATTTCTCGGCCCATCTAAAATTTCGTAATGTGTTGGACATTCCGCTGAATTGAAAACTAGAATGGGCGATAGGGTTTGGGTATCCAAATGATGATATGAATAGTAAATAAAACCAAAACTGATCCAATTAATGTAGTTTCAATCAAAATAATCAAAGAGTACGTTTATTAAAGTTCATGATACATATTACATATATTTATAAAACTGTTGTTAACTGTTTGAAATTTCTAATTTTTGAATTTTGATACAAATTGCAACCAACTTCCTTCCAATGTTTTGCTGACTTCCATAAATTTATGAGGACGGGCACGGGATACCAATATACGAAAGAAAAAACAATACATTTTGTCAGTAGAAGACGTGAAACATAAGCAAAAAGGGTTTTTATTGATAAATTTTTCTTTTTTTTGTAAAACGCCCTTGTTTTTTATAAGTAAAAAATAAATATAAATGTTAAAATGTTGTTTATTAGTGATTTTAATTAAAACAAATTTTTTACTGCCTGTATTTAAAAAATAAATGAAATACATCATAATATAAATGGTGGAACGGGATTTAAGAAAAAACCAAGTGATAAATGTTTTTGTTATGTTAGAAAAAAAATTCATCGAAAAATCTCTCAACATTTAAGGCAAAAATGTTTCTCTACTAAAAAAATCGCCATTTTGAAAAAGGTTTTAATTTTTCTCAATAAAAAAATTGTTATATAGTTTTTGATTCCTCTATTATTCATTTTATAGTTTTCTGTTAAAACTAGTTTGCGAATAAATAATAACAAATTTTAATAGAAAATTACAATTTCATTCAATTACATTTGAAAATTTTGCATTGCATATAACATAATGTGTTTTTTAAACCTAGAGAATTGAATAACTATTAAAAAAAATTAACTCGTGTGCGGATTTTTCTTTCATGTCTGTCTGTAAAAAAATAATACAGAAAAGACAAGATTTAAGAATGAAGAATTTCCATCGAAATAATAAAAACTCTAATATTTAAAAACCGAAATTTTATGTTTTATTACAATGTGAGTTTTTAACAATTCTGTTCATATTATATTTTATAAGTAAATAAATATTTAATTGAAATGTTAAGGTTAATTTATGATTGTACAGTACACGGACAAAAAAAAGCTTTTTAATGGGGAAATTTTATTTTGGGGTGTGTATGACATCAACATCAAATTGAAAAGTGATTTTTTTCTATTTATTTTTTTTTAAATTAAAATACATCATGTTTATTGGATCAACATTATCACGAATTTGTGTAAAGTATTTAAAGAATGTGGTTTTATGAAGTTGCAGATTGAAAGAAAACTGCGCTGTTACATAATATAAAATAGGTGTACTGATTGAAAATTTTCTCCAAATTTGATTTTTTTTTAAAAATTTGTATTGGTATGGTGTTTGGTTGTAAAGGCTGTAGATCTCACAGAAATTCTTAAATAGAGCGAAAGCTTTTAAAAATTTGTGGGATTTTATCCTAGAAATTTGTCTACTTCGATAAGGAGCCGGCTAATGAATAAATTTGGTTTGTGCAAAGTTATTGAACATATTGGAAGTTACATTTCCTAAACTCTTTCAAGACGAATCAATCGATCTATTTCGAAATCTGTTAATATGTAGTAAGTGCATGTAAAGAAATGATGCATGGCATTATGCCCACTAAATAGTAGCCATATCCAAATTCAATTCTTCTTGTTTGCTGGTTTCGGCTAAGCTATCTATCAAAGTTATTTAAGACTGCTAGACCGGCCTCATTTATGATTTCGAAATACATATTAAGATCAGCGTAATATCTAATATTTTTACAAGACTACGACCACACCTTGATATTCCTTTTGACCAAGCATAGCAAAGCAAGATTAAAAAATAATTTGGCATTGTAGAACAACTGTGGAACGCTACTTAGCGAGATGGTGATATATAATCTTTGTCGACACAGTTCTATCTATATTTGTCGAATTTTATTATTAAGTTTAGTTGTCTGGCTATTCCCGATATGATATTCAATGCTACTGCCTCACCGATTGACCTTAGTTAATTTCACTGCTCAGAAATTATCACAAGTTACCGTGGTTTCATCACATACAGAAACGGATTGCAGCATCTTATAGGTCCTTATAAAATAAAGTTAAAATTTCAACCTAAGTTAATTTGTCTTTATTTTCAAATAAACAACTATAGTCTACCGAATTATGGTATTAGCGCTATACCTCAGTATAAATTATTAGAGACGACTTTTATGAAGGCCAACAATTCTAGCCTATTTTGTCGCGTATATATAAGTATATTTTTGTATTGTTATCGTAATTGTAGGCTCAATGCAAAAATGAAAAAATTATGAACATTTTATAAAAAACAAAAACGAAAATTTCCAAAATTTGTGGAAAAATCGATCATAAATTAATCAGGGATAATTTTTCAGAATTCGATTTTTCCGCGATCGCATGCAAAAAAATCTATCACGACTAGATATAAAAAACGCGCTCAGAGAAAAGGAAATTGTGGCTTTCTGTTTGTCAAAATGATTAATGAATTTTGAAAATAAAAAAATACCAAATTTTACTTTTCTTTTCTATTTATCACGATTTTTAAAACTAATTAAATTTTACTGGATTAGTATCATAGCTTGTTGCTATGCTATGTTGCTAAGTATTTATCTGTAACACTTCTTTTAGCTCTTTCCAGTATGCCATGTGATACAAAAATGATGAATTAATATCTTTCTAGTCTACTTGAATTTATTTTTTTTATTCTAATTATTAAAAAATCCTATTCTACATACAATTCCGCAAAACCGGAATCCACCAGCAGTTCAGGCCATACATATTAAGATCGTAATAATTCTCTTTAAAATCATGAATTCCACCAACAAAAGATAAATTAGGTAACATAGGTAAAACATTTTTTGAAAACAATCCAACAATTGAAATTTAGCTTTTTATACAATTATTTGAAATATCCGTTTTATAAGGAATTCAATACAATAATCTCGTTGATTTCTTCTAATGGCAAAATAATTAATCCGCTGCAAAAAGTCAATTCATCATTTTCAATAAAAATTAAATGGTGTTTTTGGTAATAAATTTAATATTTGGAGGCGTTATCCTTATTTTAAGCCTCATAAATTCTCAAACAAATTTAAATCCCGCGAATAAAATGGCAATGTTCTTTCTGGAATCCTTAGGCCTTGGGAGAATTAGACACTACTCGTTGACTTATTCGAGATAGTTTGGCTTCTGGATGGGCACCATTGTATACCATTCCGTGTATTGATTTTGTTTATTTCATCACACTATTTAAAACAATCAAAAAGAGTATTGTTTGATAAGACGCATTTTAGTCGTAAATTTGATAATTATTTTGTCTTTGTTGTCAACGCTGCAAAATACCATCTCTGTAAAACTCAGTGTAATCACTCACACATCACGATGTGGGATTTCTGTGCCTTCTGTATACAGTTTATGAGTGAAACAACAAATACCAAAAAACCTTTCTTCGTTGTTGTTTTTACTCGCCTGTAGGCCTTGGCGCCTGATAACCGACTAGAGATTATTTATCAGTATCTTCTTTGGCGATGAAGTTTCTGATAGTGAGCTTATTACCACTCCTGTGTGCACCGACCAGGATGGCTTCAAGTTGGTTTTGATGCTTGTTTTCATCATAATGTTTCTGTTGGTAACATTTTAATAATCGTTCATCACGATTGGATAATCGTGATATCTGAACCGAGCCTTGAACCGCGTCGAAACGATCCACTCCTCTTGTCCTTGTACGAAAGCCTAAACTTAAAGTTGTTAGGAGTAGACCATTTCCAAGGCTAATTTGTTTCTGGAGTAGGTTTGCTTTACAACTGGGCTACTTAATCTGTGCAACCGTGCGTTTTCGTGTGTCGATTGCTCTTGAACACATTTATTTAAATGGCCGCTTGCTACAAGATCGAAACTTGCCTCAAGCCGCCTTTAACATACGGAACAGACGTTGAAGAAATATTTGATTTTAAGACGCCTAAGTAGGATTTCGACTCTCCTTCTAATCACACACGACATGCCTCAATTAGCGTTATCCATGTAGCACCGGAAGGAGGCTAGAGGTTTACTGGTCAAAATGGCCATTGCATAGCTTCAGTATTGTTTGACTGGTGTTAATCTTTGATCACCTTCTCCATGTGTTTTAGATCATTTTCCTTTTGAAGCACCAAGCGAGGAGGCATGTTGTCCTTAGCTACTTCTTTCTTGAGTGATAATTGCCTGGACAGACTGAAGATTAGTTAAACTGGTTTAGCAAAATTCGGTCAAGTACTCTAAACTTGTACTCTTTAGTACTCTAAATTTGTTTAAACTGCAAAAATTCTCCTGTCTGAGAATTTATCTGGTCGATCGTAGCTCTCACCCTTTGACTGCAAAGTTCCTAGTCTTTCAGTTCTAACCTATGCCCGTCAGACATGTGTATTAATACCCCTATTCTCTTAGTCGTATCACTTCATGCGACGTGGCTATGGATCTTGTTAGTTACTAGATTATAAAATCAAAATCTACTATATTATTTTGTAAGTTTCAATTTAATAATCTAGTAACCAAGAAGATGAGTAGTCACACCGCATGAAGTGACGACTAAGGGAATAGGGGTATACATTTTCTCTTTTAAATATTTATTTAAAACATTTTAGAATCCGTTGATGGATTGATGGATTGATTGAACGGTATGAATACTTAAGCTTTATACTTAAGCTTTTACCATAAATTGGGAGGTTCTCAAATAAAATTTGTTCAGATCATTTTTCTAAATCTTACCGGAAATGTTAATTTTTAACAAAAAAAAAATGCGGATTAACTGGAAAATGGAAATCTCTGTTAAGGAGTGGCAGCTTCCATGGGAGCCTTTTCAATATTTGCAATGATGTTGAAAATTTAGCATTTGCAAAAAAAGACAAAGGATTAACATAAATAAGTTTAAAGATTAAATTTTCAACAAGGGTTGACCTTGGTTTTCTGAAATTCAAACCGGAATAATGATGTTTGTCGGTAAATTAAATTTTTCGCTTTAGAAATTAAGTGAAATCTATGTATAGATTTGTGGTTAAAGAAAGTCAGGTGTTGACCACACCATATTCACCCCTTCATTTTTTTAATGTTGTTTTGGAAATTTACACCAAATTACACCAAATTGATCTTTTGCCCAATTCCCTATTCTCAAGTAAAGTCAGCATAGGGCTACGGAGTATAAATATTTTACTCATACAATTTATTGGACAATTTTCATGAACTTTATACTCTAAAATACACAAATAATATAAAATGGTATATCTATAACAGAATAAACTAGCTGCGGCCGTTTGTACTAAAGTATCTAAAATTCCAAGGCAATGATGGCGGAACTTTTAACCATTGGAAGGATAAGGGTTAAAAACTAAACAAAATTGTCCTTTCGATTATAACGTTTGTCTCGTTGTTTTGTGCGGTGATTTTGAGAAGACTTTTGTGTGCTTCACGCTGTGTTTTTTGGCCAAAATTTCCGACTAGTTAGTCTTTGCTGGTTATTTCATACATCAGTTATTGATAAATGTCTCTAATATTCATATACCAAAATGTATCAGTTAGTTCTAATCTGCAAATTTAGTTTAGATTTATCATTAGATATATTCCCGAGATTCATAAATTATTATGAATTTAATTAATTTACTAAACAAATTTTTTTAAACATACACAGCTATCGATTAGCCAATTTTTTTTTCTTCCATTTGACAGTTTACTGGACTTTCAAGGTAGTTTAGATTGGTATGTTTCGATGACTATCATATCAACTATGATTATTAGGTATACGAATAAGGAATTTCTAGATATACGGTATTGTTTTTACATTACCTTTCTAGTTTATCACTTTGTTATTCGTGAGTCCTTGCATTTAAACAAGTTGGCAGGTTTTATCAGGTCCAATCCTCCTCATTGTCACCAATGGCTTAACCTTCTCTAGGACCTCAATATGGTGAATGGGGTAGAATTTTTTAGAATATTCGACGACCATAATTTGAATTGATTTTATTGTTTATTATTGAAACAACGGATAGTCAATAATAAAATATATATTTATTTAGATACATTGCGAAAGGCTACAGTTGCAAATATATTTAGGTTAAACAAACGGGTTTGAGAATTAATGAATAATTTAAAATCTAAATATATAGGTCTAAATAAGGATAACAGTTCTCGATTCCCAAAAAATTATAAAACCGGCCATGTTCTCGCCAATAAATGTTTTTAGTTGATGTCGATTGAGTTCTGCATAAAACAATATTTTGCACTAGTTATAGTTTTTGCAAAGGCCGCCTTTAATAATGGATCTTATTGAAATCTATGCTTGTATAACCGGCCACAAGTCTGTTATTTATTACAATCTGTAACGCCCTTACATTCACATGAATTTTTGATATATCATCAATTTAATAATTAAGTTGGAGGGGTTTAACATTTTGTTCAAATGTGTCAATGTCTGAGGTTTCTTGCAATACGTTTCATGCGACTAATTGGTTCTTGTCTGGCAGGTGACATTAGCTGTGTTTCTTGAAGCTTAATCTGATCCGGGTCAGTTCATGTTTCATGAAACTGTTTCATCAAAGCGACAAATAAATTTTTATTTTTGTTCCGACAGTTGCCGTGTTCCATTTTACGTGGCAAACTACAAATTAGTATTTGTGAGTGGTAATGGTCGCGTGCATTCGGCCAAAAATCATAGAAAAATTATCTTGATATTTTATATAACCCTAACTTCACTTTGTTATATTCCAAATGTCCAATATGTTTATCTGTATTATGAGGCCCAGTCTGAATATAGTGGTTGAAGGTTTGCAATAATTTTCCTTTAAAAACCTTTACTGCTGAACGATTTGAGTATTTGCTAAGAACAAGTGCTTCAGAAACAATCATTTTTCCTTAAAAAATCGAAATTTTAAAAATGTATAATAATAAAGGATCTTTCAAAAGTCATGCCTAGATGTCACTAGTAGGAAAGGTCGTCTGTGTTTGTTATACATTCCTATGTAACACTTTGCAGAATTCAATATTTACAATTCTTCGGCGGAAAAATGTATACTGCCAAAATCGTCGAACTTTATAACTGGTGTCGAGGATGTCTTTTCAACCGGTAGTTCAACAGATTCCAAGCGTCCCTTGTAAAACCAACTAAAATTAATGTCGTATTTACTATTTCAACAATTTTTAAAATATAAGAATTTTTGAAGATTTATGAAGATTTTTGAAATGCCTGTTTCGAAATATTTTAATCACTTGAAAGCTTTGCTGAAACAGCACTTCAACATCAGTACGAATATAGCAGTCGACAAAATTAATAAGCTATCTATCGTTCATTCTGAACTATATTCGAGTTACTTTTTAGAATATCGACATATTTTTCTCTTAAATTTTTAATTCGATTAGTTTGCTTTGGCTTTTATTATTTATTTTTAGTTTTATATCCTTATCTCTAATCCTTCTGACTACAAAAAATACAAAAAAATATTAATAAGGTAGATGGAGACTCTGCGTGCGGTCAAGGAGAGGTAAATGGTACGTTGGAACGACTTATTATTATTAATGATGTCAGCTGCTTGAAATGTATTAAATAATATTTTTTTTATGTAAAATTACTAAGCTATCCTTGATCCATTATCGATCAATTTTGTGATCTGGGCCTTACTTCGATCGTCTAAATCAAATTATTCTACAATCTGTGGAAGACATTCCGAACGGCTCACCAAAAAATTGATTATATGAGCAACTAGAATGGTGTGTGAGGTTAATAACATCTGCTTGTATTAAACAGACCCAATCTACAGTGTACTTTTCTTTTAAGATGGTGGTGGCCTAGTTTGTTTTATCGTAGCTCGTAATAAAATTGTTCCGTATTTTAACAATGTTCTGATTCATAAACGTTATCTCGTTAATTTAATTAAAACCTTAAAATATAGTTTTTGATTTTATATTTCTTATCAACAAAGAATTTTGTAGATTACAAACGTGTCAAATAAAATTTTTATTTGCACACACAATGCGTGTCAATTTGTCTTTTTCCTTTCAGTTTTTTGTTTGTTATCACTGATATTGATAATGTTTGCTAGTTATTTTCTACCTGAGATAGAGGAAATCAATTTTTACTTGTGGTAATCTTAAAAACATAAACTCTAGCAAATTGAAGTAGATTTTGATCGTTTAGCAAATCTTCTAATTTCGTTAAAACATGTTTAACCTTCCTGAAAAATCCTGTTTCATTAGCTGCTCAATTTTTTTTATTACCAAAACCCGAATTGAAACATATTTAATCATAAATAAATGTTTTTTTCTTTATTCCCAGCAGATAAAAGGACAACTTTACTAAGATGAAGGCGGTACGTCCGGGCAGTTTAAAAGATCCAGAAATTGCCGATCTGTTTAATAAACATGATCCGGAAAAAATCTTTGATGATTTACGTGAAATTGGCCACGGATCATTTGGTGCAGTGTATTATGCCCGATGTAACTTGACAAAAGAGATTGTCGCCATAAAGAAAATGTCATACGTTGGAAAACAAAGTGCAGAAAAATGGCAGGACATTCTAAAAGAGATACGATTTTTACGGCAGTTAAACCACTCAAATACAATTGAATACAAAGGTTGTTACTTAAGGGAGAGTACAGCATGGTTAGTTATGGAATATTGTGTAGGATCTGCATCTGATATTATTGAAGTGCACAAGATGCCATTACGCGAGGAGGAAATTTCTGCGATATGTGATGGTGTTTTACGTGGGCTTAGTTATCTTCATAGTTTAGGACGAATTCATAGGTAAAGTAATTTTTTTTTAAATAATTACGAACTTTATTATTGCATTCCGCTATACACTAATAAAAAAATCAAACATAAGACTTCTTTGATTTTGAGAATATGATTTGCGGGTGGGAGTTAATATTCGTACATAAGTTTTGCGTGTGACTATTTGCCCACAAATAAACAAAAATTAAGAAATTTTTATAGTTTCATTTAATTGATTTCAATGTATGTAGTTGTATACAATATTTTTGTTTAATTTTAGGGATATTAAAGCCGGCAACATTTTACTCACAGAACAAGGCATAGTAAAGTTAGCCGATTTTGGTAGTGCTGCAATAAAATGTCCAGCAAATAGTTTTGTTGGTACACCATATTGGATGGCACCAGAAGTTATATTAGCCATGGACGAAGGGCAGTATGATGGAAAAGTGGATGTATGGTCATTAGGTATTACATGTGTAGAATTAGCCGAAAGGAAACCACCCTATTTTAATATGAACGCTATGTCAGCGTTATATCATATTGCCCAAAATGATGCGCCATCACTTCAAGTAACGTAGATTTAAAGCATCATATTGATTATTATTTATACTTATTTTATTATTTCAGGCTCAAGAGTGGTCAGACATTTTTCGAAATTTTGTCGAATCATGTTTAAAAAAATCGCCAAATGATCGACCAACATCGTCCCGCTTGTTGTCACATCTTTTTGTAACAAGGCCTCGTGCATCAAATGTATTGATTGAATTAATAGCGCGTACTAAAGCGGCTGTTCGTGAATTAGATAATTTAAATTATAGAAAAATGAAAAAAATCCTAATGGTCGATTCGTGTGAAACTGAAAGTACGATTGGTGATGCAGATGAAGTTCAAGATGAGCAAGCTGGTGGAGACAGTAGTAAAAGTAATAGTATTACATCAGAACATTCAATTCATTCGGTTGGTATATCAGCGGCCAGTAGTCAAAGCTCTTCTAGTAATTCAATACCGCAAGGTATTAATCAACAACAGCAACAAAATCAATTGGGTATGGTACGAAATTCATCACGACATCGCCAAAATGTTCCTGGGCTTCCAATGATGCATGTCAATTCCAATGCTAATCAACCAATTCAGACATCATCACCAACACAAATTATATCAAATGCGAATTATCATAATCACGTGCAACAGCATCAAGCGATGGCAAATGCTGTTTCAGAGCATGGTCCGAATAATTTTGCCACGATACGAACCACTAGTATTGTTACAAAGCAACAAAAAGAGCATATGCAAGAAGAAATGCATGAGCAAATGTCCGGTTATAAACGAATGCGTCGTGAACATCAAGCTGCTTTATTGAAATTAGAAGAAAAATGTAAAATGGAAATGGAACAGCATAAGGGAGCATTAGACAAAGAATACGAAGTGTTGTTGCACAATTTCCAAAGGGAAATTGAACGGCTCGAAAATAAACATCAACAAGAGATTGAACGACGAACGAAACAGAATTGTACCGGTGAGAAGAAGTTGTTCAAGGAAATATCCATGAAACAGGAGGGTGATCGTAAAGCGTTTGATTTGCATCGCAAAAAAGAATACAAAGCAAATAAAGAGAGGTGGAAAAGAGAGTTGTCGATGGATGAAACTACGCCAAAACATTTACGTGACGCAACATTACAGTCACAAAAAGAAAATCTTAAAATGGCGGAGGCGCAGGAGGAGCAACGTTTGCTTAGAGTTCAGAAAAATTATATAGATCTTGAAATGAGGAAATACAAGAGGAAACGCATGCTTGTATTGCACGATTTAGAAAATCAATTGTTAAGAGATGTAAATTTTAATTAAATGTAATCCAAATGAATTTAGATAAACAGATTTATTTTTCTATTTTAGGAGCTAAGTAAAAAGCAATTACAATTAGAACAAGCTCATACTATGCTTTTGAGACATCACGAAAAAACACAGGAATTGGAATATCGCCAGCAAAAAGCTGTGCACAATCTCCGAGAAGATCAAGTGATTTAAATTTGTTATTATTTCATTAAGTGTTAAATTTAAAACTTTTATATTATTTTCCAGTTAACAAAACAACATACAACTGAACTTCAGAATCAAAAAGATTATATGGAACGGTCTGAAAAGGAATTACTAAGAAAACATGCATTGGAATTAAAACAACAACCAAAAAGTTTAAAACAAAAAGAATTACAAATAAGAAAACAATTCCGTGAAACATGTAAAACTCAAACAAAGCAATATAAAGCTTTGAAAGCACAAATATTGGCAAATACACCAAAAGAACAACAAAAAGCTGTGATAAAACATTTAAAAGAGGAACAACATCGTAAATTAACATTACTCGGTGACCAATATGAACAAAGTATTGCTGATATGCTACAAAAGCAAAGTCTGAGATTGGATGAAAGCCAAGAAATCGAATGCCAACAATTAAAAGATAGATTACAATATGAATTGGAAATTTTAATGGCATACCAGAGTAAAAATAAAATGCAAGCTCAAACGCAACGAGATCGAGAGCGTAAAGAATTAGAAGACCGTGTTAATGTTAGACGTGCGCTTCTCGAGAGTAAGGTAATGATTTTTTTTTTAAATAATACGCAATATTTGAATTGTAATTTTGACTAATTTTAAAAATTGTATTTAATAGATGGAAGCTGAGCTCCAGCAATTTAATCAGGAGAGAGCAGAGCGAATTAAAATACTACATGAAAAACATGAAAAGGAACTAGAAGCCTTTGATGATGAATCTGCCCGCTTAGGTTTCAGGTAATGTTTTAAAATAATTACTTAGACTTATCGCTTAGAAAATTATCAATTAAATATAACCACCTTTTTGTTTGAAAGATGTTTAGTTTAGGTTCATTCTAGAGGGCGTGCTAAATGAATTTAATTTAAATTGTGCTGTGGCTTGGTTTTTGAATAAGTGCCTTGTGGCATTGGAAACATAAGTTTAAAAAACGTCACATAGAAGGTTTTAGGCGTAGTCAAATAGTTTATAAGGGTTTTGTTTGTATGATCTCATTTTTCATCCATTTTTTTCAATTACTTTTTATGCTATTTGAATTTGTATTAATCCCCCAAGCAATGCTTGGTTGACGTTGATGATGTTGTTGATCTCGAGCTTCATCCCTATAGATGCTCTGGACGTTTCCAGATACCAACTTTGGAGTCTGGGAAACAGCAATAATCAAATTCCGATTTCGGATGGAAAGTGTGGGTAGTAGGTAAAACTACTTGGTAACGGACTGGTAAATACCACAATTATCATTTTGCTCGGGTTTACAATAAATTAAGTCTTCGATCGCCATGATCATTAAATTTACCTCTTAATTAAAATGCCGAGATACTGGTCGGTTTAAGACATTATGTATGTCTACATAAGCCTATTTCGAATCAGTTTTTACGGAGGTTCTTTACGGTTAATCTGTCGCTCAGGCACACTTTTTCGTTTTGCCTTGTTAACATAAAATCGTTTATTAATTTTTCACCCCATTCCAATTCCGAGCTATTGGTGGATACTACGCCTTTTTCCTTACAAGTTTGAAAACGTTTCTAGAGGCATTGATGGATTGTTTAAATAATCGCCGCGAAACAAAAACATTTTTTGAGTGCAGCTGCTCTTGAATAATTTACCTGTCTGATCTTGCAGATTATTATTTCTTTAAAGGAGTACTATGGCTTATCGTATCCCTGGATATCTAGCCCGCTTTTTTGGCGTTCGTTTATCCTTACCACGAAATGCGAAAGTTGGACCAAATCGTTTGCCAAATTTCATTTGGGTATGACCTTCTGTGTCCTAGCCTATTGTTAATGCCATGAGATCCATCGATCCACTTTTCATTTTTTATCTGCTCAGTAGCAGTTAGCCTCGATAACAGCTCGTTTTTATATTCCATTCGCAAATCCTCTATGTTGATTGTAAATTTTTGCTTCACAACGCAATTTTCCGCATTCTTGATAATAACGCCGGTAAGAATTGCTATTACTAATAAAATTCTAAACGATATTATTCGTTGTTCATGTAGCAAAAATATAATTGCACTTTGTCGTAGCCAGGTCATAAATACACAGGCTGAAGAAGTGTTATTGAACCGCTATACAATTAGCGAAGAACAACGATTTCACGAATTTCTCTTTAGTTTCTAGCAAATGGGTCGTCTCATTCTTATTGCTTGTTTGAACCACAACGGTAAGACCGTGGACCACCGAACTAGTAAATGAAGATTTACTCCAAAATCTCTAGCTAAAGGGTTTGCCGTTTATTTTTAGAGCGATGTGCAGGACATCTAAATAATCTTGGGGAAACCTTACGTGTCGCGCACCATATCTAGATTTAAGCTCAATTCACAGCACCTAAACCAATTGCTGCGGTAATCACTCGGCTACTAGCAAGGGGACTGCTGATGAGCTATCATCCCTTTTAGCTTGAATCCAACGTCAACTTGACTAGACTCAACTCCAGTTGGCAGATCTCCGGCAAATGCTAGGCCCTATTTGAGGTAGGATGAGCAGATTTCAGAACAATGACCACCATGCTAAGAAATTGTTTATCTTCCACAATAAAAATTATCTTTTATTTTTTGTTGTTATGTCAGAAATAAGTCGGTATACTGGATAAAGGATTAGAATGACTTGACCGACTTATATAAGATTGCGAAAAAGCCTATAAGTCTGTTTGTCGGTGTTTGGAAAACACAGAAAGACTTGTATTGTTTTAATCGAATTTATCGTTCGAATCGAAGTATCGTTCGAAACGAATTTCCCAATTAAGGCCCCTTGTCAACCATCATCCTGATCGGAATTCTACTTTTATTTTTATCACAATCGTTTCAGCTTTCGCACGCTGATCCTAATTATGCAGTTTCCTATCGGTAGCTCATGTACTTCCTAACATTAATGGTGGTCTTATAACGACGATATCTTTATTGCAAGTCGCTCCGAGATGGAACACAGGGGACATCTCGAGTCAGTTTTTAAACATTATTTTCGAAAGAAGTTGTCCTCCCATCGAAAGACAGTGTTGGTGCCATTTCAAACTTTCCTGTGTCCACCATTAATCCGCCAAATACAGCTGTTCGAAGGTAATGTGAACTATTATCATCGTTTTATACCACGCTTAGCCGAACAGTTGTTGCCTATTCATCGGTTTTCGCCAGTTTTCTTAAGAAAGGTAAAAACAGAAGAAACTTCTCTTCGAAGAAAGAAGCTTTCCCCTGCGGAAATTCAATATTATATGACCATAAACGTCGATGTTGCATATAAAATACAATGTCGTGTACGACAGTTTCTCTCGTTCTGGGGAATCACTTCTTACACAACAGCGTTGAGGGAGCCAAAGCTAAATGGAAAAAACAATTTTTTTGGAACCAAATTTTCTCTAAGAACTAACCCTTACCCACTGAATTTTACAAGAATAAACATGTCTAAGAAAGCGTATGAATTTATTGGAATGAATTAGACAGAAATGGGAAAGGGATCATTAAAGTAAAATGAAACTGTACAAAATGTAAATTTTGAAATTGGGTTTTGACGCTAGTGCCAAATAAACCAAAAAGGTTCTATGCCCCTTTTAATTTTTATAAATAGTTGAACGTTCTAATATGACTGCAGCATCTAATTTGGAACCAAAAACATTTTTTTCGCTTTTGTTGGCATGTTTGTGGCATAGGTTCCTGTGGCGTTATTGATAATTGTGCTCACATCGGGGTATCACTGATGGTTGGTTATCTTCGTTATTCAATAAAATGTTTTATATAGCAACACAAAAACAGCCGAATTATTATTTTTTTTGTTACTGTGCCGGCGCGAAGTAATCGCCATACTCAGTAGTACTCAGTTCCTTTTTATTAGCTAGTCAAATATTTCTGTGGGTCAGTAGCGGTATAGTTTGCAGTTATCGCAATTTACAAAAGTGTTAAATGTAAAATTAAACTTTGAAAGTTCTCAAATGCAGTGGATATTTAGAAGAACCATTTAACATAGCTACATTGACCATCGTATGGCCTCATAAAAATCAATTAATCAAGAAAAATTAATTTAAACATATAGTGATTTTATTTATTTACTAAATGATTTTAGTGCTCTTGAAAGAGGGTAAACTAAATTTTAAAATGTAATACATTTACAATACAATAATTTTTTCGTTACAGTGCACTAGCTTTGGAGGAAGCGTCAAAGGAAAGTTTTGCCGATGAAGAAGGCAGTTTATCTGGTTCAATGCTTAGTTTAGCGCATAGTAACAGTTCAACAAGTTTTCCAGCTGGTTCTCTGTAGCATAAAAATTATATAATAGGTACAATAGTAAGTCATCCTTTGTAAAATTGACTGAATTCATATTATTATCATTATAATATTATTATTATTATTTTTTAAATAAAATAAATAAATAAATACAAGATATATGAATATAAATAAAAAATACATAAATAAAAGTTAAGTCTTAAAAATAATTTTTTTTAAATTAAAATAAATTTTAAAGATTAAAATCATTAATAACACAAAGACTTAAAAAAAATTATAATTAATAAACAAAAGAATTACATTCACACCACGCATCTTAGATGGTTTAATTAAATAAAAAAAATATTAGAAATATTTTGTTCTTATAAAAAAATTAATTAAACAGAATAATAATTATTAAACGAAAATAAATAAATAAAAACATGCTTTAATTAAAAAAAAATAAAGTGAGAAAAATAATATAAAATACTCAGCTCCCTCAATAATAAATAATAATAATAATAATTAAAATATACAAAATTAAGATTAATTTATAATTGAAAAAAAAGAAGAGAAAAAAATTAAATAAAATGACATTTTATCGCTTTGAAAATAGAATAAATTAAATTTAAATTAAAAACAATTTTTAAATAATGAAAATAAATTTTATAAAAAATTCGTCGCTGCTCTCCACACCGAGGCTTGGAGTGTGCGTCGGTTTAAAATATTCCGAACATTCTTAAGTTTTTTTTTACACACAATATATAATTTTTGTTTATACACAAAATAAAATTATTGACTTTTATTCATGTATGTAATGTGTATTGTGGGGGTAAAGACGAAAAAATTGAATTAATTAATTAAATGGCCATTTTTAATTAATACCAAAGAATCATATAAATATTATATACTATATATAATAGTAAAATACTATTTATAATGCAAACAATTTCAGTTTTTTTGAGATTTATTATAAACATAATATACAAATAGCAAACGCGCCAGATGTGTATAGCCGGTGATTTTATAGGAATAATTGATACGATATTGAACTCGGCGGTCTGTGGTGGTTCCTTAGTAGTTAGGTCGAAGATTTCAATCAATTTGTAATTTTTTCTGCATCACTTCAACGTACTTCAAAGTTCATTTCAAATATTATTTCGTTAATAATAAGCTTTAACATTTTATCGAATAAGATGTTGAAATTGGAGGGAGTGTGCGATGAATCGAGATAATTAGGGGGACACCTGGTAGGTGACAAAATCCCTTCATGGGATGTGAAAGCTAGAGAGATAAATATGCAAAAGTACAATATCAGGACAGGGACCTTTATTATGATCTTGTTATGTATTTATTTTCATTTTTAATATTAAATTCAGTTTCTGGTATTCGGTTTCTGAGCAAAACCATACGGTAATTTACCCGTTTTTAAACTATAATTTTGTTTGTTTTATTTATTAGGCACTAGCCCCAAAAATTTGGTGCCATCGGGCCCGATCTCAAAATTTACAGTTTTATGTTTCTACAATTTATAATTTAAATTTTTCCTTTCATTCCCCCTTTCACACATTTATCCGATTTCACAGTTACTCATACACATTCCTGTATACCATCATTCCCATTCGTTATAACTCAGTTAAATTCATTTCACTAAAGTGAACATCGAATATTTCCCTGCTCTGATTAAATGTGGAACAGTTCAGAATTAAATGTTCAATGTCCTCCGCAACCAAACAGCTTTCACATAGTTCACTCACACGTTCCATCGTTCGCATCAGTCCAGTATCTAGTATCAGTGAGTACATTAAATGAAGGTTGACTCGAAGGAGAACTAACCAACCCAAACTACTTCTTACCTCTCACCTGACAATTTTCAACAAATTATCTATCCCATTTTCTCCACAGACTCACTTGAAACATTCGACGTACATCCTTTGCATCCATGAATTCATATTCAGTTACGTCCTCAATCATAAAACTTTGTTTTGTAAGTATATCGACTCTTTCATTACTCAATCTGTAGGTGTGAAGGTATCCATTGATGAATGGTCTCAATCCCACAAGATTGAAGGTAATCATACAACATTTTTACATTAACATTAACATTTTTACAACTCACTCCGGGAGTTAGAGAATATCGCTACTTCTCTCTTGTGTCTTGCCAACTTCATCCCTTCATAATTCCTATCAACTCTGCATACAGCATTCAGATACTGTCATGTAATCTTACCATTACCTCTTTTTTCATTGAAGGAGTAAAAATTCCTACACCCATTCGATCCTCATTTGCACTTGCATCTGTATACACCCACATGTGCAATACAATTCATTCGAATTTTACAAAACTCACTGTTAATCGATAAACCATTCAACACGAGACGAATCTTGAAGAATATCGTAATCCCTGTCCTTAGTGTGTTTTTGAAATCCGTCCCTTTTTGCAATCTCTTTTCATTCACCAATTTATGTTCCTTAGTCAACATTCGCAGTCCCGCGCTCTTACAACTATCGGCAAATTTTTGCATTTGTACATGTGCCGGTTAAAGAGAGTCTAACTACACAATACTAACTTACTCTCATTCATAAACTCATTTAATTAAGCCTATAAGGATCTGATAAAAGTTCCCCTTGAACTACGTAATCATATTCCCTTTCAATTTCTAAGAATACCGCCACAACATGCTTGTTTCCTTTCGTACTTCGCTCATTCATTTGCAGAGTGCTTAGTGCTTACGGCGGCCCCTCAAAGGTGGTTTTGGCAACAAAATTACTCTTATTTAAACATTTATCTATTCGTCCTTTCATCATACTATTCACGATTTCACAAAAATATTCAACATACATATTACCCTGTAATTTGTTGTCAGATTTCTATCTCGATCGCTTTTCGGGGTACCAAGGTCGCTTTGGTTTCGAATTTCATTCAACCAATCATTTTTATAACTCACTCTGTTATTTCTGGGGCTAGTAGATTTGGATGTCTGTGAACCCCTCGGAACTCATCCCATTCAAATTACATACACATTTCGTTCATCAATTCACTTTCATTATCAGGTAACAAAATTTCGATACTATCGCTCAAGTTACTACGAACATCCATCATCATTTGTAAAAAGCAACTCCATTCTCTCTGGCATTCAATGTTAGGTCTTCATTCGCCTAATTTTGTCATGACGCTAGAAAGTCATGACAAAATGTATTTGTTTTGAAATCTGATCATTCGCATTACACCTTGACAAAGAGAAAATTTATTAAAATTACTGATGCTTTTGTCATACACTGTGACAAAATGAATAGAAAATTTTATTTTACTCATGAACAAAACAGAGAAGAGTATGAAATGCAAATTTTACATACATTTTGGTGTTAATAGCTGTGAGTGTAAAAATACAAGTTTGTCATGACATTGTTTTGCGTGACAAAATTTTGTGAGTGAAGAAGGCAAGGCTTTTAATTCCTACTGTAGATTTGAATGCATAACATAATTTTGCTACTAATCCGCCATTCCACACTTTGATTCTTTCGTCGTGATTCTTGCCTCGTTTTATTCTCCTTCACCAATAAACTAAAAACAGTTTGTTGGTGAAGGGGAAGGAAACGAGGAAAGAATCACGACGACAGAATCAAAGTGTGGAACGGCGGAATGAATTAGTATGTAAAACATATGTTAAGAAACTTATCTTGATTTTATCACTATTGTTTTATTTTACTTAACTTAGATACAAAGTAGCGGTTGATTTATTGCACAGTAGTAAAGGGTTGACGCTTAAATAATAGGAATGATATGAAAAAATCAATAAAAATGAAAAAATTATTTAATTGATCACAAAATTCATTTTTCGACTTTGTCTCATAAATAACAATTTTTTGAAACAACTTTTTTGGCATTAAAAACCTTGCAAATTAAGTTATTAAAATGTAAATGTTCTGTTTTAATCTGTTCTGTCCGGTACTATATTATATTCCGTACTGTATTGCGATGCACTGTTTTAATCAGTTCTGTTCCGTAGCATGTACTTTAGTGTACCGTAAACTTTAGTGTTCCATGTACTGTTTTGTGATATGCCGTTTTCTGACCTCCTGTTTTAGCACATGTTGTGAAATGTGCCGTTCCGTATGGGACTCGTAAAAAGGATACTCCAAATGCTGTAAAGATGTTCCGAAACGAAATGCTGTAAACAAACTCCGTAGTTTTTCTACTCTAGGTTTTTTTTTATGGAGGTTACCTAATTTTACACACAAGCAACTGCAATATAGGAGAAGAAGAAATAATCTTTAGATTTTTAGAATGTTTTGTTAATTGTTCAACAAATTATTAATTATAAATAGGAATGGAAAACAATTATCAGGTCCCATAGTGGCAGTGGTCTAGAGTACTAAAGATGTTCAGCTAAATTTTTGACATTCTTCCGAGACTTTAAATGATATGCGACGTATATGTATATTCTATAATTAACGAAAAATTAAATGTCAGCGCGAGAACGATGGATTTGTGGGCTAAAATGGCATTATCAAAATTTGTGGCTGATGAACAAACGATTTACCACACGATTATATACGATACCGAAAAAATTGTTTTATAATATTCCCTTAGGAATGACGAAATTTAACGAAACGATGAATCATAAATTAGGAACTCGGATTAGTTTTCTGTTATAGGGCTCAGTTCAGTACTGCAATGTCGCTTCATCGAAGTTATCCCCCCTTAGATCCATTGTATTTTGCTAGATATCAGCTTGTATAGGATAGGATTAGTCTTTTTGTTAATTCGTATAGTAATTTTAAAACGAGAGAGAGTGATTTATCGAATTCAATCTGGGGCGGCTTATTACTAATATTCCGATTTCGTTAAATACGTTCGGCTGCAGATATTCCTATTATGAACTTAAATTTGACTTGTAAAATCCATCTGATTATTAAACTAAACGCTAAACCAAATCCGATTTATTTTGAAATTTTTAGTTCCGTTTGATTTTTTTGATATCGAAAACATCCGCCTTATTATGAAGGTAAAAAATCAAATTCGATCCGAAATTTTCGAACGCAAACATATGCTCGTTACAACACCTTGTAAAAAATTATACTGCTGTGAAATGTCCCAAATGGAACTTGCTTAGTTCCATTCAACTAGACCATATTGCATAACTTCATCCAAAATCTATTTTGCTATCAAATTCATCTTAAAAATAGAATATTATCGAAACCTCTTAAGTAATCCAGCCCGACTAATATTGGACGGATATCAGAGCTATCCGAAAAACGGCGTGAATAATTTCCAGCATAGGAGATGCGTAAAGCCCATTTGATAATTTTGTTTAAATAGTAAAATGTTTGTGGACAAATTTGTTTGGGAATAATAAAGGAATAACGAAATGAGAAGGAAAATAAATTCTCAATTTATAAAAGCTTAGCCCTCTATTAAACAAATGAAAATAATTCCAGAACCAACATTATTAACCGTATTTTTCCGTATGTTGATGTAACTGCGTACATCGGATTATTTCACATAACCAACTTGAGTGAGTTAAACGTAAATTGTGAGCAGAATACAAATGCAAGAAAATAAATTAAAATCATGCTCGTTTTTTGTCATTTTCTTGGGTATCGTCTTTACCCGGCTAAGGTATGTAAATACGTATGATTAAATTCTGTATGTGAATATTGACGTTTAGAGCGAAGCCATTATACATCTTAAAATAAGGACCACTCTCTGACACGCCTGTTTGCGAACCACCCACCCAGTTTGTGCTAGTTCAATGATCGCTGAGTACTTTAGATATTCCATTGTCTGTTTGTCTGGTTTAACAGATTTATACTTGTAAAAGAAAAAAATATTTTTAATTAGCTTGTTCTAAAATTCATACCCATCACAATCCCACTACACATCACACGTTTTAAGTAAAACATTTAATATTAGATAAAATTAAAAATTATTTTAAAATATAAAACATAAAGTCTAAAATAAAATGTAACTTGTATACTACATACTTCATACACACCAATATTGTAATTTGCTGGGCTAATCCTAAACTACATAATTGTATATTATATAATTTCGTACTTTTATTATTTTGTGTTTGTTTTACATACATGAATTCAGTCAACTTTACATAATTCTCTCTGTAACAATAGTATTTAAATGATTTTTATTGTTTATTTATAAAAAATAAAGAAATTAATTAAATTTAAAAATATGAAAACAAATATATTCATGAAAAAAAGTATATATAAAATATAAATGTATTAATTAAAATGTAATCAAATTTTATAATGAAAATAGTTGACAATAGTAATTTACAGATGCAAGATTTTATTTTTCGAGGAGTTACTGGTATGTGGGAATGTTGAAGGAACTGGTACACATTGTCGATTAAAAAAAATGTTAGTCCTTTAGACTAACCTAGGAAATATCATTTATCACCACCGAGATTTTACGATCAGCCAAATTTGTAAAATTTTGTAATCACATGGAAATCATGTCGTGTTTCAATTTATTGTTATTTTTTCTGAACCTGATGCAACGGTACGATTTTAATGTTTTATCGACTCATTTAACTAAGATATAAAGTAGAAATATTTTCTGATCTGGAGACTATTATGCAATTTTCGATAGCGTTTAGCGCACTATTATGCAATTTTTTGACAGCTTTTTTTCGATATTATTGTAAATTTACGATACTTGTAGCGAATATCGTTCCGAATATATAAAATATTTTGCATAATAGTGATTTTCGATGGTCGATAGTTTCGAAAAGAACGGTATAGGGAATTCCATAGTTGACCCCGCTCTGTTTGAGCCTCAATATAATTACGGTTAGTGTAAGGTTTATCTAAACAGCGTTAAAAACGGTATTAGAACATATTAAAGGAAGTTCCTCGAATATTACATTTTCAAACCAATGATATAGCGCGAGCCACTCGAAGATAAGAGATGTGAAAATGGGATACAAATTATACATTTTAAATTTTTCTTTAAAATATTTAGTGCTCTACGAAATGAAACCTCAAACTTTGAGGTTTCGAAATGAAACCGGGGAAAATCCAAATCACATTTTTTGTAACCAAAAGATGTTTAAAAATGTATTTTTCAATAAAATGTACCGAATGCCCTTCATGTTTACATAATACAACCCGCAGTCTCTAGAGTAGCATATCACCGACTTGAAAATACCGAGTTTCGGAGAACTGATTTCGTGATGGGAGATAGTGGACTAGGCCGTATCCTGGTTCTTCGATACTGCAAAATACTGTGTAAAGCCATTTATAGACGATGATTTTTTAAAGAATCGTTTTTTTTTAATTTTTTTATTTCACTCTTTCAGTTGGTTTAGTTTAACAAGGCCTTAATTTGGAACTTCGTATACGCAGCGTAGTTTAGTTGACATTCTGTATTAATTTCGCCCGAAAAATTAATTAATTTTACTATACTTTCGTGACGAAGTTATTTATTTTTTATTTGTAAATGGACTAAATATGTAACTTTTCCGTGAAGTACACTTACATGCGATTACATTTTCATGGGGGTACTTTTGATTAGGTTGCCCATAAACATGACTTTATTCAATATGAATTAAATCCGTGAGATTGAATTTTAAAAAATAAAATTAAATCAGTACGAAATTAGAATTTTTAAATTTCGCCATACAACGTTTTCGACTGAATTAATTAATATCGAAATTATTTCAGAACGCAATCAAAATTTATTTATATATTCTGAATTCATTCTAAAATCTAAATTATATTTAAATTGGATGAGAAATGATCGAGTAGATTTTAATTGGTTCAGTTTTCCAAAATTAATTTTCTAAACCTCTATATTTCGAGCTTTAATTATAATAGAAAACGATAAACGGATCAGTGCCATTTCAAAATTTATTTGGATAGAAAATTAATTACGATTGGCACTGATGTGGTTAAAATGGATGTATCAAACATTTAAGATTAAAATATTTACGGATTTGTCCCCAAAGTCAGTAGCCCTAATTCCCCTAGAAAACCTAGAATTTTTTACACTATGAAATGTCTGGGAATTAGGCTGTTAATTATTGTTCTGAATGGAATTAATTTCGGTATATTTTAGTTGATTTAGGCGATTTTTATCATCAGAAATAAGGTTTAGGAATTTTCGTGAAGGTGGAGTTATTTCAATCGGAAAATGAATTATTTTTTCCAATAATTATGACGTTATACTACCACGCGTATTTGATTAATTTTAAATATTAATTAATTACGCGATTTAAGCATTTTTAAAACAAAAATAAACCCATCGAATTTAATTTAATTAAAAAGATTCGAAGTATTTCCGTCGTATAAAAATTTTCGTGGAAATTAGTTCGCGAGGAGTTAATTGTCCGAATTAATTGCATTGTAGTTGCTATTATTCCGTATGAACCGAACATGATTTTAATAACACTATTATGAATCACACTTACTCGTCCCACGCGTCATCACTATAATTCAATTTTTGTATTTTGATTTTCGCCGTGAGGGAGAAAATCTTACATATCGCTTACAATTTCTTGGAAACACCAAATGAGATTTTAAATATTGTATGAGGATTGGGTATGTTAACTTAATTGGTCAAAAAACCATAAATTCTTCTGAGAGAAGCAAATTTAAGCGCTTGCACCATAGTTCAAAATCAAAGTTTATGTATAAATATAGTTATTTCCAATAAAACAAATAAAATATTTTATTGTTAAATGATGCCGCGGTAGCAGTAAACTCAGCAGCGCTAGGAAAAATATTTTTCCTTGAAAATGTTTGTCCTGCCATCTAACAATATCTTCCGATACTTCCGAATTTACTATAGAAATTTATACCATTATATTATAGATAATTTATATGTCACCTAAATAAAATTGACAGAATTCGATTTTCAAAATAAAACAAACTGCTGAGCTGCTCGATGTGCACGCCTATATACAGCTGTTGGTGTGTGAATTGTTTGGAATATGTTGCGCTGATTTTGGTGTATTTCTTCCTTTAGGATATACATTTATGTACCACAGCAACATATTTTCCATATTTCAGGAGTACTATTATGAAATTTTTCGATATCGAAAAAATCGATACGTCGCTAATTCACAGCAATTGCAGAGTAGTTTTCTATCTATTACTATCTATTTGCTTTCCTAGACGATTTAAACTTAAAAAAAATGGTGGGCACTTGGCTCATACATTTTATATGTCTAATGGAGCCTAATTTGAATCGAGTTTTTATGAAAATTCTTTTTATTCTTAAAACAAATTTTTTATTAATTTTTATGCATTACTTAATTTTAATGTATGTGATTTTATTTCGGTTATGTGTCAAAATTAAGGTAATTTAAAAAAGTACAAGGAAAAGCTCAAAATGTGGTGTGTGTAGCTTTTATGCAATGTGCAGTTCAAATTCACTAGTTTACAAACCAGGCACACGTTTTTATACATTCACAAGATAGACTGTCATTTTCTAAATCAACCATATTTCCAAATTATTATAATTTAAGTATAAATGAAATTCAAAATATTGCAAATCAAACTCAATTTTTTATATTTCAAGTTTTAAAGATTTTAGAATTAAAATTTTGTATTTTGTAACTAAAAAATTTACAAATTCGTATAGTTTCCAAACGGTATTATTAATAACTTTGTACTGAACTAGATTAGAATAATTTTTATTCAGGCTTCCTTACCATAAATATTGAATATTTTAAATTGATATAGGCTAGAAGACTAAAAATTTCGGACGCATCTGAATGAAATAGTGAGTTTTGAACTTTCAGTAAAATCATGATATAATTAAATTAATTTTAATTTTAATAATATAGTGCAGCATTGAAGGTAACGAAGACCGAATATAAAACAATCTTAAAGTAAAACATAAAACCGCTTGGAAATTATCCAAATTTGTAGTAAAAGTTCCAATTTGTGTTACAAAATATTGAATTTGATTTGTAAAATTTTCATAATTGTAAAAAAATTCATTTTTCCAAATCATTGGGAAATACTTTGTGAGTTCAGTTTATGAAACATTGTGGTTGATTTTGACAAAAATGCCTGTGCCTAGTAGTAACTTTCATCATATTCTAGAACTTCTTCCAAAACGGTTAGGATATATCTACATTTCGTTTAGTTTGGCCGATTCAATTAAGTATCGTAAATCTTTTAAAAACTAAATTATATCTAAATCTGTTATAAAATGAGCGAGTTAGTAAGTTTAGACATGAAATGGATTCCACTCAGCATTAAGAAAATTTTCAAAATCCTAATTTCATCATATAAGTCGAAATGGCCGAAATTGGCCATATTCTGGGATCCAATAAGACGGACCGATTTTTATAAAAATTGTCCAATTCCAGAATTGCATTCAAAAGATAATTTATAATTCCAATGTCATCGAAGTCCTTGAAATGGTCAAAGCAGCTAAGATTAAAATTAATGGAGAATAAGGAAACATGGGAATTGCCATTTCGCTCTTCCCTGACTGACAATTATTAACTTTTTAAATAGTAATCAAATGAGGTATTCAGTATGCCATCATGAATTTCGAACGAGCTTCGGATTTGATTTATTTTTCGATATTGTGGTTTTTTGTAATGACCAAGTTATATTATAATTCAACTATCCAGATTTTGTTATTAACTTCAATCTACAAAATTATATGATGTGCATCGGGTTCCTTAGTATTGTCGTTTTCACTCTAATTTTACTTCACTAATAATGTTAAATTGTGTATTAGTGAAAATCAATATTCAATTTAATTAATTTCATTGTTGTTTTATTTAATTTTTTTATTTTTATGTCCTTTTATACATACATACATACAATACAATACATACATACATAATTTGTTGTTCAGTTGTAGTAGAGTCATTTAAAAAGTATATAATTTTGAATCAGCAGCCAAAAATTATATCGTAATTTATTGATATATAAAATACAACATAAACAATTTAATAGAAATAAATAAATTAAAAACAAAAAAAAATAATATAAATTTAATTAATTCGTATTATTATGAATAATTCCATGCAAAAATACAAAAACAACATAAAAAATTAAAAAAACGAAAATAAATAAAATTATGTATAATAATTTAATTTAAATAGAAATAAACAAAATAATCAATCAATTTTTATTTATCACTTTGTTTTATATATTCGCGTTTATTGCAAAGAAACACCACTTTGCATAACAACTGAAGAACCTAGCACCAATATTTTCAACTGAAAATCAATCAATCAGCTTTTCAAGCTTTTCCTAGTTTCCTTCTAGATTTTTCATTTAAAAGAAGCAGTATGAAAAAATATTGTAAAAGTTTTTTATCTCTAGGATTGGTGCCAGAAAATTTAAGGTACCCCTGGTAGAAAACTATCTCCCGTCCATGATATAAACCTGCAGAAATACACAAATCTCACGATTCAAAAATACGGAATTTTCTCTTAGGTTTCAATAATGCTGGATTTTGGGCCACTTCCATAATTTACTAAAACATGATACATATATTAATATTGGCTCGCAAAACCAAAAAAAAAAACCATAATTTAAAAAATGGAGAGGACCACACGAATACATCACTCTTGATTTCAAAAGCGAAAAACTAACCTTACCGGACTTTTAGTAAAACTGTCCTGTATAATCAAAAAACATTATCCCTGTTTAAATTTCAGACCCCTCCAGAACCCTTTTTAGTTGAAAATTTATTCTTTAAATTTATTTAAATCTTATAATCTTTGTCGTTTTTTGTAAATGCTAAACTTTTAACATCATTGCGAAAGTTGAAAACCTTCCATTGAAGCTGCCATTTCCGGGGCCACAGATTTCCATCAAATTTCGCAAGGATCTCCCAATTAATGGTGAAAGTTTAAGCACTCTAATTTGTGGTATGAAGTTTTAATCCGAATAGTCAATCCGTCTTGACTGTTGAGGTGCCGAATTTTGGTGAAATAAAGTTTTAATTTAATCAAAGCTCATCATTCCCGAAAAAATTTAAAAAATTACAATTACAAAATTTTAAGTTACAATTTTTTTGTTTTTTTAATTATTTTTTCATAAATATGGTACTTTAAAAATATTTGCAAAAAAACGAAAAGTTCCTCTGGAATCTGCCACTTTCGGTCGTCTTTATGACAATTTATGGTAAAAGCTTAAGTATGAAGTTTCACTTCGATCAATCAATCCGTAGCTTGGTCCCCTTATGTAATTCCGGATTTTGGATGAGAGGAATCGCGCTTAGACTATCGGTTGATAAAATTTTGGACACTGATCGAAGCAGCCACACCACTTTCTTCATCGCATATACCACGCCCCATTGTATGCATTCTGTTGTCGATAACGCCACTGACACGAATTCACATGTTCAAATATCTCCTTTGTGTATTTCATAATGCGTTTTACTGCATACACATGCGCTGTGCCGCTAGGCCGACTTGCATTGTCAACAACAAAGCTGATGTCGGTCGCGTTGCTACGGCCAAATACATTAAACTACCGATCACCTCACGATACGGAAAATTGATTTCTCTATCCGCTTCAAAATTGTAAAGATTCTGTTCACTGACTGATGGAGTTGCCACTACATTGTATTCCGCCATGCCAAAACGCTTGAGTACCTTTTGCGCATACGCATGATTCACATGAATCGATGTATCTGGTCATTGTTCGATTTCAAGTCCCAAGAAATATTTGAGCTCGAATGCTTTGACTTCGAATTCCCTGCGTAAGTCTTCAATGACCAGAAAAATTCCTTGCTCATTTTCTGAAATCGCAAGTATCATCATTCCATTCTTCTCTTTACACACAAATACACATGAATCCGATTCACTTGCCACAAAGTTGAATTTTTAATGAATGACGTAAATTTTTTGTTCCAGCAGCGATGTAAACTTCAGAGCTGAATGTTTCTGTGTTATAGATGCCATACTCATATGTGCAACTCCGCAATATCAATCGCTTTCTATCGATGAATGCTTTCATTTTAATTTACAACTGTTTGTGGTGATCCGATCTCAATCTGCTGATGCCCAACATGGCAATTTATTCTGCCGATGCGTAATACCTAAATCGACGCGCTGCTCTAATGTTGCTTCAATCGCCCAAATCGATTGGATGCGCTGGTGTTATAGTATCGTTCACCTCTGATTCATTATCTGTCACGTTTGCGTTTTCATCGGCCTTCTTATTAGTGTTACTAATAGGAAGGCTAGCTTTCTCAGTTTTGTTCGTCCCCCGATTCCACGCTCGATACGATTTCGACGAAATCCGACGAACATACAATTGACTACCTTATTAGATCCAGTTTTTGTCGTTTTTACTTTGGAATGTACGTAAACACGTCTAACTCGAAAATCGCATCCTCCACAATTGTGCAACTGTCACCTTTCACACAACCATTCTATGCACATAGATGCGTTCAATACCCATCTCATTGAAAAACTTTTTTAGTTCCGCATTGGCGAACTATCTCGTTGTCTGATTGAAAACTGCGCACCTTGTGTCTGTTATCTTGCTGCATTTGCATTACCGCGAATTTCATATTTGCTGCAACCTTCGTCTTTTGCTTCATACAATATTCGTAATTAAAATGTGAAAAAACGCCCATTAAAAGCAAAAATACCTCGTACCGCCAATCGAATCCGTTTGCATTTGCCCACAAAAGTTCGAAGTTTATACCTTTCACGATGATGCTTTCCGTAGTATGCTTCGCACGCAATATCCTCGTCCACGAAATCGATTTCATAATTTCGTAAAAATTTCTTCACGTGTGCGACGTTCTGATATCTGAGTCGATCACGCCATGTCATGCGTGAAGTGAAATTTTATTGATCGCCACATTTGCGATGGTCTCAGTGACTTCCTATGATTCCTCAACTTTAAACATTTGACTGTCGCGTCAAACTCCCACTGCATAAATGTTTCCATTCTTCAGTTAAATTTATATGAATTTCCGTGTATGTACCATATACATCCACTATCCGTCTACGAATTCATGAATCACCGTCGAACATGCATCGTCTAAAACATTTTGCTATCTCTGTGTACAGTCCGGTTTCTAATGGCTACTCTCGCCACAATGAAAACAATTGCCCTTTGGTTTGCTACTACCACCCCTAGCTTTTCCTTTATTGTTCTGTTCCGTTGGATGACCCTCTTTTGAATTGGAATTCTTCGAAAAATTCAGTATGGCTATAAACCCTTCCGCTCTTTCAATTTGACCCTGCGACTTTAAAACAAATTCATCCTTATTATAGTTTAGTTGTCCGCACTCGTTGATTCCCAAGCACTATGCAACTTTTTATACATTCAGCTGGCAATGACATTAAAATCTTCGTCATAACCATAGAATCGGAAACTTTTTAACCTTGATCATCTAATTGTTACCCTTGCAATATCACTGCTCAGCTGCTGAGTGGTAAAACAGCAATACCGCTGTTGCTTGGAATTATTCTGTTTCCATGTCTTAATATTCATAGCCATAATCTACATACGTAATCGTTGGTTGGTTGATGCCATCCATTACGTCGAATAGTTCACTGGCCTCTAAAATTTGGCGCCTCTAAAATTTCCATGTTAAAAAATTTCCGTCACCTTCAAATTGTTCAATGTTCACCCGATCGCGTTCCATTTCGCGTTTCCAGCTGAATTGTTCTTTCCACTATTTCTTTGTCGACGATTCTCAACAATTTCACAACACTACCAAAAATTAAATTTAAATTCGATTTATTCGCTGTCATGGACTGGGCTCATAACCTGTTTAATTAACCTTAATCTTGTTAATTTCAACCTTCGTTCCACTGCGTATCGGACTGAAGCTTGAAAAATTAACAGGATTAAGATTAATTCAATAAAAAGATTCACACCAAATACCCACAGACATTTAAGTTGAGACTCCATTCAAAAATTCAAACTACATATATAGTTTGTAAATATATTAGAAACAGTTTTATCGGCATGTTTTAGTGGCGATGTTTGAAATAAGGCTGTAGGCTTTCTTTTTTCATCGGCCCTTTCGATCATATATTTTATCTAATTAAAAGCAATTTATGAATTTTCTCAGCATTCTCTAAGAGGTACTGTATACATATAAAATTATGCAGCCACATAGGTGCCGCTAAATTGAAACTTACATGGGGAATTTTGTTTTCAGTTTTTGTTGGTTGCCAAAATTGTACTTTACTGCAAATTTTCTCTTTTTAGCGCCACCCCAGCAGTAAAGTCATTGATGGCACACTAATGACTCGTCAGCGACAGTCAAGCATATCACGTCCACCGAGGATGTGAGGTTACCAATCAGCTACAGAAAATGAGGGATCAGGCACGCAAACTTCCTCTAAATCATCCAAACAAGGATCGAGCAAGAAATGAAGTATGTATATATGCGTAGGGAGATGTATACATACGCGCAGGCTTCTTCAAATTCGAAAGAAAATAACATCAACGGCACCGAAAAATTCAAAAATACTGTCCAGTCAATTTTAAATAGCCTTGAGGAACAGAATAAACTAAATAAGTTAATTCTGGATCGACTCAATCTGCTGGAAATACCAGGAAGCAGAATTATTACTGAAAAAATTGTTATATGCTTAATATCAGAAACTCATTTTACCAACAGCTTTTTTTGTAGCAATCCGGAGATATACTTGTTACCATACCACACATCCAGCAGAACAGGCAAGAGGAGGGTCAGCAATATTTATTAGGGATAATATTAATCATCATGAAGAATTAAAAACGGTGTCGGTTAAATTTGGTTATAACATCACCTGTAGTATGTCTGCAATATATTATCCCCGCGGGGACATCTATAGAAAGAAGATTACATTAACTCAATTGGAGTGAGATTCAACCCCATTATCGGAGGTGACCTTAATGCAAAAAATACCTTTTGGGGTTCAAGATTAACCTCTCCAAAAAGGCAAAAAATTATTTGCAGCTGGCCAATACTAAAACTGTGAATTTTACTCAGAAGGGAAACCAATGTACTGGCCATCTGATCCTAACAAAATCCCAGACCTTATAGATTTCTACATCACTAAAGGCATATCGGAACGCTACATCTTCTTAGAAAATGATGAAAATCTAATATCTGATCAATCTCCTGTTATTATGACGGTTAGTGAAAATGTAAGAGAAAAAACAAATTCACCACAGCTCATAAACAACAAAACAAATTGGGAATTGTTTAAGCAGCTAGTAGAGGACAAAATAGAACTTCAAGTGCCAATCAAAAGTGAAAATGAAATAAAAGAGGAACTAAATAGGCTCCTTGATGTCATACAATGGTCGGTTTGGGAATGCACCCCCAAATTATCGTCCAGGAAAGAAAACTCCGTTATTTACCCAATAGAAGTAAGAGAACTAGTGCAGAAAAAACTGAAAGCACGAAAGAAATTCCCGTCTACTTGTACACTTGAACTTGGACATAAAATTTAAGGCTCTCATTAAAGCAGTGAAAAATGAAACAATTGAAAAATACCTTTGTTCTCTAGCTCCAACTGAAGATACCGACTATTCGCTCTGAAAAGCAACAAAATGGTTAAAACGACGAAAAACGCAGATCCTCCCAATCAAAACAAACGATGGGAAATGGGCTAGAAGTACGAAAGATAAAGTTGACCTGCTTGCTGAACATATAGAAGAAACATTTAAACCTCTAGGTTGACAGACCAGTTACGAAAAACTGCTGACAACGCCCAGAATATCTGACTTCGGCGAATCAGGCCTGTAACATTGAAAGAACTAAAAGCAGAAATTAAGAACATAAAAGCAAAGAAAGCTCCTGGTTACGATCTGATAACAGGGTAAATAATAAAGGAGCTGTCTGAAAACAGGCACTCGTAAATTATTGCACATAATCAATGCGATCTTCAGGTAAAAATATGTACCAATGCAGTGGAAAGTAGCATAAGTAATAATGATTCCGAAACCGGGCAAGCCATCGAATGATAGAAAATCTTACCGGCCAATTTCACTTCTACCAACACTATCGAAATTCTTTGAGAGAGAAATCTTATCCCAGAAAATATCAGTTTGGTTTCAGAGAGAAACACTCAACTGTTGAGCAGGTTCATAGGCTTACTGATGTCATTGAGAATACATTAGAAAGGAAAAAGGTTTGCTCTAGTATCTTCTTAGATGTGATGCAGGCCCACGATAAGGTGTGGTACAGAGGTTTATCCTTCATATTCATATAGAATTGCCATTTTCGGATGAAATATGAAGAAGAACACTCCGAGCTAAACAAAATTTCGGCGGGAGTCTCGCAGGGTAGTGTTTTGGGACCAATTTTTACCTGCCCTACACCAGAGATTTATCTCAATTAAATGATGTTACCATTGCAACATTTACTGATGATACTGCAGTTCCCTCAGTAGGAGACACTATCGAGGAATCGACAACGAACCTTCAAGAAGCATGTCATAAAATCATAAAATGGACAAAAATGGGGCGTATCGGGCTCAATGAATCGAAATCTACGCATGTAAATTCTACTAATCTAAAAATCAGCTACAAACCTGTAATCATTAACGGTCAGCAGATTCCGTATGCAAATAAAGCTAAATATCTATGGATGACCTTAGATACCAGACTCAGATGGAAAGAGCACGTTAAAAAGAAAAAAGATGAACTTAATATCAAAGATCGAAAAATGTATTGGCTGCTCGGGAAAAATTCGGAATTATCAACCGAAAATTAATTGCTATTATATCAACAGGTGCTAAAGCCTGTATGGATTTACGGGATTCAGCTCTGGGGCTGTACAAAGAAAACCCACACCAAAATAATACAAACTTTTCAGAACGAAGTGTTACGTGGTATAGTTGACGCTCCGTTGTACATTAGGATTGATGACTTTCGTAGGGACCTAAATATCCGTGGTATGTTGGACACTTCATATGAAGAAAGACAATTGCAAAGAACGAAACCAATTGATTTAATGGACTAAGGACACCAGTGCAAAGACTACTTCAGTAAATAACCTATAAATGGAACTGACTGGCCAATGGAAGTAAGAAAGATTACTACATGAATTGTATTCAGTTGTAATAATTTAAATTAAAAAATAACCGGATTTGGAAATTTATCAGCAAATGGGACTAATTTTGAGTCATAGAAAGTCTTATGTGACATGTCTGAGATAATAAAATGTTCTTTATACATCTTAGGTCAATGGTGTACGATACGTCTGAGAAAAATTTATATCGATTTGTAATCAATATAATCATTTTTTTCCGGCTGAGTTTTTTCTCTTTCCAAAACTCAAAGTACCACTTCGAAGCACCCGTTTTCAGTCGTTAGAAGACATTAAAAAGAATTCGCTGCGAGAACTTAAGTCGATTCCTGAAAATGCGTTTGACAAATGTTTTGATGATTTTGTTATTCGTTGGCATAAGTGTATTTATTATTTCGGAGAGACCTACTTTGAAGGCGAGACCAATTCCCGTTACTTTTTTGACAGAATATACGCCTCTCTTCTGAAAAACTGAATACTTGTACCAATCTCATGGTGAGAAGCAACTTTTCCAGCAAACCAGGATCGTGCCAACTAGTTGTAAAATTCACAGAATAAAGCATTACCTTACTATGGATTTCGTTACGCCGACATTGCGCATGGATATTTGTAATCAAATTCGAGGTTATTTATAACGTGATTTGCGAAAGAAGCAGCGGGATAATCGAAAAAACAACCATCCTTATCCAACGAGAGGGGATCCTAACACTAGATTCAAGCGGTGTGTTGTTGAAAGGAGAAACATGTACATTGACAGGATACAATACTCTCATTCATGCCACAGTTTAATTTGGGTGACCATATGATGTTAGATCCCACCTTCAGAGCAAATCGATCTTATGCCATTATAGGAATATTGATATAACGCTGCAGCGTGATCGCAGCAGCTATAATATATGTTAAGCATAGAAGAACAACTCAAGTTGTTACAATAGGTCCACTTCCAGATCCGTATCCGGGGAGCAATAACTAGGCCTCGGGAACGTGTTACCAATTCAGTAGGTATCAGAAAACTATAAACATAAAATGCTGAAATATAGCATATACAGTCAAACCTGTTTTAAGTTGGACACCTTTTTAAGTTGATCAACTGGCTAAATTGGACTGGAATTGGAATTTTGTCTTGCACCAACAAACCTTTTCACCTCTTCAAAACCTTTTCATGTTGGACATCTTTATAAGTGGTAATTTTTTAAGGCACCGTGAGTGTCCAATCTACACATTTTCGACTGTACTTGAATTTGATCTTTACATTTAATCAAGTAAAATCTTCATAATAACTACAGAAGTTATAAAACCAGTCAAGCTATCGCTTTGCATTCATTAAAAAATGTATTGTTTAGAATTAGTGGACTATAGCTCCGACCCACGGTAGGCGCACTAATCTTAATTCAATACAAGAAGAAAGGCGTATGACATGTCTCACACTTGTCGTTGAACGTGGGTAGTTTTGGGACAAGTCATGTGAGAAACTAATTTGACTTGCCATAAATTAGTCGTTTACATACCATCAAAAATCGTGAAAAAGCCATTTTACTTTTTCGTATACGAGTACAATTGACAAAAAGGTAAGAATACAAACGTAAATCTTTCGTAAAAAATTAACACCCCGATTACGCTAGTCGAGCCGATTCTCGTTTGAAGTGACTACAATAATAACATATTAGATATTTTTACAAGGCAGGCGACTACGGGTTCATATTAAACGACACGCCTAGCGTAATCGGGGTGTAACTGATTTCCAACTGGGTAGCGTCGTCTATTTGTTTAATGGGCACAGCACATCGAATTTCAACTGGTTATAGATCTTGAGGAAACCAAATGCTCGCTTCAGGCTCCCCTTATCTGGAGAACAATCGCGCGTCTAGATGTGGAAGCTCGGTTTATTGCACTGATCTTCGATTCAAATTATTATGTTGATACCATGCTGATGATACTTTACACATTCTTATCGTCAATAAAAACATTTAGATTTATGTCATTGAACAATATTTTTTTAGATAAACATTATATAAAATCAGTCTAGTCGACAAACATAAAGAAGATAAATAATTTTCATAATTTAGTCATAGTTTATCATTTCAGTAAAACTCAAGTAGCATGAAGACGTTCTATATATTTATTGTTGTGGCAGCGTACATTTTGTGTACGATTGGTTCAAGTGTACCGATGAGGAAAATCAAATACGCGATATGCTACAGCGATAGTAAACACTGTATACAGGTAAATTTTGTAAATTTGTAGTTTGTGTACGTAAATATAAATTATACACGGTTCTTACACAGTGCTTCCAAGAAATGAGTGGCATGATTTTCGAAAAAGCTTTCCCTCAAGAGCAATACCGCATTACATTGATGGACCAATTAAATCGTGTTCGCAGTCAATATGCAGTGGCGCATTACGTATCGAATATGAAATTTACAACTTGGGTGAATGAATTTGAAGCTCTTTCTGAAGCGATATCCAGTTACGCTACTCCAGTCACCGAGTGCAACGAGATTTCAGGCACTGCTAGATCCAACTACAAAATACTAGATTTTAGTGCTGAAATTGAACTTGACTACGAAAAAAATTTATATAAGATTTTACGTTTACAAATGGACAATTTTACCAGGCAAATGTTAAATTTAGACGATATGATGGCCTGGAATTTAAACGAATTCGGTTGCTGTTATACATTTAACGCACAAGGATTTACTTTATCAACATTGTTACGGTGTGTGCTCTACAAAGAAAATCGGAATCGAAAAAAACAGTTAAACTCGGAACAAATGTGTAGAAGTTGTGCCCGGATGAATGAACGATGCATCGATATAGATTTGTATCGAGGTTTGTGTGTACCAAACGGGTTCAACGAAACGATTTTGAGAACGTATCTAGATCCAGAGTTGAAAGAAAAGTCAAATGCGTTGGGATGGAATTATAATCCAATTTGGGTAGGATTAATATTAACATTTGGAATTGCTTTCAGTATGTGCTTAATATATACGGTGGTATTTTGTAGTGTACAGCTACAACGAAAATGTGTTATTGCTAATGATAGTTCTCCCACCGCCCCAATATATGGTTCAAAATAATATTATAAGTTGAATGTTTATAAATAAATAATTTTAAATAACTGAAATCGTTTTATTCGTTTCAATCAAATGTGAAAAGCTACAAAGTGTAGCAAATTTTTCAATAAAGCTTCAGCAAGGAGGGAATGGAGTCCAAAATCGCGCAATCTGATTATCGAATACCAATTATCGGGCAGGATTTGCTTTAGCAAAGTAAAGTGTTAAAACAAATTAATTCAGAATGGAGGAACATGAAAAGCAGGCTGAAATCGCATATCAAATTGAGAAACCCTGGATAAATTACAAAAAAGACAGTCCGGATAGGAAAACTAGAACCGGATTGAAAATAAAATTTCACAGATAAAAGAATTACATCCATCCGGACCATAATTTAAGGAAAACCGTTTGGGAGGGGGGGGGGGGGGTCTGGGTCAACACACCATTTCACCAAGAACAAATTATGCATTTCGGCATGGAGACCTTATTCATAAGCAGTTACCTATCTTCTTACGATTACCAAAATTGTCTTATGAATCACTAAAACAATTCCATGATGCAACATGATTAAGATTTGATACATCTTCCTGGAATTTATTCATAACTCGTATCATACTCAACAAGCTTGATCCACGGACCAGCAAATTTTATGAAATGCAACCCCAGAAAGATGGATCAGGGATCGTTTTTGGGACAACGAGTTTTTCACTTGAAACACATTAGAAATTCACTACAGTTGTTGTTTGTTGCCTTAAGAAGCACGCGTGACACATCATAAAAATATAAAGAACTTGTACGTCAATAAGAACGACCCCGCGCGAAGTAATTCAGAAAAACAGTTTACAATTTTTTTGCTCGTATGTTTAGCTAAAAGTCGGTGCCCTGTAACAGTCCCACCACCTTACTGATATGCCGAAGCCGCAGCGATACCGGCTGTTTGGATCTTGATAGGTGTTTTTGGCCAGATCTGCTTAGTTATTAGGCATGATATATTATTGGACGATCTGTCGTTAGTTGTTCTTCTTGCTTCCTTTTGAAGCAGTAATTTGCACGTAGCGAACGATTTGCACGTCCATTGAGAAAGGACGCTCAGTTTGAGAAACTATACAGTAGCCCGGCGGACGAAAGGAGAGTTTTATTAATTCTTCACAGAAAAACGTTACCGTCAACCTACCCATCCGAACCAACGGTCAAGAAATTAATACATTAAACATTCAGAAATGCTGCTCTTAACCAGTCCTCTCTGGTGGGAATATCAGTCCTAAACCTCTGACCAAAAGCTGATAGATGAGTACCCTGTTTTGTTACGGTTCCTGAAGAAGACTTCTGAAGTGCCTTTAGTCCAAGATGATCTTTCAATATGTGTTGTATCCGTTCGAGCGAAATGTTTGCCTCACGAGCCATTTTTCTGCCGCTACGGCGCGGAGTCTGAGCCAATTTGGCCTTCACCTTCCGAATGATATCCGGCGATGTTGCATTGCGTTTCAGTCCCCCACCATGGCGTTTTGCAATGCTGCCAGTATCGTTATAACGATTTATGGTGCGATACATAAACATTTTATTCACATGCAGATGTTTTAGCTGGTTAACAATCTGCGGCTGTGGTTTTCCAGCCAAATATAGAGCAATCCCACTATTCTGCTTGAATTCTATTGCGGATAACTTTTTTTCTGAATATTTTCCACTAAAATGCTTTTGTACGCTTGTAAACAATGAAATGAACTGTCATTAGTGTAAATTTGAGCGCTCTGTCATCACTGGTTTGACAGCAATGGCAGTCTGAAGTTGGTAACACTTCGTCTCAGTCACTCGGTATTTTTCGGATGGCAATTAACATATCTGATAGGAATATGTAATCAGAAGTGCCAACTTCATTGGCTTCTAGAACACTTTTTGTCAGAAAATTGTTCATTCAACGGTGGTTGTTGTTCAATGGAATTAGACCAATTCTGGATTAGCACAAATCCCACCACTATATTTTTCGGATGGCAATGAATATACCTGACAGGAATATACTATCTGAATTGCTTATGACTTGGACTTTAGACCATTTTATAACTATTGTTTAATTTGTTGTTCAACACAAATATTATTGCCCGATATACCTCTGTGTTTTGTTTTTTAATATAGTATCTTTCAGGGGCTAGTTTGATTTTCCTCGATTTATGAATGAAAATTTATAAAAATCATATTTCTATGATAAACCCAAATTTCTCAGTTTAGCGGCCTTTAGAAAGTTTTAAAATTAGGCTTAAATTATTTCTGGTTTTTTCTAGAAATCGGGTTTTATTTATTCCATCTTTCAGGCGAAATTTGAAATTTTCTTTTCCCGTTTTATCGGCTCCTGGACTAGCACTAATGTTTTCCCGTGAATACTAATTAGCACAAATTGGGCTTAATCGGTATGCAAAGTTTACCATTTTGAAATTCGAAAGTTTCCCTGCTGCAGTTACCTACACACATACATCGCCAGATGTGAAATCTCGCACAGCGATAGACAAGTATAAAGTGCGAGCAATTTGGGACGCAGAAACAGTTGACCAGTGTACAATGCAAGTTAAAAAGTGAAAAGTAAACAGTGCGAAAAGTAGTGACCAATAAAAGCGAATTTGTGAGCAGTGGACGAGTGAAATTTGTGAATAGATACGGAAATAAAAGGTGCTAGCAAATAAAGTTATAATTTAAATCGATGAGTGTTTTATTTGCAAAATCGTGTACGAGAATCCATAACGAACGCCCAAAGTTCGTAGCATTTGGTGTCAGAAGTGGGATTTTACAAATACCAGCAATTTCGAAAAACTTAAACACCTATACATGAGAACAGTTAAGGGAAAAGCTGCAGAACATCGGGAGTTCAACCTAAAGCAAACAGAGCAAACAAAAACAACCACATCAGTACAACCACCTACTCCTGGACAACAGAAAACCTCCTTGGACATGGCAGATATGACGAAAAGGCACTATTGCTTCAACTCAAGGAAATGGACGCTAAATTAGAATTGCAAGGTGTAAAATTCGATCAACTCCAAACAGAACAAGGCGATAAATTAGAGCAACTTCGCACAGAGCAAGCCACCAAATCTTAGCAGCAAAGTGCACAATTGATAGAACTACGAGCAGAGCAAGGTGGACAATTTGCTGATCTTCGTAAGAAACAAAGTGAACAATTGGCAGAACTACGAGCGGAAAAAGCGGGTAGCTTGCCGATCTACGTATGTGGTTTACGTAGATCTGCAAGCTGGCCACTTACTCCATTCGTAGTTCTGCCAATTGTGCACTTTGTTCCTCACGAATCTCAGCAAATTGAGCGTGCAGAATGAAAAATTCGACCAACACCAGCATACCCATGATCTCCAAATTAAAGAGCTTAGAGGAGAAACAAGGTCCCTTGAGGAAAAAGTCAATGGAAAATAAATTTAAGCAAGTAGAAGCTTACCTCGAAGCACACACATCACAAACTACTGGAGAAGGCCAGCTAGATAAAACGTTCACAACACAATCAATTGCTGGAAGTTTAAGGGGAATTTTGAAACCTCCGACATTCGATGGTGAGATTCCATTTGAGAATGTTAAAGCGCAGCTGGAAGCGGCAGTGCAATACAACTGTTGGAGTAGCTCAACGCACATATTTTGGCTCTTTCAAGGAAAGCAGCAGATGTCTTGCAAACCGTCTCCACAACAGAAAGGAGCTATGAACGAGTCATGACAGAGTTGGAACTAAGATATGAGCAGTCACACATCATAGAATTATTCAAGATTCAACTCCAAAGCAAGCGGCAACTACTCGAGGAGCGCCTGCAAGACCTAAAGAGGGAAGTAACGAAATTGGCACATCAAGTTTAGCAATACACCTGCGGAAGGGTTGAAAGGACTAACGGCGGACGCGGTTATCAGTGCTGTCGAGGACGATCATCTGGAACTTCATTTAAAAACCAACACAAGAGATAAAACCATGAATGAAATATGAGCGTTATTGTTAGAATTGAGGCAGCCACAGTAAGTTTAGCCACAGGAGCAGTTAAGGAAACTAAGACAAATCTATTGGAGTCACAGTAAATTACAACAGTCAAGTAGTGGGCGAGGTGACATCAAAAGACAAAGAAGATGCTTCAGATGCGGGAAGTTAGGTCACTACATACGAGAGTGTATGCAACGATGGGATGATTGTTTCGCGTTGCAGCTTTATTCCTGAGATAAGCAACATGAAAATTGGCGAGTGAATCAGCTATCGGGAATAGAGAAAACCTAAGATGGTTCAAGAAACAACCAAGTCCAGAGGCACAAACGTTTTATTCTAGCTCGGATAATGCAAGTCGGCTTATAGAGAGTTTACGGAAAGAGAAAAAGAGGGACGAATTGGCTTATCAAATGAAGCAAAGATCCTTCTGAGAGGCTCAGCAGAAGATTCCAGTACGATTATTATGAGGGTGAGTCCGGTAGAGAAGTAGATTGCTGAAGAGAGAGCGATCCAGGAGGCCGCAACGGAGGGTCGTCCAAAGGTTGCACGCATTGGAGTTGAAAAGAAGTTGTGCTGGAATACGACGAGGCAGATAAAGGTTCAGAGACACGATGGGCCAGTAGCGGAAAGCGTCCAAAAAGCTGAGAAAATGCTAATTTGTCAAGCAGTGAGGGGCTGCAAAAATAACGTAGCTAAACAACGACGACGAATGGACAAAGATCGATTCGCAGTAGAGAGCAAAAGCACGAACGTCAGAAATAAATCAGAAATGCAATACGACCAGAGTGGGAGATTTGCCGATTTTCGACGAGTTGACGTAGTGTGGCTGAATTCCAGAGGAAAAACAGATCTCAAGATGCACAACAACGAGATTGGAAAGGTCCTTATAAAATTTTCAACTGTCTGAAAAAGGAAATACCAGCAAACTCTGAGAGTAAGAACTCTATGAATAATATTAACGTAAACGAAAAACCTAGGTTTATTCAATATTCTGTATGCTCGGACTAGCATCACCCACTTCAAATATTAACATAACAAGGTTTAATGCCCTATACCTGGAATTAATTTTGACAAAATTGGACAAGGAAGTTTAAACAACTAGACAAGTTATGTTTAAATGTAACATTAAGTATTCAAACTACACTCAATCATTGCACAAAATCGATTTTTGACTTTGTTGGTCATGAAGTTGAGTTATAGCTGAGGTCGCTGCTATTTGTTTACTTAGGATATCTAGAAATGTGAGATGAAAGGGAATCTCCAGTGCTTGTGTGGATGTATGGTGGAGTCGAGCTGTAGAAATTTGTATTTCCTGGAGAACCAATTCAGTTTTCTGTGGATTCACATTTAAACCGCAACTTTAGCCCAATTAGAGAGATTATGCGTTCTCTTAAAGTGCAAGGATATTTGGTGTGCAATCACTTGTGCCTCTACTCACAAATCTGCTATAGGAGGAACCACCCATGCAGGTCATCACCACACTCCTTTTGATCATTTGATCTACTCAGCCCCTGAGTGACTCGTACACCCACAGAGAGGATAGTGCTTGCGGGATCGCCTTTCATCTGACGTTGTTAAAGGCTCCTACTAAATCCAGAAAAACTATCATGGAGTATTCCTTATGTTCAAAAGATTTTTCGATAGGAGCAATAAGGAAGTGGAGAGCAGTTTCCACAGATTTGCCCTTGTAATAAGCATGTTGGGATTTCGATAACCTATTTGGTTCGATCGAACTCCTAACGTGAGCTTCTATCTGTATTTCCAAAATTTTTAGTACTAATGAGGCTAAACTTAAACAGGCCTGCAATGTGGGCTTTTCCTGCCTTAGGTATAAATATTACATTTACTTCAGTTCGTTTACTATGAAAGTGACATAGTTCTAGGCTGCCCTTGATCATAACTTCTAGCGAGGGTATGGCTAAGTATTTGTTTGTTTTGAGGATTTCCTTGTAGCAGTCACAGGCCTTACCAGCTTTAGTTTTCTGGGCTCTTTTAAAGAGTTTTCTTTAATTTTTTACAGGTGTTTCGAAGACCTCTTCCGGATTGAAGACTATGAGGACATGCACCTAATTCAAGGAGTCGAATAGCTGGTCTACTACCTGCAGTGAATTTCTTGGAATAGCTCTAAAAATATACCAGTCGGCTTCATTCTGTTTCTATAGCTAGGTTTTTTGATGACTTTTGTCTCCAATCCTGCGATACCATCCAATTCATTAAACTATTCATAATGCTATCTGAGACAGGTGTAATTTGAATGTCTGGTATTTCTTGTCTATTTTTGGTTATTAACGTTGGTTTACAGCCAATATTACCTATACAGGGTGGCTGAGACTATGTGTTACCAAAGGAAAACGCGGTAATTTTATTAATTTTGATTATTTTTTATTGAAATTTCGTGGAATATGTTGAAAACATATTACATTTTATGAAAAACATGTTACTGCTCGATATGACCTTCTTTGGCTCTGATTATTTGGTTCAGTCTTCCATAGAAAGCATTGCATGCTGACCGAACGTGAGCTTGCGGAATTTTATTCCATTCTCGAACAAGAGCTGACTTCAATGCATCAACACTTTCGTATTTTTTAGTGGACACCTTACTCTCCAAAATGGACCATATGGAGAAATCCATGGGATTCAAGTCTGGTGAATATGGTGACCATTATTTCGACGAAATCAGCCGCGGAAGGCAATTTTGTAAAAATTGCTGTGTCGCTCGAGCTTTGTGTGACGGTGCCGAGTTCTGTTGGAATGTCCAACGGTTCGTACCAAAGTGTTTACGTGCCCAAGGTACCAAAGCATCGTTTAGGATCTTTTGGCGGTACACCTCTTGGTTTACCTTGACTCCATGTTCGATGAAAACCAGAGGAGTGCGTCCATCTGCAGTCACTGCAGCCCAAACCATAACATCAGCTGGTGATTGCTTGCGCATGCCAACTCTTGTGTCCAAATTATCGTTGGACTTGTGCTCTAACCAAACACGATCATTTTGTTTATTCACATACTGTTGAATGGTGAAAATTTTCTCATCAGAAAAGACAATTTTTGGAATCTCATCACGTTCGGCCAAGGCCTTCAATGCTCGTGTTCTTTCAAGCCTAACTTTTTTTTGTGCCTCCGTAAGATCTTGAACTTTTTGTATTTTGTAGGGCTTCAAGTGTAGTTCATTTTCCAATATGGTTTGAATGCTGTATCGTGAAACATGTAGACGTGCGGCTAATGGATTGGCACTTTGACGAGGATTTCGTTGGATTCGTTTCTTCACATTTCGTATCATTTCTTTTGATGTTGCTGTCTTTTTAGGACCGCCTCTGTTGCGTTTAGCGATGCTACCAGTCATTGTATCGAGTTATGGTTCGATACACAAACATTTTATTCACATTCAACTGCTGGAGCTGACGAACTATTGCTGTTTGTGAATTTCTACCCAAATACAGTGCAATTACACTATTACGTTTGAATTCCATTACGATTTTTTTATGAAGATATTAATTTAGAACAATTATTTGTTGACCACATGTAAACAACTAACCAAACTTCAATCTGTCAAAAAATTGACGCGCGAAAATGACAACTACACAAATGACAGCAGAGTGAAGTCAGTAACATTTGATCTCAGCCACCCTGTACATAGGTTATTACTAAGAATAAAATGAAGAGATTCCTAAAATGACAATGGGGGTAAGCTGACATTAACCAGAGGTTTTGACCATCTATCTCAATGCTTGTTGTGCCTACATCTGAATTACTGTAATTTGATAACAGAAAGATATTCAGATTATCCAAGTATCCGGTCACTATTGACTCATGGTTCTTGGACAAGGACTAGTTTGAGCATGAGAGTTGTCAGCCGAGGTCTCTATTGATATCGGCGCCCTCAAGACGTCTCTCTCATCTATCTTATAAATCTTGAGTGTGACTGCACTGAAACCATAGCTAAACCATTAGTTCTCGCCAGCGTATCCAGCGACTCTTTATTTAATATGATAATTGCTATAATCAGCCTTTGGTTTTTGTAACTTGGTCACTTTCCAGTCGGCGGTCGGCAGTTTAGGATGGGGTTCCTATTTTTTAGCATTTCCAGAGTTTATTTCTGGTCACTCGTTTTGTATTATTCTGTAATTCCCTCTCCGATCTCCGCTTTTTGGGTAAAGATCCTTCAGACGAACCTACCTTGTTTCTTTTAATAATCTTTTTAGTCCATGAAAGCATTTCCATATCCCTGTCCGTTCTCTCCACCAACGGAATCTTATTCAGCTTTACTAGAGCTTTCCAGGCTTCATTGAAGTTGATACGAGGGGCGATCCTTGCTTGTGCTGTTGTCCCTAGAACTTGCATTCTACTGACCAAAGTCTCACGTTGGTTACCTGTGACTTGGAAACCACACCTAAAGGCCAAAATCTTACCAACATTAGTTTCCGGGTTTTTAGGAGCGCAGGACTCTTCTTTTTTTGTGTTGTTAGTTTCATCCATGTTTTGTGTCTTTATAGCAGCAGAACAAGAAATGTTCATCTGTGCAAAGATCTTCAGTACACAGATAAGGCAGTTTGATCCTGAGACTGTCATGTATCCGGATACACTATTGAAGACTGAGCTTTTTCTATAATGGGCACCCAGCCTAGCCGGTTATCAGCACAGTACAATTAACACCTTAACCTAACACACCTTAGCCTAACACACCTTAGCCTAACACACTTTAGTCTAACACAACACAAAAACCGTAGCGAGCTAGTTACACAGTGGTTACCGTGAGGAGGTAGCACGAACATTTGCGGAAGCTGCAGGATACGGAGCTGACACAAGTCCCAACTTGATTTCGAAAGACAGTTTCACGAGAAGACCACCAGTAACCCAACTAAGGGAACATGTTATCTCAAGTTTTAATCAATGGAGAGACATTGCTAACTCTGCTTAGAGTTCACAAACCCTGTTGTATACTTACTAAACCTAAGAAAGTAAAAAGCGAATATTTTCATCTTAGGAATTAGTGCTCAAAGCAGGAGTTTGTAGAAAACAGTAAAATTTGATGTAGTTCTGAAATTTGACAATCAATTTTCGATTCGAATGGGAGCAATGGTGTATTCGAACGTCCAACGCACCACTTACCAGAGGTTAAATTTCCCATAAACATATTTAGGCATTTAAAAAATTAACATTTTAATTAGAGCTGACAATTACCGAGTATGTTCTTTCCACTGACCGACCCACTACCAATTTCACCGGTTAGGTCGATAGCTACTTCAATAATCAGTCCTTAAAGTAACGAGTTCACAACAAAAATACAGGCGGTATCCCAACTACTCAGTTTGCTAATCCACACTCTCAATGGATTCTCAGGTGAGCCGAGCTTTGCGATTTCCATTCATACCAAGTTCAAAAATATCTAAATCACCACCGAGACAAATATTCCTCCGCGAGGAAAACGAAAACGCTTAACTACGCAGAAGATTCAGCGAAATAGAAAAAATGACATCACAACTCACCAATGAAATCTCTAAGTTACAGAAAGAAAATGAGAAGCCGAAGAAGACCAGACTAAAATAAATTTTGCAAGCTCTTCTTATTAATTATAATGAAAAAAGCACACTTGCTTGTAATAACGCTGAGTTCCATACAGATGTTGAGGAACCTGCAAGAGAAAATAATTGGAGGCATAAACAAAAGAAAAGCTGATTTCTCGCCAGAAGTTTAACAGCCTTCACAACCAAAAGCTAATGAAAAAACCCAACCAGTGGTTATACCTCAACAACATCAGAAACAAAAACAACGCAAGGTTGCAATGAAGAAATAAATAAATAAGAGAAAGGCGCCACCGAAAATTAATGTGATTGTCATTACAGAGTTTGCAAATATTGAAGCTTTAATGAAATCTATATGTCCACAAACGACTTCCACACAAACGATCCCGATGCATAAAGAGCTTTAGACATAAAGGTCACTGGAGCAGGTAAGAGTCTTATACCTACGGATATAAAAATTATCAAGAAATTAAAGTTACGGCCAGAGGTCTTCATCCCATCTGCAAGAAGGAGGATATAATAGAGGACCTCAAGATAAATGAACTGCAAATTGAAGACGAAGTAAACATCCTTAAACGGGAGGAAACGGAAAATAGCCAAGAAACTAAGATCATTGAAAGAGGGCCCCCGCTGTTCATGCTCACATTCAACAAAGGCGAAAAAATTGAAAATATATTTTATATCAAAGCAATACTCAATATAGGTGTTAAAATAGAACTACTGAAAAAGAACACGAGATTAACACCTCAATGCAAGAGATGCCACAAACCTGCAATGTGTATAAACTGTAACACCAAGCCAACTATAGAGAATTCTAAGTAGCGAAACAATTGCAAAGATTAAGGAATAAAACACACCAATCGACACTTAGGGTTTTGATCTAACGCTCCAAGAGAGAGGATTCCAACTACAACTAGAGTGAGCCATAAGCCCAGTCGAAACGAGCAAAGAGGAGATCCTAGTCGCAAATAACGCAGCAGTTAACTAATGAATCCACTCGAAAGCATATTCCGAAGTCCGAGTTCCAATAGGAACAATAAATTCACGCATAGCTAAAAAGAACGTGGTTAGAAGCTATATATAAGCGACTAGATCGGCAGGAAGCAACCAATGAGCTTGCTTTTCAAATAACAGAACAATTAGAATTGTTATTTGGAACGCGAATGGATTACCATAGCATGTTCCACAGCCTTAAATTTTTTTAAGCTTAGAAAAATATATAAATGTCTACTTGTAACGGAAATTCATTTATCAGCTACTTCGTTTAGAGGTGGATCTACCGTAATTAATTAAGAATAATATCAAACATTAGGAAGAGCCCGCTATCGAAACAGAAATAATGCAAGTTAAAACAATAAAAGTTGGATTTCAGTATCTCTTCTATTTACTGTACCCCACGCTATCATAAAGATAAGAAGACTACAGTCGAATTTTTGAATCATTGCGACCGAATTTTATTATAGACGGTGCTTTTAATGAAAATAATACCTATTGGGAATCTAGCCTTATAACCTCTAAAGGAAATGGGATGTTTAATGTAGTTCGCGAGAATAACTGAGAATTTCATTCTGGCGATAAACCAACATATTACCCTACTGATATACATAAAATACCAGATCTTCTTGACTTCCTTGTAACTAAATGAGTTTTAAAGGAATACACGAGCATCCCTATGAGTGAAGGACTACTAGCTGACCACTCAACACATTGCTAATAAAAAAAGAAAACTTACCTAAATTTACAAACAATAAAAAAACCAATTGGAATTTATTCAAGAAGTTAGTGGAAGAGTGAACAAATCTCCGAGTACCGAAGCAGCTTGGTTCGCCAAAGTTCACCTATTCATCATACCACCTCCTTAAGGAAGCATAACTCTCCTCTTGAGGTCGGAGAACTAGTTGGAGAGAAACGAAAAGCTCGTCTAATCTGGCAGCAGATCAACACCATTAATGATGTACTAAATGTGGGCCAATATTCTTTCACCTGGCAATGGCACCATATCAGGTTTTCCCGAATATTTGCATAAAATGGCTGCGTACCACAATAGACGGATAAAAACCAATTTTACGTAAATTTTTCGATAAAGTCATTTTTTATCCAAAAACTGTATGGTAAAGAGATCCAGAAATCTGTACTAAAATCGATTTTTACTCTATTAAACGATGTACCCGACTAATGGTACGCAGCCAATAAATGCAATCGATTAATCCATATTCTCTACTGTTTGTCCGTAACAAGTCTAAACAATTTAAACAAAACTTTTGAAGCAATACTTTATTATTATGTGCTAAAATCGATTCTTATTCCAAGTAAAATGTTTAGCCGAGATTTCTCTGATAGCCTAACCAATATTACCGTCAATAGATGACACTTAAACCATTTATAGTTTAGTACAAATGGTTCATATACCGGCTGCACACATAAGCAAATCTGCATTACCATTATCACCTGTGTACTAATAGTGTCTCGAATAAAATTTAAGTTTGAAATAACAGAATAAAGATGGCACTTGGTTGGTCTCATTATAGATATATTTTATGATCGAAATAGAATTTTACATATCGTGGGCCACAATGGTGGAATAAATGAATTTACGATCAATCCAAATAGGAATGGGTCTTTTAATTCTCGAATGAGTCATTTAGTAAAGTGCAATCCGTCAAACAATGCTTCTAAAATTTGAAAGTTATTTCTTTTACAGTTTTAAAGAGAATTTAATATTTTTCTTGGTATACCCAAGAGATGATGGTTGTAGCTGAAGAGCTTCATTTGTTTAAACCAATTTATAGGCTAAATGATGGAAAGAACGCAGCTACATGGTTAATTCTGCATCGATCGAGCTACGATGAAAAAGTTTTAAGACCGAGGTAATATCAAGCCAATCGAGATAAAGCTAAAAGCAATAGAAAAAACCGCACTTTAACAGGGGCCATATCTAAAACAACCGCAAGTAATTAAATACTCCCAATTGAACTATTTTAAAAGTCATGTAACCCGCTCAATAAATAGGTTACTAAGTCACTTACAATCAGCTGGAGAACATTAAGAGGTGGTTTGGAAATCGTTCAATACGGATTCAGTTGCAGAAGAGTGCTCGTTTCTATCCTGTTGTACAACCTGCTTAATCGATAAACAATAATTACGGAATTTGCTTGCCGCTGTCAAGTTTATCCGATACAATATATTAAGTGACTGCTACGATTGGTAATATACTTCAACTTGTAGACTTCAATCCCATAAGCCGCCGCCTTTAGGATTGCAATAATTTCTGTCTGAAAGACAGTTGCGTAGTGTCTAAGGGAATATGAAAAATAAATTCACCTTAGGATCCGTTCGGCACCAGCTAGGTTACCACTGTTAGAAATGCGAGATGTAACATTATGTTCCTACGCATATCATTCGGCATGTAAGATGTAGGAAGTTTGCTTACACCTCCAGGTTCGATAATATCCAATGGCACAATATAGTAGGGAATGATTGCTTAAGCACATCTTCTAACCACAAGTTCAAGAGGTGAGAGATCCAAGACAATTCCAAGTAAACAATTCTCTGCAACTAAACCAGTTCTTTTCCACCAGTCCCGATTTTAACTCTAGGCCGCGATACTAAACCAGCAGCACACGCCACAATGGGCCTGAGTACCGCAACGTACAACCAGTACAGTGTTTTGGTTTCAAGCACCATGATTTACCAAATGTATTTCTTTATTTCCTGTATAAGTTGCTTGCTTTCTTGCATTTCTCTTCAATATGTGTTTGCCAGGTAAGCTTTGAATCCAACCGAACCCTATGATACCTAAGCTCTGACGAGAGTAAATGGAATGTCATGATTCATCAACACTTCATTTTCACAACACCAGGTTATCATTTTTTATTTATTTTTGACTAACTAAAATTTTGAAAACCTCGTGTCCCAACTGAGCACACAATCAAATCCGTTTAAGGTCGATATACATTTTTTGTATAGGTATATGCATTTCAGGCAGCTGTTTTTAAATATATTTTACAGTCCGCACTAGTTGGGGTACGTCAACATTCTAGTGGCCAGTACTGCTGCATAATGCTCCATCTATCTTCTCTAGAATTTCGGTAGAGATTTAACGACTGCGAAAAGACAACGTCGAGCAATTCTGAAAAACGATTCTGAGTCCTTATTCATTGCAACTGCACTATAGTTAAAGTTTAACATTACCTATTAACTACAAATATGCGTGTCCAGTTGCAAAATGATCGATCAGCTGAGATATTCTCACATCAATTGCTGGAAATCGGGGACGAAAAGTTCCCGGTTGATCTGACTTCAGGATGAATTTCATTGCTTTCATTGCTGTAATTTAGTGGCGTCAAAAGAAGAATTGGTTGAAAAAGTATTTCCCAATTTTCAAACCAATTATAAGAATCACGATTGGCTGAGTGAACGAGCTATTATTATTCAGTCTAACATTCAAAGCGAGGTTGAAGCAGATGAAGCGGTTAATTATCCAACAGAATTTTTTGAATTCGCTCGATCTGCCAGAGATGCCACCATACGTACTATGCGATTGAAAATCGGCGTGCCAATCATCATGTTGCGAAATTTCAACCAGTCAAAGCTTTGCAACGGCACATGGCTTGCAGTAAAAAAATTAATGCCATTTAAATTTAAAAGAATGTAAGGGGCCAATCTTTAGAATTGTGCGGTTTAGATCTAGACACTAATTGCTTCTCACATGAACAATTATATGTTGCGTGTTATAGAGTCGGCAAATCAGACAATCAGTCTCTTTTCTTTCTTTTCCATTTGACTAGACTAAGCCACGGCAACGTGTGGCCGAGTACAGCTAGTAAATAAATGGACAATCCGGATGGCAAGACCATGTATTGTATACAGGGCATCCACATACTGTGAATGCCGTCTTACCTCGGGATTGTGGAATGCGCCATAGACGATGTGCTGCCTCAGTGGTAACCAAATACATTTTAATTTTGGTTGTATTGGATTTGGTGAGTTATTGTTTATTTTATTGCCAGACATGGAATATACTCCTCCCTATAATTTGCAGAGCCGATATCGAAATAAATTTTCTAAATTTAGCGAACAAACAATGATACGGTAATTTATTTGCACCAACAAGTATTAATCACCTTTGTCTGTGTGGAAAGAGCTGTGTGATCAATTAAGATTTAATTTAGTGTTTCCATAGCGCTATAATATCAGTGTCATTGACGAGTTGTTTCTTCGGTATTAATTCTTAATTAATGGTAATTTAAATACATAAATTAATTTACAATTTATTTTAGGACTTGACTTACCGCGTGTACCATTAATAAACAATTAATCGGAAGCTTATAACTTACCCTGCGGCCATTTGTAGTGAGAAACTTGTTATTTGTGAAACTTACGGTAAAATGTGAATGGTCTGGCAAGATAATCATCTTGTTAGCAAACTATCATCTTTTTAAGTTGCTAATCACATATTAATTGGTAAAGTAATTGTCAATGTCCGAATCGGATGTGCAAACAGAGCCGGCCAATCAAATTTACACTATCCTTGTTTTGTATGGTGTCACTGTCAATGGCTTTATTCTTGAATCTTTCTACATAAGAAACTAACAAGAAGTGTTCAAATCTTAAGCTAATACATTTTTTAAGTTTTAACCAATGTTAATACTTGAAGTTAGGGTTCACAATTTAATTTAGGTCCTACTTATAAGCGTAATCTACACATTTCCGAGTGGATCTGCTCTTCTCAGTCGTTTAAATCGCGGCTGTTTTAGTGTATCCCGGGCCAATTCGTTGGGATGTCCCTGAAGTTTTGGATATACCATGGATCATTAGCAATACATCAGAGTATTTTCCCTTGAGTTCGTTGCAGGAGTTCTCTATTTGATGCACTGGTGGATCCCCATTACTGAATACCATATGTCCTTATTGTCTAATGATAACTTGGATTTTCTTCCTATCAGCCAATACATTTTGGAAAATGTTATTTTTATTTGGTTAGCCGTCTATCCAGGTGTAAGCCTACGTATTTGACCTTGGTTTGTAGAGGAATATATGTAAACACCGTTTAATTGTACTGGTGAGCTGGAGCGCTTGTTCAGCGTGAATGTGACATGAATTGATTTTTTTTCGTTTACTTTTATTCGCCAGATTTTGAGCCAATCCTCAATTTTCTTCAGATGACTTTACACTTTTCTTGAGGCTGTTGGCGGGTTTTCGTGTGATACTAGGATGGCTGTATCATCAGCAAATGTTGATATTATTGCATTGTCGGTAACAGATAAGTCTGCCGTGTATAACAAGTATAAATAGGTCCCAGAATGCTTCCTTGTGGGGCTCCTGCGATTATATCATTTAGGGAAGTTTGTCGGATCATGTATTGCTTTTGGAGGAGATAGTTTTCCAGAACTGAGTGAATATTCTGAGTAAATGCTTGTGCTATATCCAAGTTAACAACAGTATCAAATGAGACAAGAAGTGGAAAACCAAATCGGCCAATTTCTAGCGGATGGAATAATAAGACCTTCCAAAAGCCCGTATAACTCACCGATTTGGATTGTTGAAAAGAAAATGGACGCTTTACAAACGAAAAAGTATAGAATGGTAATAGATTTCAAAAGACTAAACGCAGTAACAAACTCGAAAGCATATCCAATTCCTGATATAAGTAATACAATCGCAAACCTCGGAGATTCAAAATATTTTACCACCATTGATCTAACTTCAGGATTTCATCAAATAAAGATGAAAGAAACCGACATACCCAAAACATCGTTTTCAACGATGAATGGGAAGTACGAGTTCTTAAGACTCCCATTCGGCCTAAAAACGCTCCAGCCATATTCCAGAGGATGATAGACGACGTTTTAAAAGAACTTATCGGCGAGATATGCTACGTATATATCGACGATATTATACCTGTATAAAACGGAATTCTTGAAAACTCAAACGGAATTTCTCGGATTCCTTATTACGACCAAGGGTATCAACCCGAACCCCAAAAAAATCATTGCTATTCGAAACATCAAGAAACCCGACAATTTGAACGATTTAAAATCGTTCCTCGGGTTAGCGTCTTATTATAGAGGTTTTATTCGTGACTTCGCGAAAATAGCGAAACCACTAACTAACCTAATTAGAGGGGAAAACGCACAAAGCAGAGCAAACCAGTCCAAGCAGGTCAAAATAAACATGAACCAGAAGGAAATCGAATCATTTCGACACATTAAAGAGCTACTGACATCATCAGAGATACTTATTTTTCCGGACTTCAAAAAATCGCTTATTCTAACCACCGATGCCTCGTCCTTTGCAATTGGCGCGGTGTTATCACAGGGTGAAATCAGCAAAGATAGACCGATAACCTATATTTACAGATCATTAAATACAACTGAAGAAAAGTATGCGGCCAATGAAAAGGAAATGCTGACTATCATCAGGGCATTGTACAATCTTCAAATTATTTGTATGGTGCAAAAAAAATTAAAATCATAACAGATCACCAACCCTTAACATTCACATTGGGCAACAGGAATAATAATGCAAAACTTAAGAGGTGGAAAGCTCGGCTAGAAGAATATAATTACGAGCTTATCTAGAAACCTGGTTGCACTAATAAGGTCGCTGATGCCTTATCAAGGTTAGAATTGGAAGCTAATACATTATCAACCGGAACATTGCATAGCGCGGATGAAGATACCACAGAATTAATTCAATTCTGCGATGCACCAATTAATGCATTCAAGAACCAGCTCATAATTAAGAAAGGCAAAAACATCTACGCATACGAAGAACCCCATCCAGGTTATACCAGACACCACATCAGTCTACCGGAAATAAATAAAGGGAGCATATTCAAAATACTACGGGAAAGGTTAAATCCAACCATAATTAACGGAATAAAAATTCCTGAAGAATACATCCAGGTACTGCAAGAGGTTTATAAAGAATGCTTTTCCACATGCAAATTACGGCTCACTCAAAGGATAGTTTTCGACATTGGTAACGAAGAGAACAAATTCGCAATCATAAAAGAGGAACACAGACGAGCACATCGAAACCATCTCGAAAATAAAAAACAAATTTTTTGAACGTTACTACTTTCCTCACATGTCAAGTTTGATCAAGAAGTACACACAAAGTTGTGATAATTGTAATATCAACAAGTACGACAGACACCCAAGTTATGTCCAACTTCAGAAAACGCCGATTCCAAACTACCCAGCGGAAATACTTCACGTGGATATCATGGAAATTAAAAACGAAAAATTTCTATCGTGTGTTGACAACTTCTCGAAATTCGCAAAATTTTTCCGTATTAAAACTAAATCAATCCTGCATTACGAGACAAAATCATCAAAGCGTTACATTACTCCACGGTACCAAGACTAATCGTAATGGACAACGAGCAAAGCCTAGTAAGTCCAATCATCATAGACTACCTGAAAACCTTGGGAGTCGAAGTCTATTTAACACCTTCACAACGAAGTGAGGTAAATGTGACTATCGAAAGAGTCCATTCAACAGTGATTGAAATCGTGAGATGCTTACAGGACGAATACAAAGATTTAATGGTGAAAGAGTTGATCAACATAGCAGTAGATCGCTACAATAATTCCATACACTCGGTCACTCAGCAAAAACCTAGCGACGTATTTTTGGGCAGAATACAACGAATCAACTACCAAAATCTAGCAGACTTCAAAAACAAAATCAACGAGGATCTTATAGAAAGACTGAAAAAATCACAGGAAATAAAAATAACAAGGGAAAACTCAAATAGAAGCGAACCTAAAGCATTCGAATTTGGCGATACAATCTACACCACCATTAAGCAAATTAAATGAAAAGAAAAACCAAGGTTTCGAAAGGAAACCGTGGCTATAGACAATAATGTCACAGTTACAAGTACATCCGGAAGCGGATTCACAAAGCTCAAATCAAAAACCTAATACAATAATCTTTAAATTCCAGCACTTGGCTTTTGGGTCAATCATTGTCAACGAGCATCTACGAATACAAGAGTCTATTAGTAACATTGAAACAAGGAAATGGAAAAATCATCAGTGGAAGTTTCAAGCTGATTCATGTCATCAATCTGGAAAGCTACGAAGACCTAGATCGCATCACAACAACGGTCAATAGAACTCACCAAGACGACAAAGTTCGACCTCAATTGGATCAACAATTAAACCAAATAAGGCAATTAATTTCGGAACTTAAAGGACAAAACACCAGAACCAAGCGATCAATCAACTGGATCGGGAGCGCATGGAAATGGATCGCAGGATCACCGGACGCCACATATTGGTATTAGGTTGGCAAAAGCCAAAACCAAATGATCAACAATAATAATCAACAATACAAGATCAACAAAGCCTTAATGAACACTGCATACAAAATGCTCAGTCAATACAACAAACTCACTGACCATTTTAAGGACGATTCAGATGAGAAGCTACAACAAATTTTATTCAATCGACTCCTCATTGTGAAAGAGGAAATAAAAGAAATAGTGAGAGCAGCACAATTGGCAAAGGCAAAAATCATCAATACTAATTTATTGGACAAAACGGAAATTAATCGTCTAGTAACGGAAGTAGAAACACTTCCATATTCCAACGAAATTGAAGCAATTGAGTGTGCAGATGATGATTTGATGATGATGATCAAAAACTCCAAAATTCTGTACATTATATCAATACCCAAAACAAGCGAAGAAGACTACAACCATATCATCATAAGATCAACGATATTCAAAAAGAAGCAAATACACTTGGAAGTCAACGAAATTCTACTCAACCAGAATCAGATATTTTTAATTGTTCAGAAATTCAAACTATTCCGCGACACAACCATTTGTGAATCAAATTGAAAGAACTAAAGGAAGATCATTGCACTAACCAACTTATAAAGGGTGCCGATGCTAGATGCGAATTCCAGTTCAACAAAAATCAAATCATCGAAAGGTTGGACGAAAACACGATATTTTTAAGCAACTTCAACGGAAATATTTCTTACAACAATACCAGTAAATATTTGGAAGGAAGTTTTCTGGTGCAATACAACAACGAAACAATTAAAATTAATAATTCTACATTTACTAACAAAGAAGAAAAAACATTCCAAATCCTGCCATCGGTATTACGGGCAAACATTACAGAGAACGGCATCAGAATTGATCCGGGATATCTGCACAGTCTATATCTGGAAAACATTGAACAGCTACTTGATGATATTTGATGAGAACGAGGAAGCGGCGATAATCGATTCTGGTATTATCTTTGTCATTTGCGGTTTAATCCTCGCGATGTTTATCAACAAAGTAAGGGCCAAACGCCGGAGACGGATGATGCAAATCCAACCAGACGAAATCCCCAGCAGTCAACGAGGGATTTCAACCTGTCAGACTAAACCTATGACCCACGGGACGTGCGTAATCAGCATGTTAGGCGTAATATGAAACGTATCTAACACTTTTTGTATATAAGATAACATGTTGCTAAATTAACAGATATTCAACTGTTAGTTGTAATACGAAACTAGAAACATGTTATCTTGCTAATATTTTGTCTTCAGCAACTTACATGGGAAAATATTTGAACTTGAAACCATTTTTGTATTTCAAGAAAATGCTCTAGTTATGATAAGTAAAAATTAATTGTAAAATCAGTTGTAAATTAGTCGTAGAAGAATAAAGATTAAAATAAAATATATTTTTTTACCTTGCTGTGCACCAACTCACTTAACTTCTATGAAGACAACAGAACAGTATTGCTTTGCCTCAAAGGTTTGTCCACTTGCTCTATGGTACTATGTTGGTTTCGGAACCCAAATTGATGGTTTGGAATGATTTGCGTTTCTTCTAATACTGGTTTCAGTTTTGTTATTAACATTTTTTCAAACAGCTTTGAGATTGTTGGAAGCATGCTTTTTCGTTTTTTCAGATCATCAGATCTCTTCCACATTTGATGAATACGACTAGTTCGCATGATTGCATTAAAAATGTAGGTTATTAGTTTTATGCGTTTGTCTGGTAATTCCCTTATAATTTTTCCAATAATGTCATATCCTGGCGCCTTTTTCGGACTAATGCAAGTTTTGTTTGTTTCCTTAACTTTCTTCCATTCAAACCTTATAGGTTTAAAGGATGAATTATCATCCACCTGGTGAGGCAGCACGATAATTTTTTTATAGCGTGCTTTGGAGTATAACACACTGCTTTGGAGTATAACACACAATTTCCAGTTGATTTGATATGATCTTTCTCATATTTCATAAGTTCATAATGTTTTAGTCTTCTCTTACAGTAGTGGCGCCATGTACTTTGCCATCCGGATGCTTAGTGTCATAAATAGAGTACGCATTAATTTTGAAGTAGTTCTTGTTGGTGAAGCGTGTTTCAGATATTAACATTATGTCAATATTGTGCTCAATGAGAAATGCTTGAACCTCCGCTCAGAGTCGGCTCGAACTAACATTTTTATCAACTACGAGTATCTCCATCACCGTGTTCATATTCTGCATCATTAGATCCATAGTTCTCTCGATCACGCCATGAAGCTTTGCATGCTGTATAAGATAGCGGAAATTTGTCAGCGGAAAATAAGAGATTTCGCTACTCGCCGCAAGTGGAAGCACCAACACAAAAGATAATTTATTTTGTTATACATGTAATTAAAAAAATATTAAAAATGATCCTTACATTGATTGATCTCCGAAATAAAGGAACTCAGTAAATGAAATCTTGAAATTTAACAATACTCTGTCTTTCCGCCATTTCTTAAAGAATGACGATGAAATTTGGATAGTAGTATTGATCAGGGATTTTAAATTTGGACAACATTCTAGGATAAGTTCATGCTGGACTAAACTTGGCCATTTCATAACCAATCCTTTTGAAAATTTAATTTTGTTTATTAATTTATTATCAGTTTTTGGTCAATATGTCAGAAACTTCCACAAGTTACCAATACTTTCGGCTGTTTGTCTAATAGCTTAAGTCATACTGAGCCAACAAGGAAAATTTGGGGAAAATTTATGGATAGGAATTTTCACTATAACTGGAATGAATAAAAAATTTCCGCTGGTAATTATATAACAAAATAATTTCCCTTTTGTGATGGTGTTGCTACTTGCGGCGAGTAGCGTAATCTGTTATTTTCCGCCGTCAAATTTCCGCTAACTTATACATCATGATAACAAATGCTTCAGTAACCATCTAAGAAAAATACATCTAAACCAGAAACACATGGCTGGGCCAGAATTGTATAGCTTCAATTCAAGAAAGGATCATGCACAAAAACAATACTTCTCTCAACCAACATGGCAGTCGCATAACGACTACATGGTCGCAAGACAACGCTCCAACCGACTGGAAAATTGCATATGAATATAAACACAGTCCTAACAGTGTGGCGGAATTATTTATCGTCACTCTTATAAATAGAGAGGCGTTATCCTCATGTGATCAACCAATATCACTGCACCGGTCTGATATCAATGTGGAAATGACACCACCCGCTCCATATTACGATGAAATGCGGAGCGTCATATCGATCATGAATGGCAGCGATTACCTCTTCTATCGTATGTTTGAGCTGGTTTGATCGATTTGATGAGTGGGAAATAGCATCGGTCAACTACATAAAAAGGGATACCGGTTGGGTTATAACTGTCGCGGATTAGCTTTGCTCAATATCGGCTACATAGTGTTGGCCAACGTAGTCGCTGGCAAGATACGCTGAGAATTTTTAATTGACAACAGCCAATACGAAAAGGTGAATGAGTTTAAATATTTGGGATCGATGATAATTGTGCAAAATTCAGCCTCTGCGGTCATACCATCGCGAATCGCCACGGGTCATCGCGAATTACGTTAACATTAAAATTTTTAAGCCTCGTAATATATCGTGCAAAATTAAATAAAATATGTACAAAGCACTGACAAGGCCAATACTTACTTTTGATAGCGAGTCTTGGAGGCTAACAACACAGGACAGCCAAGATGCGTCTGAATTCCGAGAACAGAAATGATCATAGAACATAGGAATAATTGGAACAATTAAATCGTGAAGGTTTGGATGGCTTCGGAAATATTCGCCGTTCCCAAAACCTTATCATAAAACAGGCCCTGAAATGGGTACCAATAAAGAAGATAGAATCTCGCTGAAGGCCTCCTAGTCAATGGATGGACGACGTTGAAAAGGACCATCAAACTCTTGATTATCATGCATGGCGCCTTTATTCGAGTCATGGAAGAACATTTTTGAGGCGGAATCCCATTTTTATGGAAAACTACGTAAAGCTCTCAAGTGTACTGGAGAAGCGGAAACGTAATTCCGCCCTGTAGTCCATTACTCTCCGGTCGCTACCCCCGCCCCCGTCCTACCGAAATTATATGAATAATTTCGATGATTTATGTGATCTTATCACAATTCACTTTCGTGCATCTTTCGGATATTGATTGATTGATTGATTGATTTTGAATGTACGACCAAGTTCTTAGGCTTGAGTTCCCGGATGACGCCGGGTCCACCGTACACCCTTTTTTACACATAACAAAACCGAAGGATTGGATAGGTTAGTTAAGTGGGACAGAATCGGCCCGGTTACAGACACCTAGGTATAGCCGATAGTTAGTAACACAAAGACAACACAATTCTAATCTACTAGATGAAGGATAAAGGCTTAATAGGTTAATGGATAACGATGGTATTGGTCTTCAACAATTGCTTCTTTAAAACGGCAACCTAAGAAAAAATATTATTATTTCACATGCATCTGGAATTTTCCTGAAATTTAATTCTAAATTCATATTTTCCGGCTTCCTAAATAATTGAAACATTTATTAATTTAATCATTCTGCAACTCCATTTGAACTATATTCAAAATAACTCTAAAATTCATTAGTCTTTAACCGTTGAATTGGGCGAACACGAAATAGCAACAAAAAAAAAAAAAAAAAACAGATTAACTAGATTAACTACCGGATTGCATTCAAATATCCCTAAATAATTTAGAATTCGCAAAAATTTCGTATGTTTACTAAATTTTTTTTATAAAACTGATGAATTTTTCCCGACGCCCATCCTTTTTCACAAGGAAACAAATACTTTTATCACTACTTTTGCACTAGTTCTGGAACTTCTTCTACGTGGGGATATATCACATACAATTAATCTCAGACATGACACATGCGACTCGTCTATGACTTGTCACCTCGTATTAGACTTGTCATAAACGATTCATCTCAGACTGGTAACAAACGTAAATTAGTAATTAGTGTGTCGTCAATGGCTTTCCTGCTGGAAGGTAATATTTAAGTAAAGGCAACTAGATAAAATTTGAAAAAATTATTCTAAAATGAATGATAAATAAGTTTATTTTATAATTTTTATAATTAAATATAAATCGTACCAGTACCTTAAAAGAGGAAGAATATGTACTCGTATATTAAATATATTTGAATGAGATTTCCTGAGAACCGAATAATTTTAATATAATAGCTCGGCACTGTACACGTAGATTAATATTTAGGGTTGATTTGAAATTGGGAATTAATAATTATAATTCTTGTACTAAAACAGTCAAGATTGGCAACGTTGCATTTTATGACAAACATCCAGTCGTTGGTGTATTGAAGTATACAAACCTTCTCTTTCTTTTGAATAATTATATTAATTATATCAAATACACAGTTACACAGTTACATAGATATAACGAAGTTGCCGATAAACAATTCTTTATGTTAAGATTGTTAAAATCCCAAATCCAATGCAAATAATATTTCTTTTTATAAAGCAAAAATATCGCTAATAAGCTGTGAGAAAATACTAGTAACCCATTGAGTGTCACAAAAAGGAAATTTTGCGGTAAATAATAGGATTCGTTACCAACTCCAACATAGTTGCAATTAATCTTGTAAAAATGATGGATTATGAAGGAAATACAATATAGAACACAGGTAATCATAAATTACCTACACTATATTCTCAATGCACAGAAGAAATACGGAAACGGAAAATTCTATCGCTAATCAAACCAAAATAAAAATATAACAATTTATTACACAAACGCTGAATAATAGGATGAAGGAGCATCACCAAAATAGCTCTCTCCGAAAATCTCCGAAATCAAAGCGTGGAAGAAACCACCTCTACAAACAATCGTAGTAAAATGTACCAAGAGAATTATGCAATGTCCATCCAGGAGCTAAAATTACCTCGAAACGATCCCAACAGACGGCATGAATCTTTCCACCATGAAACCACTACCATTCACCAAGCGGCCTCCTGCCAACACCACCATTCAACAAAAACCACCAAGCCGTGACGAATCCATGACAGATCACAAACGAACCATGGCAACCCTACAGCCCAAAAACTTCAGTGTACGACCGATCATACCAAAACTCCCAAAATGATTCAGCCCCCGCCAAATCGACGGCAAACTCCAACAAAAACACCCGAAGCATTCAGCAAAGAAACCAATTTGGACATACAAATCCAACATTCAGGCAATGATTCAATACAAAACTGCAAATCCGCCCTCATACACTAACAAATGAGAACTACCTCAAGTCCTAAACAAAACAACTCAAAACAGTCAAAAATACCTTATAAATACAGGTAACGACAGAACACACATGAACACAACTCTCCGCAAGTTGGGAAACACAACGTTCAACGAACAACCACCACAAACCGCAGACACCGAGCCATTACTCACCATGAACGAAACCCATTCAAATCACTCCAAATATCAAAAAAGATTCACTGCAATACAGCTGCAGCACATCCTCGCCGCACATCCTGTGTAAACCAATCACACACATACACCACTGGTCAAAATCTAATCCAGTTTTCGCACCACAGAGAAAAAGTATAACCCCCTCCCAATCGCCAAAAATATACATTCCTTTATATGTTACATCCACCCCTTGCCGATGACGCCAACCCAGGTCGACAAGGAGAGGTCAACGTCAGCCGCCTCTCCACAACGACGGCAAAAAATCTCACAAAGTTAGTACTTGGAAATAAAAATGGTTATTTATCAAGATATTGAAGTTTACTTTCGTGTATCTTTCGGATATGAAATCAAATTCTTAAGGGGATTTTACCGACCGAGAGACCGATTTTAATGACCGAGAGATTAATAATTGCTGGCAATATCCGCAAGGAGGGGGGGGGGGGGGTTGGCGGTTAAGTCCTAGACTCGTGGAAAAAGATTTGAATTGATGAATTAAATTTAAAAATTCAAAGTACAGTGAAACTCCTTTAAGCCGGAATTCGGCGGGAACCAAATTTTGTCTCCGAGTTAAAGTATATTTCCGGCTTCGAGGGGACAAATTTTGTACATGAAACTGTTAAATTTAATTATTATTAGTTTTAAAATTTCGTCAACGCGCCAAAAAGCGTTTATTTTTCAACCTGTCTGAAGTAAGCTGATATTCCGGCTTAGTGGAGTGTTCTTCTTTATTTTTGTACTAGAAATAAAATTTCCTGCCCTGACTCACGAATACCGGCATAAGTTACTAACTTGCAAATAAATTGAAACGAAACGGTTTTTATTTGTTGCATTTTTCCGCCGTGAAAGGTTTTCCGCTATAAGAAGGTTCCGGCTTACGGGATTTTCACTGTTTTTTGTTGAATTAATTTTTTTTGTAATATTAAGGATTTGTTGTTGTTTTATGTTTACAAACACAAACAATCGAAATTTTTTCGAGTGGTTTACGATAGGTGGAAGCATAGTATACACTGGTGGAAGTTGTAAAATTATCCACGATTTTTAAGCGAAGACACAAATGGTTCAATTTTTCGTCACATAAATTGACGAATTGCATGACGTTTAGCCTAGAAACTGTTACAGTCAAGATAGTTTGAACAATTTTCGCATACTGCGAGAACTTACTTGTCATATCGTCATCCATAGCACTTCAACTGTTTGCAACTTCTTGAAGGGGATATGATAGTAGAAAAAAGTTTACCAACAATTTTATATCGAGCGATTTTATTAAAATTAAAAAAACAAATTAATTTTTTCAAAAGACATTTTGTACATTTTTTTATTGGTTTTTAATTTCAAATTACAATAATTATTATACAATTATAATTAAGTACATTTTCATATAAAATTCGTCTAATAAAAAAAAATTTAATTACATAATTAAAATTTTGTTCAACTTTTTCTCTTCATGGCGAATTAAAACCAAAAAAAATAATAATTTTTTTTTGATATAATTAATTAATTAAAAAGAAAAAAAATGTAAACAAAATACTACTAAATACAATTACTATAATAAAATAATAATTAATTAATTTTTTTTTACAGTATAAAGTCATAATAATAATAATAAAATAATTTAATTCGTATATATTTTGATTTTGTCTTGCGCGGAATAATTTGCTTACAGAACTTTTAGCCAAATAATATTTGTACAAATATTTACTAAAATTAATACATATATAAAAAAAATTCACAGTTATACTTAAGTATATAAATGTAGTGGTAACTCAATTCAGCGGTATGCAATGTGCGTGTGTAATTTTTTTAATGACCATAAACATTTTTAATTTAATACTGATTTTCATTTGTTTTATGATATTTACGTCATTAACTTGATGAAGTTGCGTTTAATTTAATATATAATGTTATAAAAATAGTAGAGGAACCAACTAATATTATTAATTATGAGAGGGGATTTGATTTTTTTTTGTCGTATCATGGTTGCGTTTTATCCTAGAGATGAGTTTTGTTTTCATTAAAATTAAATGAGATTTAATGTCGATAATTTATGAATTTTTTTAGATTTTTGTTTTTGTGTGCGTGAAACAGATGATTGGAGTGCGTGTATGGTGGTGAGCTTAGGATTTATAATATATTGATTATAGAAAATTGTTATAGTGCTGGTAAATATTCCCGTGTTGGTTGTGCATCACTGCCTGGAGGAGCACCGGGTCCACCACTGGGGCCACCAGGCCGTGTGCCGCTTGGATACTGCTGTGGGCTACCCGAGCTTGGATAAGGTGTAGGGCTTACCTGGGAACCGGTTGGGTATCCGCCTGGTGGTGAGCCGCTTGGATAGGCGGTCGACGCACCTGGATATGACCCGCTTGGAGCTTGTGGAGATGATGGTCCCGCAGGATAAGCAACACCTTGGTTTGGTAAATTGCTGGTGGCTGCCGATGAATCTTGTGGGCCGAAACCGGCTGGACGTGGTCCTTGAGCACCTGGGTATGACGGTGTATCAGCTAATGGTCGTGCTGGGCTTGATCCGAAAGAACCAGCTGGACTTGATGGTCCTTGTGGCCCGAATGGTCCTGATGGTCCTTGGGGTCCGAATGGTCCTGATGGCCCTTGGGGGCCAAATGGTCCAGAAGGTCCTTGTCCTGACGGGCCTTGTGGTCCTACTGAGCTTGGGCCACCTGGACCAAACGGTCCTGATGGGCCTTGGGGTCCGGCTGGGCCAGGTCCTGCTGGTCCGAATGGGCCTGAAGGTCCTTGTGGTCCAAATGATCCTGATGGACCGTTAGGTCCTGATGGTCCATTAGGTCCTGATGGTCCATTAGGTCTTGATGGCCCTTGTGGTCCCGATGGTCCTTGTGGTCCAAATGGTCCGCTTGATGAGCTGGATGGACCCTGGGGTCCTTGTGATGGTCCAAATGATGCATTTGGTCCCACTGGGCCTTGTTGTCCTGGATATGAGGCAGATGGTCCTTGAGGTCCTTGTTGAGGTCCAAACGATGCGCTTGGTCCTACTGGTCCTTGCTGTGGACCAAATGAAGCGCTTGGTCCTACGGGCCCTTGTTGTCCTGGATATGAAGCAGATGGGCCTTGTGGACCTTGCGATGGACCAAATGAAGCACTTGGGCCCACTGGTCCTTGTTGTCCAGCAAATGAAGCTGTGGGTCCTACTGGTCCTTGTGATGGTCCGAATGAAGCTGTTGGACCAACTGGTCCTTGTTGTCCAGCAAAAGAGGCTGTTGGTCCAACTGGGCCTTGTTGACCACCGAATGAAGCTGTTGGGCCTACCGGTCCTTGTTGGCCTCCGAAATTAGCTGTTGGCCCGATTGGTCCCTGTTGTCCACCAAATGATGCAGTTGGTCCTACTGGGCCTTGCTGCCCTGGATATGAAGCTGATGGCCCTACTGGACCTTGTTGTCCAGCATACACTTGGTTGCTTCCGGCGGCTGCAGGTTGCCCCACTTTCGAGTAGTCATAAATGTAAGCATTCTTGTAGTATAGACTTGGGGCCGTGCTACAATCGAATTGGTTCCACCACACGCAAACGAGATGTTCTTGACTGAAGACTGTTCCATTGGGACACAGGAAACTGTACGTCATATTCAATGCGCAAATATGGAAAACTTGACATCTGGCTTCCACATCAGCATAATATCCAGGCCATTCAATATTTTTGCAATCGAATGAAGTTTTTGGCACTTCGGAGTAGATCGGGTAGTCGATGTCTGGTTCGCCGGGGATAGCTGAATAATCGCCTGGGTAGCTTCCATCATTGTAATTACCATTTTGCCCACCTTGGAAAAATGATGGACCTTGTCCTCCAGCTTGGCCAGTTTGGAAGCTTGATGGACCAGTTGAACCAGCTTGACCTGTTCCAAATTGTGATGGGCCAGTGGAACCAGCCTGCCCTGTTCCGAATTGTGATGGGCCAGTGGAACCAGCTTGCCCTGTTCCAAATTGTGATGGGCCAGTGGAACCAGCTTGTCCTGTTCCGAATTGTGATGGACCAGTGGAACCAGCTTGTCCTGTTCCGAATTGTGATGGTCCAGTTGAACCAGCTTGACCTGTACTGAATTGTGATGGACCAGTTGAACCAGCTTGTCCTGTACCGAATTGCGATGGACCGGTTGAACCAGCTTGTCCTGTACCGAATTGTGATGGACCAGTTGAACCAGCTTGTCCTGTTCCAAATTGTGATGGGCCGGTTGAACCAGCTTGTCCTGTACCAAATTGAGATGGTCCGGTTGAACCAGCTTGTCCTGTACCAAATTGAGATGGTCCGGTTGAACCAGCTTGTCCTGTACCAAATTGAGATGGTCCGGTTGAACCAGCTTGTGATGGTCCAAAGTTAGATGGTCCTTGTGCTCCGGATTGGCCTGGTCTGAAGCTGGATGGTCCTTGCCCGCCTGATGGGAAACCTGATGGTCCTTGACCTCCTGATGGGCCTTGACCGCCCGATGGTCCTTGCCCGCCTGATGGAAATCCTGATGGGGTTTGGCTACCAGGTCGTCCTCCCAAAGGTCCTTGTGGTCCTTGACCAGGGAATGGTGATTTATTTGGACTAACTCCTGTTACGGATGGGAATGAATCGGCTGATCCTTGATCTGGAATTGGTCCTTGATAAGGTCCCGAAGAAGAGGAACCAGGGAATCCTGAACCACTTGATGATGAACCTGGATAGCTACCAGATGGTGTAGATCCTGGATATTGTGTTGTTCCTGTAAAACCACTGGGTGAACTGCCGAATGGAGAACCACCTTGTGGTCCTGATGCGCCTGGATAAGGAGATGTGCCTGGCTGTTGGCCGGGGCCTCCAAAACCGGGTTGGTTTGATGCCGGAGCACCAGATCCTGGATAGCTTGAACCACTTGGCGAACTTCCGGCTGGTCCTAAATACCCGGTATTTGGATTAAATCCTCCAGGCCCGCCTGGTGCACCACCTGGTCCACCTGATGGTGCATCAGCTAAGATTGGGCGGCCAGTTGCGCCACTTGGGTATCCACCAGCTGGCGAAAAACCTGGACCAGCTGGTACACCGCCTGCAGGATATCCATTTTCGTATGATGGAGTCGATGTGCCCGATGGATATGTACCCGATGGTTGTAATTGTCCACTGTTACCCGCCGATGGATAACCTGAATTATCGCCACCTGGTTTTGGTGTACTATTCAATTGGTTTTTCGGTGGTGTATACTCATATTGCGCCAATGCCACACAGCACATAGCGGATAGAACTGCGAATGGTCAAAATACAAAATGATATAATTAATCATTAACATTTGGAAAGGTGTTTGATCGAAATAATAAAAATGTTTATGGTTTATGTAATAAATCGGGATTATTCGCTGTCTTGTGACATCTAGCGTTTAAATGTTACTGAACAAAATGGCGATGAGCATCATGCTACTGGATCGTAACGCATACAAATCGATAAAGATTTATTGGTTAAGCCATAAATCAATAAATCGGATATCCGATCGGGTTATTTTTTATGTAATTTAATTTATCGTCTTTCGGTATTTTCATGATCAAAAGATCGATCAATGATCGCGCACCGAAAAACATACTATAAATTGTGTGAATGGAGATTTGGAATTACATATAAAAAAAAATTAATTTATTATAAAAAATGTAAATATTATTCATATTTCGATATTTTTGCATTATTGAGACTTTAAAAATCTATTATACAGTTTTTGTTTTGGATATCAAATCGAGATCGCGATCAACAATAAAACGTGAACAATGGCTTTAAAGAAGCCGCAACATTATACAAATATTATTAAGTAATCTCGACGATGCGATACTAAGATTGATACACTTAAATTGATCGATGTCGGTATGTAGGGCACGATCAGGATACTTACATAGATATGTCGATATTTTCAACATTTTGCGATCGTGCGATGATTTCTGCCCTCTTTTTCGAACTACTTATAATTTATTAATTTATATCTGAAAAATTAATAATTTTTCAAAATTAGTTTTATTACAATGTCTGTATAAGGATAACAACACAAATAATTGACACACTATTTATATCGCACAATATTCATTTAAATTTGGCACACTATGTATATAATCCACAATATAATCCACAAAATATATTCCACAAACGAAATCGTGATATCCTTTTTTTTGTACTGGTAATCAATTATTTGAATTGTTTTCACTTTTTATGTGTCACTTTATATATAAATTCACTTTATAATGATGCAATATCTTACCTCGCTGTTTGCGAGCTTTTCACAATTATGTTTTATTTGTTTTTTGCTTTTTAAGCTAAGCTTAACTTAAAGTCTAGTAAAGGACTGATTTTACATTTGAATTCCATTCATATTTATACTAAGATGCAAACTTCACACACAAAAAAAAGAAATTGTCTCAAAAATCTGCAATGTATATGCAACAAATCCTCTCCACTCACCCAACGAACGATCTTCTTAACACCCACTCTACAATTTTGTTGTTGTTTCGTTTTCGTTTAAACAAAAATGAAAATTCGATGTTTTTTTTTTAAACAGCAGTAGTAAATACAAAACAAAACATTATTTGATGATCATCATGATGATCATCATCGTAGTAGGGGAGAAAAATCGCGATCACACACAAAACAAAATATAAGAAAACAAAACTTAAGATGATCACTTTTGTTTTTTTTATTGTTACTTATTTTTATGTTCATTTCTCAAAGTTCTTTTTTTTTGTATTATTTTGTTTCTTCACAAAAGTTGGCTTTGGATTTTGATTTCGATTTCATTTGGATTTTTTAATTTTTAAATTTCAATTTGAATGGATCGCGATCTCCAAAATTTATTTAAAATAGATATTTGGTGATAAATTATTATCGAAGTGATATTACATTGTTCCGATTGTGCCAATTACAGGATTTTTGTTGGTGGCCAAAATAAAAATTGCGCAAAGAATTTTAATTTAAGATCGTGTGTGGTCGCACAAAAGAAAATTAAGTTCATGCGAAAATAAAATTCTGCGTTCCCATGCAAATAGCGAATTATATAAATTTGAAAAAAAAATTGTATGAGATCGCGCATAGTCGCTAGTTCAGTGATGTAGAATTGAAAATTTTGTGATGTGTGAATTTTTATTTTTCGGAACTGTTCAGTGATTTAACGTATTATGGTTTTATGTTAATTATTGCACTTCATTAAAATGTAATAATTGTAATTAGTGTGTCGCATATAATTAATTGTGGGAAATGATCGCGATCATCATTTGTCCAAATAAATTGATTGCGGCAGTCTTTTACCGCTATTAAAGTAATCAATTTCGTGAAAATTGCGAATTGCCTAATTAGTAGTTTTCTAGTTTTTGTTTGATCGTGTTCGATCGCAAATTTTAAAATTAAAACTATGTTTAGACACTTTGATTCAAATTACTAAATGTTCATAATTTCGAATCGCTATTACCTTAACTTTACTATGATCAACATCGAAATTCTAGCATTTTGTCTGATCGTCGAGTATTTAAAGGAGAACTGTAGAAATTTTTCATAGAGACAATTTTTTAGTTTTGTGTAAAGTGATGGAAATAAACAACCGACGTGTGGACGGGGACCCCCGAGTTAGAATATATGGCTGACACCACAATAATTATAAGATCAAGTGGTCTATTAACAAATATTTCGATTTCGGATTTTTTCGATATCAAAACCTACCGGACTATTAGGTATACAAATCTATATTAAAAGAATTATAGACTTCTATTACCCCCTATTACAACGTAGTTACTCCCAATCAAATCACTTGACATTATTAAAAACGTGTTCGTTGGGGACGCTTGATGTATTAACATTTGGGGGTTGTAGGGGTCTGTTCTGATAATCACTCGTCGCCATATTCTCTAAGTCGATGATTGATCAGTCAAATAATTTTTTCATCACCTGAGATTTGAGACAAAGCCAAAACACGATTTTTTTTTATATATATTTTTTTATATATATTGTAGATGGCAGACCGCCTAGAAAGTAAATTCTGATTTAAACCTTGAAGGTGGAACGCCACACCACCATTACAGTCAATGGGGAGCATTACCAAGCCATGAAAACGAGTTTCTGTTACCCAGAATTCAAGAGGGGGACACACACGACTTTTGGTTTCAACAGGACGGCGCACTTGCCATACAGTAAACCCAACAATTTTGCACACTGCCTTCGGGGATCGAATTATCAGCCGTAACGGAAATGTCAATTGGCCACTACACAGCTGCGAATTGACTCCGTTTGATATTTTTTGTGGGGAGTCGTTAAGAATAAGTGTTATGCAAACCATCTAGAGACTATCGAAGCCTTGTAAGATCAAATCGAAGTTGCCATTGATTAGATAGGAAGGAGCCCATACAATCGAAAATGTTCTGAAAAATTGGGTTGACAGAATGGGGTACAGTGGGATCAAATGGGGATCAAAACTAGTATGTGCCTTTAGACTAAATCCCTTCAACATTTCCAATTTCATTGCGGAATTCAATATGTTTTTGGCTGATTTAACAAAATCTAATATAATAATTATTGGCGATTTTAATATAGATTGCTTATTAAAAGATAATGATGTCGGTAGTTTACTAGTTTTAAATCTTCAGCAACCTGTATCGATAACTTCTCTGCAGGTTTGATCAGAGATATTTCCGAAGTCCTTCATTCAATGTTTTAGACTTCGGCATATCAGATCATTGTTTAATAGAAACTCGTTTCTTTAGTGTTCCCATTTCTAGACCAGTCGTAAGAAACTCTGTTGAGATTGTCCGCATTGACTATTGCCAATGGCAAGAACTGCTTCTATGGGAGAATTGGCGCGATGTTTATAGCCAATCCAGTGGGTCATTTGCTTTTGATTATTTGCTAAATATTCTAAATGGTCATTTTAGTAGTTGCACAAAAACTACCTCTAAAGCTGGAAAAGCAGCTAAGCTTAGGCCTTGGATGTTTGATCTCCTATTAAATAATTTACGCAACAGAAATAATATATGCCTGCTTGAAAGGAAAAATCCTAGTGACAAAAGACTTGCTAACTATAGTCGCAAACTATGTGATAACGTTAATGCCAAAATAAGTCAGAGTAAAAAGCAGTTATACGTTGAACAATTTAATTCCAATGGCACTAATACCCGGAAAAACTGGCAGTCAGTAAATGAATTGATACATGGGTACCACGAGTCTACTGAAATTAAAGGATTAAATTGTAAGTCGGGTGGTGTGATCCCTGAGTCAAGTATCTCGCACAATTGTTTGTGCTAGTAGGTGAATCCAGTTGTTCGACTGTTACTTTGGATGAGTCGGTAAAACATAGATTGGTGACAGAAAACTACGATACGACGAGAAGCTTTTATTTTTCCCCGATCTTTCCGAGTGAATTAGGTGCAATTATCAGTTCGCTTAAAAATAATTCATCGCCTGGATTAGATGGTGTTTCGAACGTATTAGTTAAGAAGATGGCTTGTTATCTTGTGGATGTCTTAAGTTTCATCATGAATTTAAGTGTCAATACAAGGATTTTTCCGTTAGTCCTAAAGCGAGCTGTAGTTATCGCAATTTAAAAAAACATGATAAACATGATAGTTTAGATAACTACTGACCAATATCGCTTCTTTCCATTTTTTCCAAAATCTTTGAAAAGGCCATGAAAAGTAGGATGGTACATTTTCTGAATAAAAATAATTTTCTCTCTCAGCTGCAATTCGGCCATTCGGGTTTAAGAAAAATAATAACACTGAACAAGGTAGTTTAACAGTTCTGGAACAAATAAGTGGGAGCATTGTTTTAGGGCTGAAGTCATCTGGTCTGTTTATCGATATGACTAAAGCTTTTGATAGAGTAGACTATCCGATTATCTTAAGGAAACTTTATAAATAGTTGTGGCTTTCGTGGAATTATCTATAGCTGGCTTTGTAGTTATCTATCTGATCGATCACAAGTAGTGCGTGTCAATCACGAACTAAGCGGAGAACTGGCAATTATGGCAGGATTCGGGGATCGGTGTTGGGACCTCTGTTATTCCTTGTTTACGTAAATGGAATATTCCGACGCCTTTTGCAGGTTCCCTCACAGTTTTTGCTGACGACTTTTCGTTTGGGAACTCTGGTTCAAGCAAACAGGTTAACATATCAGGGATCGGACACGATTTAGATTTACGAACGGAATGGCTTGAAGCTCACAACATACTTTTGAGTGAGAAAAATGAAATAGTACATTTTAGGGATGGAAGTCTAGGAACTACCTGATGCTCTTTCTTTCCATGGTTTTGGTTGTAACAAAGCTCAGACTTTTACTTCGACTGGCTGTTTTAAGATTAGTGTAGTAAATGAAATTAGATATTTAGGTATTTTGATTGATGCAAATCTAAATTGAAAGGCCCACATTGAAGGCCACATTGAAACTATTATTAGTATCGAAGAAAATGTATGTCTTACGTCTATTTTGTCCGTTATACCTACGGAGGTTAGTTTATTATGCCCTAGTTGATTATATTCTTCTCTACGGGCTGGTGTGTTGGGGGGTGCCTGTAAAACATTAATGCATTCGCTTTTGGTTCGACAGAAACATATTATCCGCTTAATGACTTTTGATGATGCGCTGTCTCCTTCTTGGCCCATATTTTGGGCTCTAGACATCCTGCCACTGCAACAGATGTTTGTCTTCAAGGTCTTAAAGATTTTCTATATTAAGAGTGGAAATAACTTTGTCACTTATTCTGGCTACGGTCTTCGATTGAACTCGCAATACATAAAACATATCACAACTGGAGGTGAGATTTTTGCAGACATTTCTTGAATGTGGTTTCACCCATCATATTCAATAATTTACCGATTGAAATTAGAATGTCTGTGAGTCTCTCGGTCCTCTCTAAAGCCCTTAAACAGTATTTAACTGCAACTCAAGGTTTAGAAAAACTATTCTCAATCCAAGTATAAATCCATCCAATTATTTTTGTAATTTTGCTGTGTTTTTTCAATCTAATTTTATTGTATGATTGTATTTATAGTTAATAAGGAATCATTGTGCCCGACACGTGCTCTAAGAACCGAACGAACGAAGGGTACAATTCTCTTACCATACTTTGCCTTTTGTAATATACATATATTTTTTGTAAATTGGTTAAAATAAAGTGGTAATGAATATAAAAAAAATATGTTGGAATCATAAAAAATCGAAAGTCGACTATTCGAAGGAAGCGTGAAGTTTCCGGCAAATTGACAAAAAACCATTCGAAGGCCATTGGCCAGGCATTGTAGAGATGTCTAAGTAAATCGAAGTATGCCCTCCTGGTGTACTGAGCCAATCGCATATTTTGTAAAATCCAACATAATTTCATTCCAAGGTAGGTGAGGTTTCCGACAAATTGACAAAAAACCTTACAAAAGCTTAAAAGGCTATATACCTACATAAATATCCGAATTAAATGTGTCCTACCCTAATCTTGTGAAATAAGGATCAATAGTTAAGGGCAAGGCATCGTTGGGATCTCTACGCTTAACGATGTATGTTAAGTTATTTAGACAATTCTTAATGTTTTCTAGAAGCCAACAAATTTATGCGGTGGGGCAGCGATAGAATTTTTTCACTTTAAAATTTGTCTAAAGTAAAAAGTGAAGCGACAATTCGATGCTTATTTTCAAACCATGAATTTTTTCCCTGAAAAAATTCAATTATTTTGCGCATATTCCACTCTGCATTGAATTCAATGTCGGAAGTCACCATAGATTAAAACATTTTAATAGTAAATGAGATTAGTATGAAGTTTCTGACAAAATAACAAAAACCTTACAACAGTCAAAAAGTGTAAATAAAACCACTACACTTTTCATAAATCATAAAATACTCAAAATCCGTTTCAGTCAATCGTACGGATGTCTTAGAAATTCTGTATATGTCTTCTTGTTGAGTAACCTGGTGGTGTTTGTCATAAGAACGCGACCCTCAGGGGTTGATTTATCGATTTTACAGTAATGCACTACACAATGTATCATTATAGTTAAGTGTATCATTATAGTGAATCATGCTCAACCTGAACAACGCCTCAAAGTACACGTCAGTACATGATGAGCACACTTACAATTTCACCACAAAAAAACAACCACAGCATTGAGACACTAAAATATTTATACACCAGCAACTAAATCGACTCAAACCTCAATGGCTTAACCGATTTTTGTAAAACAATTTTTTTTGACAGCTCAGTATTTTATCTTCACAATTTTATCATTAAAATCTATACAGTACTTTTCAAATTAAAGTAATCGTAGCAAAATGCCATATTTCGGTAAAAACAATTAGCGTGCTGCCATTTCCCGTATAATACCACGTTGACCGATATTTGACAGCCACTTATCAGACGTTGACCTGAACAAATCTCTACCAGTTTCCTTCGTTGTTTCCTCAAAATCATGGATACTGATCCAGAAAAAGGCGCCCAAGTTGTTGGTTTATTCCAAGAAGGTCGCAACAAGAGCCAGTAATCTAACACGATTATTAGCAATGGTGTTTATTTGGATCAAATTATAACCAAGCATGAGGTCCACAAATAAAGATTCCGAATCTGTTGTTATATTGCCTGGCAAAATACAATTTAGTTCCGGGTTCAAATTCTAGATTATATTTGGAAGATTAAAATCACCAAAGGTGATGTTTTGGTTAATTTTGATTTTTACACGAATTTGTTCGACTCTCGATGGAGTTAAAACTACTGGAGCGTTCCAGAGTTTAGAACGTACTGCTACCAGTACGCCACCACCCGATTTCTTTGAGCTAGTTTCGAGAGACCGATCGCATCTGTAAATAAAGTAATCATGGCGGATACTTATGCCGGATTTTAATGAAGTTAAATGGCATTTTGTTTACGTTTTGCTAGTAAATTGCACGTTTCCATAAACCAAATTTTTCTTGGATTTTATGAGTTGATTTACCTTTTGAGTAGTAGTGTAGGTTCGAGCTCTTATTAAAAGTGAGTGTAGTCTATCATTAGGCACTGGTGAAAAATATCTAAATGATTGTGTTTGTCGTGAAATTGCAACTGGCATGGGGTACACTATCGAACAGCTCAAGTGGTTGAGAATTGATTCTAATACATATCACATTTGGTGAGGTTAAAACTTGTGCTTCGTGGATCGTCGTGGATCGTATTTTAATCTATGCCATCTGTTCTGAGGTCGAAGCACTCCCAAATATTTCGCGAATACCAATTGATACCAACTTATCCACAGAGATACATCACAGTGTTAGAATCATTGACGTCTCGGGTCTTATAACTTTTGCCAAACGCTTTGGTTCAAGGACAGCTGTTTCTTTACTTCGCATTTATTATGCAGCCAATTATTCCATCCATTTTTTCTACTTAATACATTTGGTTGTGATAAAATTCAGAAGTTACGAAAACATTGATTTCCAGATGCATTCGTCGGCGTGAACAACCTCGGTTCATTAAGGAAACATTGATTCCGTTGGTAGGTCTGTTATTCTGGAATATTTCAGTTTCTATCTTCATGTCATATTTCTTCCTAGACATTATTTAGGCTGCCCAGTATCATAATACTTCATTGCAAAATCTATGAATACTTCATTACCCCTGAAATTTTTCTCTCGGATTTAGAACTCATCGCAATCGATTCATGTACTCGAAAACCCTTCTTATCCATTTTTATGATGCTACATGGCGCAATGTGGTAAACAACGTTCCGTAACATGACGCAACTAGTGGAACATTATATAGCAACATGATGCAATATGACGCAACGTGATGTAATGTACCAAAACATAGTGCAACATCTTACCACATTGTATAACACAATGCAACATGGCAGCCCTTTCGGAGGACCTCTGAATCAATTATTCAGATATCAGAACTCCTTGTAATCGTTTCCTTGAATTCGAAAGCCCTGTTCCGACAAATTATATTAAAATCGTTAAAGCCAAATAAAATGTTAAAACCTCACCAAGAACTCTGATGAATAAGGATCTATCGGGATCAATTCCTGGAACTCGAAAACCCTCATCACCAGTTTTTATTAAAATCTTTCGAAATACAATTTTTTCTATACAATGAACGCGAAAAGCCTTTTGTATAAGCCTTTTTGTATAAAAATCGTCCGACCCGAAAAAATCAAAGAGAGCGACCCGAGCAAGCAGATGACAGGAAGATCAGGGGGAAAGGGACCAAGATCAAAACATTAATTAGATATCGAATGCTTCAAATCAGTATTGTTACTCACAACAGCCAACATTTTGGAGGAACAGCCAACATTAAGGATGTGATTACCGCAATCATACAACATGTAACCATAACGGAACCAGTACAACGTTGTTGAGCCACCATATCATAGAACATAATGCGTAGATGTCTGGCAATAATGCGCAACATCACGCAACCTGAAGTAACTTGGTACTCGTGGTGTAACATCCCACAACATCCCTATACAAGATGCAACAGCAAGTAACATGCAACATCACGCGATATAGAGAAATATGACGCAACATGACGTAACATGTTGCATTATCATGCGACATGGTTCAATTTGATGGCCCACCTGAAGTCATAACCGTTTCTACGCAATCGATAACTCTGTCCCGCCAAATTTGATCAAAATCGTTCAAGGTAAATAAAGTATTAAAATTGCCCCAAGCCCCACAAAGCACCCCCATGACTAAGGACCCATCGAAATCAATTCCTGGCACTCGAAAACCCTCTTCAATAATTTTTATCAAAATCATTCGAGGCAATTTTTTTTTTCACAAAAATGAGAATCGGACCCACTAAATGGATTTTCGCAAAATTAGGATACATCGAAATCCATTCCAAGCGTTAGAAGAGGTTTCTATTGCCTGGAATGGATACCACCGAAATTTTTATCAAAATCGATAAAACCGAAAAAATTGAAAATATGGGCGCGAGCCTCACCGAAGGTCTCTCTAAACAAATTTTTCCAAAATTAGAACCCATCGAAATCGGTTCTTGGCATTTGAAATCTCTCCTTACCAATTTTTATTCAAATCGTACGTCCCTCTCCGTCTAACGATTTAGATATTTTATGGTAGCTGACATCGTAAGGATATATTAACAGATTCAAGTAGCTAAATGTGACAAGAAAGTACAATTGTAAATTCTGCTGGGTTGTATTTACGAAAATGGTTGTACAATTTTAAAAAAACCGAGGTGTACTTAAATAAGAAACTATTACAAATAATTGTTAAAACAAATTTTCAAGGGCTATGGATGTTAAGAAGGTTGCATGGAAAATTCAAGGTTTTTGTAAATTGAAAATGCCAAGATTTTTTGACAACGAGGACTGTGAACTGGCTTATGAACCAGCGGTGTGCACCAGGCGAATAACGGCAAAAACTAAGGAAGCAACCATAAAAAGCATTACTATCCCGCGATTTAAACTCTATAACGCCCTATTGCTATTGAAATTGCTTAATACGATCTCGACCGCATATAATATTCCAGTAGAGAAAATGAAAACTTGGACAGACTCAGCGATACTGGAAACCATTTGTTGCATAAATAGTTTTCGAAATACAACCAGCCCAAGAAATATTTGGAATTTGTGGTGGCATGGCCTATCGAGACTGGGACGTCGTAGAAAAAGTCATTCAGTCAAGTTATTAAAATACCCTCTGCGGTATGTCATTTTATTTTCAGATATCGGTAATGAGATGTTTTTGTGTACAAATGAGGCAAGGATGTATTTCTAGATAACAAAAAAGCCTTTTGAAAGCCTCGTTACAACCTTTTAAAACGCCATATGTAAATACATTTGCTTGAAGAGAAGGCATTAAGTACGTACAGCGACAATGGTTCATTGCGAGAGGTCCTATAAAGTCTCATAAGATGAATTCGACATAGAAATACGACACCACCCTTGAATGGGTAAAACCACCATAGAACCACCGTATATGAATATTCAATTAATATTCAATTCATATTCAATTCATATTCAATTGATTTTCAATTCATATTCCATTCATATTCAATTCATATTCAATTCATATTCAATTCATATTCAATTCATATTCAATTCATATTCAATTCATATTCAATTCATATTCAATTCATATTCAATTCATATTCAATTCATATTCAATTCATATTCAATTCATATTCAATTCATATTCAATTCATATTCAATTCATATTCAATTCATATTCAATTCATATTCAATTCATATTCAATTCATATTCAATTCATATTCAATTCATATTCTATTCATACTCAATTCATATTCCATTCATATTCAATTCGTATTCAGTTCATATTCAAATCATGTTCAATTCGTATTCAATTCGTAATTAATTCATATTCAATTCATATTCAATTCATATTCAATTCATGTTCAATTCATAATTATTTCATATTCAATTCACATTCAAATCATATTCAATTCATATTCAAATCATATTCAATTCATTTTCAATTCATATTCAATTCATATTCAATTCATATTCAATTCATATTCAATTCATATTCAATTCATATTCTATTCATACTCAATTCATATTCCATTCATATTCAATTCGTATTCAGTTCATATTCAAATCATGTTCAATTCGTATTCAATTCGTAATTAATTCATATTCAATTCATATTCAATTCATATTCAATTCATATTCAATTCATATTCAATTGATTTTCAATTCATATTCCATTCATATTCAATTCATATTCAATTCATATTCAATTCATATTCAATTCATATTCAATTCATATTCAATTCATATTCAATTCATATTCAATTCATATTCAATTCATATTCAATTCATATTCAATTCATATTCAATTCATATTCAATTCATATTCAATTCATATTCAATTCATATTCAATTCATATTCTATTCATACTCAATTCATATTCCATTCATATTCAATTCGTATTCAGTTCATATTCAAATCATGTTCAATTCGTATTCAATTCGTAATTAATTCATATTCAATTCATATTCAATTCATATTCAATTCATGTTCAATTCATAATTATTTCATATTCAATTCACATTCAAATCATATTCAATTCATATTCAAATCATATTCAATTCATTTTCAATTCATATTCAATTCATATGCAATTCATATTCACAGCCATATTCACAGTCATAGTCAATTCATATTCACAGCCATATTCACAGTCATATACAATTCACATTCAATTAATATTCAATTCATATTCAATTCATATTCAATTCATATTATATTCATACTCAATTCATATTCAATTCGTATTCAGTTCATATTCAAATCATGTTCAATTCATATTCAATCCGTAATTAATTCATATTCAATACATATTCAATTCATGTTCAATTCATATTCAATTCATATTCAATACATATTCAATTCATATTCAATTCATATTCAATTCATATTCAATTCATATTCAATTCATATTCAATTCATATTCAATTCATATTCAATTCATATTCAATTCATGTTCAATTCATAATTAATTCATATTCAATTCACATTCAAATCATATTCAATTCATATTCAAATCATATTCAATTCATTTTCAATTCATATCCAATTCATATGCAATTCATATTCACAGCCATATTCACAGTCATAGTCAATTCATATTCACAGCCATATTCACAGTCATATACAATTCATATTCAATTCATATTCAATTCATATTCAATTTATATTCAATTCATATTCAATTCATATTCAATTCATATTCAATTCATATTCAATTAATATTCAATTCATATTCAATTCATATTCAATTAATTTTCAATTCATATTCAATTCATAATCAATTCATATTCAATTCATATTCAATTCATATTCAATTCATATTCAATTCATATTCAATTCATGTTCAATTCATGTTCAATTCATATTCAATTCATATTCAATTCATATTCAATTCATATTCAATTCATATTCAATTCATATTCAATTCATATTCAATTCATATTCAATTCATATTCAATTCATATTCAATTCATATTCACAGCCATATTCACAGTCATAGTCAATTAATATTCACAGCCATATTCACAGTCATATACAATTCACATTCAATTAATATTCAATTCATATTCACTTCATATTCAATTCATATTCTATTCATACTCAATTCATATTCAATTCATATTCAATTCGTATTCAGTTCATATTCAAATCATGTTCAATTCGTATTCAATTCGTAATTAATTCATATTCAATTCATATTCAATTCATATTCAATTCATATTCAATTCATGTTCAATTCATAATAATTTCATATTCAATTCACATTCAAATCATATTCAATTCATATTCAAATCATATTCAATTCATGTTCAATTCATATTCAATTCATATGCAATTCATATTCACAGCCATATTCACAGTCATATACAATTCACATTCAATTAATATTCAATTCATATTCAATTCATATTATATTCATACTCAATTCATATTCAATTCATATTCAATTCGTATTCAGTTCATATTCAAATCATGTTCAATTCATATTCAATCCGTAATTAATTCCTATTCAATACATATTCAATTCATGTTCAATTCATATTCAATTCATATTCAATACATATTCAATTCATATTCAATTCATATTCAATTCATATTCAATTCATATTCAATTGATTTTCAATTCATATTCCATTCATATTCAATTCATATTCAATTCATATTCAATTCATATTCAATTCATATTCAATTCATATTCAATTCATATTCAATTCATATTCAATTCATATTCAATTCATATTCAATTCATATTCAATTCATATTCAATTCATATTCAATTCATATTCTATTCATACTCAATTCATATTCCATTCATATTCAATTCGTATTCAGTTCATATTCAAATCATGTTCAATTCGTATTCAATTCGTAATAAATTCATATTCAATTCATATTCAATTCATATTCAATTCATGTTCAATTCATAAATATTTCATATTCAATTCACATTCAAATCATATTCAATTCATATTCAAATCATATTCAATTCATTTTCAATTCATATTCAATTCATATGCAATTCATATTCACAGCCATATTCACAGTCATAGTCAATTCATATTCACAGCCTTATTCACAGTCATATACAATTCACATTCAATTAATATTCAATTCATATTCAATTCATATTCAATTCGTATTCAGTTCATATTCAAATCATGTTCAATTCATATTCAATCCGTAATTAATTCATATTCAATACATATTCAATTCATGTTCAATTCATATTCAATTCATATTCAATACATATTCAATTCATATTCAATTCATATTCAATTCATATTCAATTCATATTCAATTCATATTCAATTCATATTCAATTCATATTCAATTCATATTCAATTCATGTTCAATTCATAATTAATTCATATTCAATTCACATTCAAATCATATTCAATTCATATTCAAATCATATTCAATTCATTTTCAATTCATATTCAATTCATATGCAATTCATATTCACAGCCATATTCACAGTCATAGTCAATTCATATTCACAGCCATATTCACAGTCATATACAATTCATATTCAATTCATATTCAATTCATATTCAATTTATATTCAATTCATATTCAATTCATATTCAATTCATATTCAATTAATATTCAATTCATATTCAATTCATATTCAATTAATTTTCAATTCATATTCAATTCATAATCAATTCATATTCAATTCATATTCAATTCATATTCAATTCATGTTCAATTCATGTTCAATTCATATTCAATTCATATTCAATTCATATTCAATTCATATTCAATTCATATTCAATTCATATTCAATTCATATTCAATTCATATTCAATTCATATTCAATTCATATTCAATTCATATTCACAGCCATATTCACAGTCATAGTCAATTAATATTCACAGCCATATTCACAGTCATATACAATTCACATTCAATTAATATTCAATTCATATTCACTTCATATTCAATTCATATTCTATTCATACTCAATTCATATTCAATTCATATTCAATTCGTATTCAGTTCATATTCAAATCATGTTCAATTCGTATTCAATTCGTAATTAATTCATATTCAATTCATATTCAATTCATATTCAATTCATGTTCAATTCATAATAATTTCATATTCAATTCACATTCAAATCATATTCAATTCATATTCAAATCATATTCAATTCATTTTCAATTCATATTCAATTCATATTCAATTCATATTCACAGTCATAGTCAATCCATATTCACAGCCATATTCACAGTCATATACAATTCACATTCAATTCATATTCAATTCATATTCAATTCATATTCAATTTATATTCAATTCATATTCAATTCATATTCAATTCATATTCAATTCATATTCAATTCATATTCAATTCATATTCAATTCATATTCAATTCATATTCAATTCATGTTCAATTCATAATTAATTCATATTCAATTCACATTCAAATCATATTCAATTCATATTCAAATCATATTCAATTCATTTTCAATTCATATTCAATTCGTATGCAATTCATATTCACAGTCATAGTCAATTCATATTCACAGCCATATTCACAGTCATATACAATTCACATTCAATTCATATTCAATTCATATTCAATTCATATTCAATTTATATTCAATTCATATTCAATTCATATTCAATTCATATTCAATTCATATTCAATTCATATTCAATTAATATTCAATTCATATTCAATTCATATTCAGTTAATTTTCAATTCATATTCAATTCATAATCAATTCATATTCAATTCATATTCAATTCATATTCAATTCATATTCAATTCATATTCAATTCATATTCAATTCATGTTCAATTCATGTTCAATTCATATTCAATTCATATTCAATTCATATTCAATTCATATTCAATTCATATTCAATTCATATTCAATTCATATTCAATTCATATTCAATTCATATTCAATTCATATTCAATACATATTCAATTCATATTCAATTCATATTCAATTCGTGTTCAATTCATATTCAAATCATATTCAATTCATGTTCAATTCATATTCAATTCATATTCAATTCATATTCAATTCATGTTCAATTCATATTCAATTCATATTCAATTCATATTCAATCCATATTGAATACATATTCAATTCATATTCAATTCATATTCAATTCATATTCAATTCATATTCAATTCATATTCAATTCATATTCAATTCATATTCAATTCATATTCAATTCATATTCAATTCATATTCAATTCATATTCAATACATATTCAATTCATATTCAATTCATATTCAATTCATACTCAATTCATATTCAATTCGTATTCAATTCATATTCTATTCAAATTCAATTCATATTCAATTCTTATTAAATTCGTATTCAGTTCATATTCAATTCATCTTCAATTCGTATTCAATTCGTAATTAATTCATATTCAATTCATATTCAATTCATATTCAATCCATATTCAATACATATTCAATTCATATTCGATTCATATTCAATTCATATTCATTTCATATTCAATTCGTATTCAATACATATTCAATTCATATTCAATTCATATTCGATTGATATTCAATTCATATTAAATTCAATTTCAATTCATATTCGATTCATGTTCGATCCATATTCAATTCCTATTTAATTCAATTTTAATTCATTTTTAATTCATATTCAATTCATATTCAATTCATATTCAATTCATGTTCAATTCATATTCAATTCATATTGAATTCATATTCAATACATATTCAATTCATATTCAATTCATATTCAATTCATATTCAATACATATTCAATTCATATTCAATTCATATTCAATTCATATTCAATTCATATTCAATTCATATTCAATTCATATTCAATTCATATTCAATTCATTATTAATTCATATTCAATTCATATTTAAATCATATTCAATTCATTTTCAATTCATATTCAATTCATATGCAATTCATATTCACAGCCATATTCACAGTCATAGTCAATTCATATTCACAGCCATATTCACAGTTATATTCAATTCATGTTCAATTCATAATTAATTCATATTCAATTCACATTCAAATTATATTCAATTCATATTCAAATCATATTCAATTCATTTTCAATTCATATTCAATTCATATGCAATTCATATTCACAGTCATAGTCAATCCATATTCACAGCCATATTCACAGTCATATACAATTCACATTCAATTCATATTCAATTCATATTCAATTCATATTCAATTCATATTCAATTCATATTCAATTCGTGTTCAATTCATATTCAAATCATATTCAATTCATATTCAATTCATATTCAATTCATATTCAATTCATATTCAATTCATGTTCAATTCATATTCAATTCATATTCAATTCATATTCAATCCATATTGAATACATATTCAATTCATATTCAATTCATATTCAATTCATATTCAATACATATTCAATTCATATTCAATTCATATTCAATTCATATTCAATTCATATTCAATTCATATTCAATACATATTCAATTCATATTCAATTCATATTCAATTCATACTCAATTCATATTCAATTCGTATTCAATTCATATTCTATTCAAATTCAATTCATATTCAATTCTTAATAAATTCGTATTCAGTTCATATTCAATTCATCTTCAATTCGTATTCAATTCGTAATTAATTCATATTCAATTCATATTCAATTCATATTCAATCCATATTCAATACATATTCAATTCATATTCAATTCATATTCAATTCATGTTCAATTCATATTCAATTCATATTGAATTCATATTCAATACATATTCAATTCATGTTCAATTCATATTCAATTCATATTGAATTCATATTCAATACATATTCAATTCATATTCAATTCATATTCAATTCATATTCAATTCATATTCAATTCATATTCAATTCATTTTCAATTCATATTCAATTCATATGCAATTCATATTCACAGCCATATTCACAGTCATAGTCAATTCATATTCACAGCCATATTCACAGTTATATTCAATTCATTTTCAATTAGTATTCAATTCATATTCAATTCATATTCAATTCATATTCAATTCATATTCAATTCATATTCAGTTCATATTCGATTCATATTCAATTCATATTCAATTCATATTTAATTCATATTCAATTCATATTCAATTCATATTCAATTCGTATTCAATTCATATTCTATTCAAATTCAATTCATATTCAATTCATATTCAATTCATATTCAGTTCATATTCAATTCATCTTCAGATCGTATTCAATTCGTAATTAATTTATATTCAATTCATATTCAATTCATATTCAATTCGTGTTCAATTCGTATTCAAATCATATTCAATTCAATTCAATACATATTCAATTCATATTCAATTCATATTCAATTCATATTCAATTCATATTCAATTCATATTCAATTCATATTCAATCCATATTCAATTCATATTCAATTCATATTCAATTCATATTCAATTCATATTCAATTCATATTCAATTAATTTTCAATTCATATTCAATTCGTATTCAGTACATATTCAATTCATATTCGATTGATATTCAATTCATATTAAATTCAATTTCAATTCATATTCGATTCATGTTCGATTCATATTCAATTTCTATTTAATTCAATTTCAATTCATATTCAAATTATTATTATTCAATAATTGTTTGTTGTTGTGGTTTAGTGTTGGTGAAACAAGTGTGGACAAATTATGTTAGAAATATTTCGGGAATCTTCCTGTAGTGCCATATGCATGAGATTATTTCCGGTTTTTACGCAGGAAGCAGGATTAGAATACCAAAGTAGTCCACAAATTTTTATTTATTTTAATTTTAATGAACTTCTACATCTAATAGTGCAGTTCACATAATGAACTTTGCTTTAGTTTCCACTTTCGAGGAGTGGCGCTACATTTCAAAAATAGGAGCACAACAAAATCAAATTTAATTAAGAATAATTTTCGATAGTTATACAGTCGATAGCAAAATATTAAAATATTTTGTGTAGATGGAATCTTGGAAGAATAAGCAAAAAAAAGTTCCCTTGTAACATTTTTTCGTTTTTGCTTCAGTATTCTGAATGACAAAAGTTATTATTTTCGTATTTTAATTTTTATGAACCACAACTAATTATTATTCAAATATAAAAATAATAAATTAAATCTTATATTAATTATAAATTACAAAAAAAACGAAAACAAACGACTATCTATAATTTTAAAATCGTCTCCCTATTAAAAAATAAATACAAATTGTTATTTCCTTGATCTCGATTACTTGTGTCGGCATTTTCGTCTTAACTACTCATCGAAAACTATTTTAATTCTAATTTTTTTTTAATATATTACAGTTTTTTGTTTTCAAAATTATTTTAAATTAATTAACAATATTTTTGTTTTATTTTAGAATGGCAAAGAATATAAATTTGTAGTTCGCCGATCTCGTTTGATATTGATGTGAATATGAAAAAAATGATGTCGCAGGTTAACCGTTGAACATCAAACGATACTGCAATTTTTTGTGTCTTACAGATTGTTCGAGACATTTCGTATAGTTTTAATGCAAAATAAAAGTGAATGTTAGGTATACAGAGATAATGTAAATTTTTTTATTTTTAATCTATTTAGCTATTTATTATTTTTTTTAGTTTTGTGCGGCTGGATTACATCAAAAATACAAGCATCCACAAAATTAAGAAAAAAAATCATAATTTTGAAAAAAATGTTGTAGCATCTTGTGTGATGTTATTATTTAAGTGATTTATGATTAAAAAGATTTGATTAACATAATTTTGCCACTAGAGATTTTTATTTTTTGTTTTAACACGACTTTATATGTAACAAATATAACATCATAATAATATATGATGGTGATGATGCAGTTCTCATGCTCTTAATATCATATTACTTATATACATATGAAGAAATTGGATGTTTAATCTTTTATATGTGTGTAGGATTACCATGAGCTTTGCGTATTACGTGACAGGCTTTTAAATGGCAAATTGAGACAATATATTTGGCGACTTTAGTGTAATAATCCAAGTGATAACAGAATAATGGATATAAATGGATTGCCCCAATTGCATTTGCATCAAAACACTTTTGAAGCACTGCATGAATCAATACCAGATTTCTGCTCAGAGTAACTTAAGCAACTCGCAAACTAAATCTTTTTAATTTTGCGTAATATCCATTAATTGTTTCCGACTAAAGTTTCATTACTGGTACGAATATTCAATCTGTATTAGCCCAAAACCCTCGAATATGCATTGAATAAGCATTAAAGATGAATTGAATGTGAATTGACATGAATTGAATATGAATTGAATATGAACTGACTATGAATTGAATATGAATTGAATATGAATTGAATATGAATTGAATATGAATTGAATATGAATTGAATATGAATTGAATATGAATTGAATATGAATTGAATATGAATTGAATAAGAATTGAATAAGAATTGAATATGAATTGAATATGAATTGAATATGAATTGAATATGAATTGAATATGAATTGAAAATGAATTGTATATGAATTGAATGTGAATTGAATATAACTGTGAATATGGCTGTGAATTGAATATGAACTGAGTCTGAATTGAATATTAATTGAATATTCATATACGGTGGTTCTATGGTGGTTCTACCCATTCAAGGGTGGTATCGTATTTCTATGTCGAATTCATCTTATGAGACTTTATAGGAGCTCTCACATTGAACAATTGTTGCTGTACGTACTTAATGCAACTTCTCTTCGAGCTGCAAATATATTCTCATATGGCGTTTTAAAAGGTTGTAACGAGGCTTTCAAAAGGCTTTTTTGTTATCTAGAAATACATCCTTGCCTCATTTGTACACAAAAACATCTCAATACCGATATATGAAAATAAAATGACATACCGCAGAGGGTATTTTAATAACTTGACTGAATGACGACTTTTTATTCGACGTCTCAGTCTCGGTGGACCATGCCACCACAAATTCCAAATATTTCTTGGGCTGGCTGTTTTTCGAAAACTATTTATGCAACAAATGGTTTCCAGTATCGTTGAGTCTGTCCAAGTGTTCATTTTCTCTGCTGGAATATTAGATGCGGTCGTGATCGTATTAAGCAATTTCAACAGCAATAGGGCGTTATAGAGTTTCAATCTCGGGATAGTAATGCTTTTTATGATGGTTGCTTCCTTAGTTTTTGCCGCATAAATATACGTGGTTACCATTCCGCTTTCATTGATTCGCCTGGTGCTCAACGCTGCTCCATAAACCAGTTCACAGTCCTCGTTGCCAATAAATTTTGGCATTTTAAATTTACAAAAACCTTGAAATTTTCCATGCAACCTTCTTAACATCCATTGCCCTTGAAAATTTGTTTTTACAATTATTTGTAGTGGTTTCTTATCTAAGTTGATCGATATCCCCTAATTTCAGTAGACCATCATCATTCAACCCAGCAAAATTTAAAATTGTACATACTTGGCACATTTAGCTACTTGGATCAGTCGATACATCATTACGATGTCGGCTACCATAATATATCTAAATCGTTAGGCGGAGAGGGATTTAACGTACGATTTAACAATAAAAATTGGGTTCTAATTTCGAAAAAATTTGTTTAGAGAGACCTTCGGTGATAGCTCTCCAAATCGAGCCGGTAATCCACTTTAGAATGCAAAACAAGTTCTATTGACATGCAAATAATTAAAGCTCGGTATAGTTAATCATGCCAATCACTCGTTTGTTTTCTTCTAAATCTATCAGAACTGAAATCGAAAAATTAATCAAAATCTAATTTAGAAAGTAAAGCATGATCTAGGGCCTAATGAATCATTAAAGGTTTTCTATCCCTTAAAAAATAGTAAAGGCTCCATTCGTTTTGATAAAATATTTGGCTTTTCCAATTTAAAGGGAGCAGAAGCCGAATCGATAATCGGAACCAAATCGAAATTAGAACGCGAAACAGGGCGCTTCACTGGCACGGATTCCACTGATCGTGACTGTGGTATCTCCTATTGCATACGCGGAACGAACTGGATCTGCAAGCTTAACTAAAGTGGTCGATGCGCGTGCAGTTGAAAGGCAACTCTTTTCGCGTACGAGGTTGAACTTTTGTTTGAATGTGATAAGCTTGAATTGATCACACTAAAATACGTTGTGACTTGCGTGGTAAACTTGACACGTAGATGTGTCCTGAATAATTCAGTGAGTGTTCCACCAATCCACTTGTTTATTACTTACAGACTTAAGCAGCAGCGCTATGGCCCAGGTAAGTTCTCCTTGAGATAGTGCAGGTTTCGTGGATTGGTCAACTGTTAATTGTTGGGAATGAGACCGACGAATATATTTTCAAACTCCTTCCAATTAGCATAGTCGCCGTCGAAAACTGGAACCTTTATTTGAAGCAAATGTGTGCCGCAAAAGCAAATATTTGAGTTGACAATTCGAGGCAACGGATAAGTGAGTTCAGCATCACCCACATCGTTAGTATGAAGCTTGGATCTCGCAGGTACGAAGTTGACCGCTGGTCGCCTGATAAAAATATTATTCGCCAATAAGAATGTTTTTCTCATCGTTTTTATCTGTGGTTGGTTATCTTTGACAGAAAATAAACGGCGCGCAGCGTACTGGAATTGTAGGCATCACAGCACTTCGAAGAGGCAGATTCTCGTTTTAGACAAGTGGAAACTTCCACATTCGCCCAAATAAGTAAAACTGTTTGCGGCGAGTTGTATCTCATTTTTTGGGGCAAAGACGTTTAGATGTCAAACGCCTGATCTATATCCGATGGACTACTCGGTGCGGTAATTTTTGGAGCAGATTACCTCAGAAAATGCTACAACTCAGTAAATTGTGTTGAAAGCGGTGTTGAGCTCTGTCCATTGCCTTTAATTTTCGCAATATTTCTTCTCTTAGCATTTTGTTTTTGTAGGGAGAATGTCATCGCAAGTAATTTAAAATTTTTAATAATTCGAAATTTTTTGACAACAGTACGAGTACATGATCGTAATTTGTGGTGAGAATTTTGTTACCCGAGAAACAATGAGAAATAATCGAAGTGATATTGAAATCGAATTTGATGGGAGAACTCGGTTTTATCAATTCTGTGATCAGATATCTGGGTTCTTTGTTGGAGAGTGAATGCTCCTATTATTGAGTGTAATATAAAATTCCTTAATTTGGCCCCATGCCGGGGGCCTTTCTTAAGGTTGCGGTTTTATTTTAGTATATCAACCAATTACTAAAGATTGTTTCTCGGGGAGATAGGATATCCTTAAGTAAAATATAAAATTTTGTTTTGTTTAAGGAACAGACTTTTCTTCCTTTATCTCGAATTTAGAAGCACAGAGCGTCTACTTGGGACCATTTAACTCTGTTGGGTGCTATTGGCTTGATGTCCACCCAACTTTCCGAACCGTTTCGCTTCTGCTGTCATTGTTGGTTTCTTTGTTCCCCTTTTCTTTGTGGATGGAGTTTATTTTATAAAGCATTTATTTGCTAATATATGTTGCTTATTGATGGTCTTAAGAGTATACTTCCAGGTTTTGCTACCTTGCAGCTCGCTAGTCTTCAACCAAAGTATACAAATTCATTGACATCTTCTATTTCTTCTCGATTGATATATATTGGTGTGCATTTTGGTGGGTTTAGCCTCATCGCCTTAGTTTTCCTAATATTTATTTTGAGGCCAACATCTATTATTAGATCTGATAGCTCCTGTACTTTATGTTGCATGTTGGCGTATTCGTGTGTTTGCGGGCAATTATCATCTGCGTAATATAGATCATTGAGTTTTCCATTAATTGCTACTGAATGCAGTTAGGAAACGCGCTGTCTAATTTCCTCATGACACTACAGGGGTGTTACAGTTAGATTGCTTGCCTTTATATTGAACTCGATTACCTGTATCTCTGCACATATCTTGTATAAGTTCGATTAATTTCTTTGGGATGCCAATTTCACAAATGCCCGCTCAAACTCCAGGAAGAGTGATGGTATAGTGGTTAATTCCATTCGTTAGGCTGCTCAATAATGATGCGTGTTTTGTTAATATGATCGATAAAACATGATCCTGGTCTGAAACCAACTCTTTCTTAATTTCGCGTTGATTGTCGGTAAAATTCTATGCCGCCAATTTTTTCTGGGAATCCATCAATTTTCTTCCATTTTTGCTTTATTCTGCCAAAATTTAACACTTCTGCTATTATTGGTGTTATACCACTTGCATATCGTTGTATATTGCTGTTCCATAGGCCTTGTTATTCTTCATCTTGTATATTGTGATGTTTTCTCAGAAATATTCCTTCCATCTTTAGTTAAGCTTTGACCCGTTGCATCCCTTATTGGGGGTGTGTTGGCCAATTTTCCAGTTGCTCTTCGTACGCATTGATGTAGTGTGCGCATGTTGTGAGCTGCTGCAACCTCTTCTGTCGCCATTTTCTTTATTTCTTGTGCCGAGTCTTCGAACCTTTTGAGTTGTTGGCGTTTTCCAATTTTCTTCTAAGAATTATCACTGATCCAGGGTTTGCTGTTTCCTTTGTAGCTGAGTGTTTTGGTAGCTTTTTCGATATAGGGTTCTTTGATTTGGTTTCACTGTTGCTATACACTAATGAGTGCTTCTTCATTGGTGTGGGGGTTGAGCTTGGGTACTTCGCAGAATGTGTTTCTTGTGTCGATATCTTTTAATCGGTCTGTGGATAATTTCTTCAAAGAGAAATTAATTTGGTGTTCGGAGAAATTGATGGCCGCCGTTGTAGCGCAGGTCCATTATCGTCCCGTGACGTGTTGCGCATTACCATATGTCCCCAGAGTTCGGGACAAATCCGGATAATTGTTTCAACAGAAAGCAATAAATACAATATGATCCAGGTCCAGCTTACAAATGAATTTTAATTCCGCTAGTCACCCCATTTACTCTGTACTTTTGTTTCCGACCCGCCGTTGGATTGTATGATGTTTGCTCGTTTCCGCAAATTGATGTGTGTAAACGAACCAGGATTGTATACTGTCATGGTCGATAAAATAACTATGTCTACTTGATAAGAGATGGCGCGCAGCAAATAATCCTTTAAATTATATTTATTGTTAGTAGTTAATCCATTTTTATATAGATGTCTCTAGTTAATTAGGGATTTTAAATATATTTCAAAGTTGTAATTAAAAACATGTTAGTTAGAATTACATAATTACTAAATTATTGTAATTTTTACGTATTTTAACAGTGCGCAACTTACTTTATATTTAGGTCAGCGTATGAGTTGATCGATATACCAACGAATAATTTATGTGATTTAATATCTATATACAGGGTGTCCGCCGGGAAGGTATACTACTTTGTTTGTTTATGATTTTTGATTAAATGAAAGAGAATGTATCTTATATTGATAAATGTTTTATTTAATGTCGGCAATTATGTATGGAATACAATATCAGATAAATGTCCGCCTCTGTTAGCCTCACAAATGCGAGCCCTTTTTAGCACATTTTTCATTACATTCTCACACATTTCACGTGGTATTTCAATAATTTCATCACGAATATTTTGTTTGAGTTGCTCAAGCGTTTCTGGTTTGTTTGCATAAGCCTTGCTTTTTAGATATCCCCACAAAAAGAAGTCCGGAGCAGTCAAATCAGGCGAGTGGAGGCCAATCAACATCACCATTTTTTGAAATAACTTGTTGTGGAAAGAGTTCTCGCAGTAATTCCATTGTAATCCTGGCTGTATGCGATGTGGCACCGTCTTGTTGATACCACATGTTTAATCAAGCCCAAAGTATGCAGTTGGGGCATTAAAAAGTTTTCAATTATATCACGATATCGCTCCCCATTCACAGTTACCGTTACGCCGTTACATTTTCAAAGAAGTAAGGTCCAATGATTCCTCCTGACCAAGTTGCACACCAGACTGTCACTTTTAATGGATGTAAAGGTGAGTGATGAATAATGTGAGGGTTTTCCTTTGCCCAGAACCGACTATTCTGTTTATTCACATATCCATTTAAATGAAAATGTGCCTCGTCACTCATTATGATTTTTTCATGAAAATCGGGTTTATCATGGGCGAGCTGTATCATCCTATTGGCATATGTACGGCGGCGTAAATGGTCTTGTGGAAGAATTTGCCACGTCTCTACTTCACGACTGTCAAGTATGAACTGTTAATACTAATATTCGCCTAAATGGCGGCAAAACAAAGTAGTATACCTTCCCGGCGGACACCCGTTATAAACTTAAATAAGGAGCCAACTTAGAAGACAATCTCCTAACAGCTAACCAGCAGCTTTTTCTGGCCGGCTAACGTAAAATACTTGTAAAGAGAAATGAGAAATCTAAATGAAAAAAAATTCAGTTTCTAATGTCATTTCCTCGGTTATCGCGATGTTGTCTATATTGTGACGTCAGGGAAATCATCTAGCTTGTGGATTGACATTATATTTTCATTGGCCGTTTGGCTTGGTAGTGATTGGAAGGTATCCTCGAGATACTCCTCAAACAGATCAGCCTTCTCTTAAGGGCCTCTTGCCCAGGTTCCATCCTCCTTTTTAAGTGTAGGCACTAGCATTTTGGGTTATTTGAGTCCCTTCGTCGCCTTCCACAGAGAAAAATCAGAATTTTTTTCATCGGTTAGGCTAGCTAGCTAGATATCTGATTGATTGACGCATTTTTGATTTTTTAAGAAGAGATTTGAGACTGTTACCTAAATTGTTAAGAATTGTTTTGTTCTCCGGTGTTCTAGTTATTTGCCAGGTTTTACGTGCCCGTCGTTTATTTTTGTCTTACCAACTCTCTAACTTCCATTGGGTAGGATATGTTAAGCTTCTTCTTATTTTGTATTTATAACGGGGGTACTTGCCAAAGCAGCATAGTGAATTGCTTTATTGAGTTGTTCTAATTCATCTTCCAACTGGTAAGAATTTTCTTATCGGTAGCTGAAGATTGAATTTTTCCTCCATTACTTCACGAAAGAGATCCCAGTTTGTTATTGAATTTGTTAATCTGGGTGCACTCTTCCTTTGAATTACCATTTCACTGACTGTCATGATAACCGGGGAATGATGCGATACTAGAGAATTACTGTCTTCAATGTGCATGTAGTTCTGGGATATGCCTCTTCCTACATAAACGTCTATTAGGTCAGGTATCTTTGTTCCATCACTGGGTCAGTATGTTGGGGAACCACCAGAGTAAAATTCACATTTTGGTGTCCGCCCTGCTTGAACCAATTCTTTACCTTTTGACGTCGTAAGTCTAGATCCCCAATAGGTGTTTTTCGCATTAAAATCACCTCCAATAATAAAATCACGTCCAAGCGATTTAAATAGTTTAAGTCCTCCCGTTTCAAGTTATGTCGGGGAAGACAATATATTACAGAGACGGTAAGCTGTCTGTGGTTAATTTGGATCCTTACAGTAGTGACTTGAATTGTTTTTTCTTCGATATTTGATTCTAAATTGTGATTTATATTTTCTTTTATTAGTAGTGCCTAACGACCTCCTGCTCTTTCCGCTGGATGAATGGAGTGATATAAGTTATAACCCCGTATTTTAACAAACGAAGATTTAACTAAAAGGCTTTCAGATATTAAGAAAATGTCGATTTCTGGAATATGTTGCATAATGCCATTCGCATTCCAGATTGCTATTTTGAAAGTTGTGTTCTTGCTTAACATTTTCGGTTGGATTGCGTTAAGGGAGTTGCATTTTCTTCAGTTGGTCAAGTATCATGTTGTTCAGATCACTTTGGCCATCTAGCCGCTTTGTAATAGCTGCAATGTTGTTCATAATTTTTTCCATAATTTGGTTACTTTCAGAGCCCATATGTTTGGTTGAGCCCAAACCTTTCACTACGTGGGCAAATGAACTACTTTGCCCTGTTTTGCTTGGTTGTGAATTTTGATCCATTTGATTTGATATTTGAACCCTTCGATTTTCGTGATTTTTTATCTCTTAAGTTTTGTAGTTGATTAGCAATCTCACAGGCCCTTACAATTTGTACATTTGGCTGGCTCTTCTCTCCCTAATGTACATGCCTGGGTAAAATGATTACCTGAGCATTTTACACATCTTGGATCCCGGCCGCAATATCTTTGGGTGTGATTTAATGCCTGGCATTTCTTGCATTGGGGTATGCGTGTTGTAGTTCTCCTCATTGGTTCGATTTTTACCTTCATGCGAAGGATTTCTTTTATTCCATAAATGTTTTGAACATTCTCTTTGTTGTCAAATACTAGCATAAAAAGAGGAAGTCCCCGTTTACTGATAATTTGGTTTCCTTCCTGAATTTGTGTTCTCTCTTTTTTAACAATATTCACAGCATCTAGTATTTTAAAACCTTTATTTTGTAAGTCTTCCATTATTTCTTTGCTTGAGCAAGTGTGATGCAAACCTCTCCCCATGACTTTTATAGGTCGGGCCTGTTTGTTTTCATAAGGGAACCACTGATACTTTTCAGCATTCAATTTCATAGATAAGGTTCTATAAGTATCTGAGTCCAGAATATTAATTTCCTAATCGTCATTATTTAACGCTGTTACCTTATAGTCTTTGTCAGTAACCGACTTCATCAGTGACTGATTTTCTGGGTAACTGATTACACCCACAATATTTATTGGCGGGGTGATTTTTCTCTCGGTTGCACCAAATTTGGTGTAATGTTCTTGGTAGATTTACTACCTTTGGTTGATTGGCTTTAGTAGAACATCTTTTGAATCTGGACTAGATTGTCCCCTACCATTTAATTGCTCAGCCTCAGGTGATGATTCAGCTTTTCTTCTTCTTTAGGATCCAATCTGTCCCTCTTTGTAATTCATCTTCATCAGTGGAGTAGATGAGTTTGTCTGGTTCAATGCTTCCTGTATTGCAATCTTCTTTTAAATCCCGATTCATTTTGAGGTTTTCATTTTCTCGCCTGAGATACTCAATTTCTTCACTTAGCTTGGAAAATAATTGCTCCATATGCGCTGGTCTCGCCAAGAAATCCAAATTCTCCTTTTATAGGTCAATAGTTGTTTTACTAGATTCGGCTATTTGCGAAGTAAAATTTCCGGTGGCATCACTTATTTCGGGTAATGTTGATGTACCGAGTTGCTTCTATGCAACAGATGGCCTTCCCCAGAATCCGTAGGGCCAGCCTCCACAGAGAGTGGATTTACCAATGTTGATATTGGTGGTATTATTTCCTTTTTTTAGTACCATTGCATAGCTTTGATTGACTAATTAGCTCCTCCGCTTCACTTGGATTGGGTACCACAGACGTTCGTTCTACAGAACATTGCCCAGAGTAAGCTCGTATCCATTTGTGAATGTTTCGTGGAGGCTGTTAATGACGTACTCCTTGTAAAGAAGTAAAAAATTTCTTGTTAATCATTACGTGATCCACTTGGTTCCTTGTTCTGCCATCAGGTGATGTCCATTTGTATGTTTTTGTGTGAAAATGTACTGTCTCCTATGAATACGAGGTTTGTGTCCCAGAAGTCGATGAGTCGTGCTATAGGTGTTCATAGAACTCATCCATGGTTGTTTCACCTGCGTCCTCTGTTGGGACATATCACTGAATTATGGTTGTGTTCCGTTTAGTTTTAATTGGATGCATGGCAAACTTTTAGATTACCCTAGCTCGTTGTAACGGTCAGAGATCCTGCACAAACCGCGCGATCCTTGAAGTAAAGGTTCGAGGCTTCGGCAGCTTCATCATAAACCTATGCGTATTGCTCTTTAATTTTCGCATTCATCATTCCTTCTTCCTGGCATAACGAATGATTACATTTTCTCCGTTAGTCCTGCAGAACATTTACCGTGCATTCATCTGTAGAACACGCAGTTAAGTAAGTGCGGGGTTGCGTATTATTCGGATGGCACTGAGTAAGGCATACTGGTATGCCGTGTGGAGTTTTCGTTCCATTCCATTATTCGCTTTATTCTACGATGTTCCTAAACCGCCAAACAAATTTGTCTAATCCAAGCAATGGTTGCTTGACGTTGGTGATGAAGTTGTTGTCTTATCTGTCTCTGTACTCGAGTTTGAGTTGGTTAGAAGTAAGATTTGAAGTAATCAATCATTCTGGCTAACCTTTTTGGCGGAATTTTTGAGAAATTTGTTTTTCAATAGATAAAGTCATTAACTATAATGCAAAATTTTTAAAACTTTGAAATGCGCTTTCTAGTTTTTACGGATCGCCTAGGGCTAATCGAACTTGTTTTGATTTAGTTTTTGATGCAAGAACCCGATATTTTTAACCCTTTATTCGAGGCAGAATATCATTGAGTGTAGGCTCCGGCGAATTTTGTGTGAAACTTGGGAGCGTGAGGGTAAGACGTTTCGGGTAAAAGGATACAATTTTCTGTCCAGACCGAGGAACGATGGCTTCGGCGGAGTGGCGATATTGGTCTGTGCGACACACCGAATTTCGAGCGCATCGAGGTCATCGCTGCCAAAACTCGGAATCTGGACAGAAATTTGTTATTTGTGAGTGTATATGCAACTCCAATTGAATCAGTGAGTGATAGAGAAAAAAACCTGAGAGATTTTTTTAATTTGGTTTGACTGGATGGAAGGAAAAAGTGACTTGATTGTAGGGGGTGATATGAATGCGCATTCGAGAATCTGGGGGTGTGAAAGAAATGATGCTTGTGGAAAGTTGTTGACTTACTTCATTCTGGATTGCGATCTCGTGATACTGAATGATGGTGTGGCAACAAGGAGTCTGTGGTGACTTAACATTAATGTCTACTCGGCTGGCGGCTCAAGTCACTTGGAATGTAACAGATGAGAATTTGGGTAGCGATCATTACTTGATCAGGACGTGTTTAGGTGGTGTAAATGTTGACGTAGACCGTGCAGTCATTTTGAATGATAAGAAATGGGTAGAACGTATGAATGAGTTTCGAAACGAATGAAGCAAATGAGGTTAACCAACTTGAGGATGAGGTGGAGAGAGTAAATGAAATGTGCTGTACACAAGTAACAGGGAATGAATGTAAGGTGAATGGTTGGTGGAACAATGAAATCCAGTATTGGTATGAAAGGAAACGGGTAGCATTGAGAGAGTTCAATAGGTGTATATGTCATGAATGTAGAGTAAATTATGGAAGAATGAATGCAAGATTAAAAAAGGCTATTCGTAGAGCGAAGAGGAAAAGTTGGTGGGACTATGTGTCCAAAATGACACATAGGACCACAACTAAGGATATATGGGATAAGTTTAATAAAATGGGAGGTTATAGAGCGAAAGATGCAGTGTTAGATGGCAGAGAGAATGGAGGTGTCTTTGTACCTGTGTAAGGAGTTTGAATGGGATGAGTTCCGTGGGGATTGTAGAAACTTCCAAATCTACTACCCCCGCAACTAACAGAGTCAGTTATAAAATGATTGGTAGATTTGAATTCGAAGACAAGGTGGTCTTGTTTCGAATTCTTAATCAAGTATGGATGAGTATTCAAATACCGGAAAAATGGAAGGAAAGCAGAGTAGTACCCATTCCAAAAAGAGATCGGGACCAGAATCTTGCAATAAATTACAGGGGAATGGTATGATGAAAGGTCGATTGGATAAATTGATGAATGAGGGTAATTTGTTGCCGGAAACCACCTTTGTGTTCCGTCGTAACCACTCAGCTAATGAATGTGTAGAAAAGTTTGTATGGGATGTAAGAAAGGAAAAGAAGTATGTTGTGGCGGTATTTTTGGATATAGAACGGGCATATGATTACGTGGTTCCGGGGAAACTTTTTCAGGTTCTTATGGACTTCGGGTTTCCTTGGAAAATTTGCAAATGGGTGTATGAGTTCATGAATGAAAGGAAGTTAGTGTTGTGTGGTAGAGGGTATAGGTTGGAGGGAGAGCTGAATATTGGCCTCCCCTTATGCAGTAAAATCTCACCGACTCTCTTCAACCTATACACGAGCTCGGTACATAGGTTTAACTACTCGGACAAGGTTATTTTGCAATTTGCAGATCACGTTGTCCTGATGGCCAAGGGGAGGACCATCGAGGAGGCTTTGAGTCGGACTCAAGAATGTGAGAATCAGGTAACAGAATGTTTGACTGAATTGAATGTGTAAATTTGACTAGGTATTTGGGGATCTGGATAGATAAGAGATTGAATTTTAGAGGGTATATGGATAAATTAGCCGATAATTGCAAGAATAGATTGAATGTGATTAAAAGGGTGAGCAGACTGAAATGGGGAGCTCAACCTAGTGTGACTGATATGTTGCGAAAGGCGCTAGTGTCATCCAAAATTGCTTATGGAATGAGTGTTTATGGTGATGGGTCCAAGGTCGGGTTTAAAAAGTTAATGACTTTCGAGAATGCTTGTGCCAGAGTCGTATTGGGGGCGATTAATTCAACCCCAATACACGCTCTGTGGTCTGAATTGGGTGACTTACCTCTCAATTATAAGAGGGAATGATCACCGTGCGAGACACTGTGCGGATATTGACTAAGGGAAATAAATTGGTGAATGAAATGAAAGGGAGGCTGCAAAGAGGGACAGATCACCAAAAGACACAAAGACCAAGGTCCCTCCGAGCAACCTAACTGTGGGTTTGAATTTTGGTGATACAACAAAAGCGAGGATGAATTATTTGTCGGTTAGGAGTGAGTTTTTAAAAATGCGAACAAATTATTTTGCACATGTGGAAGTGTATACAGATGCTAGTGTGAGTGGTGATCGAGTAGGTGTAGGAATTTTTATTCCTTCAATGAGAAAAGAGAAAATGGTAAGAGTGAATGACAGTATCTGTATAATGAATGCAGAGTTGATTGGAATTATGGAAGGGATCAATTTGGAAATGACACAAGGGAGGAGGAGTGTAGTATTATTCTCCAACTCCCGGAGTGGGTTAGAATTAATTAGTAAATGGTGGGGGAACTCATGGAAATGTTGTATGAGAACCTTCAATCTTGTAGGGGTGAGGTCATTCTTCAATGGATTCCTTCACACCTACAAATTGAAGATAATGAAAGAGCCGATATGCTTAATTGGAAAAAATGTTTGAAGAAACGCAATTTGATTGAGTGTGAATTATGTGAAAGCTGCTTGGTTGTGGAGGACATCGATCATTTGATTCTGAAATGTTCGGTTTTCAACCAGAACAGACAAATGTTCGATGACCTCTTGAGCGCAAGGAACCTGACTGAATTATTACGAATGGGGAAGCATGTATATAAGAATGTGTATGATTTTATAAGAATGAATCAGGTAAAAGTATGAAAGGGGATCGATGCGTGAAAGATGAAAATTGTAGAAGTTGAAACCGGACCAAATGGCACCAAATTTTTGGAGCTAATGTCAAAATATAAAAAAAAGAAAAAAAAGCTCCTGCGAATTGTGATAAAAGTTGATTTGAATTGAGATTTCACGTAGAAACATATGTTGCCAAGAGTGAAATCTCTGAGAATTTTGTGGTTAGAAAGCAAAATTAAAAAATTTTAAAACATTTTTACAAAATGTAATAATTTTCTTTTAAAAGAAGTAGATTGGCAATCACCTTTGTCAACATATCACAATTACGTATATCATCAACCTTTATCACTTTACCGCTTTCTGTAGTAACAAGTTATACAACCAAATACCATTCGATGTGATCATGCTCCGCATTCCACATAATTATACCTAACGATGAACTCAAATCTTGGACATTTATCGAGATTTACAGACCCCACAAAAAAAAAAAAATATTCGGAACGATTTACATACTTCACCTACAAAATGTCATTTATGAGATAACACTTACGAATTTCTTTTATATTCAAAAAACCTATTTCCGATTTGATTAAGCGATCCGTGATTTACTAAAAACAAACAAACTACCTCGCAGATTATCTAAGAGACACGCCGTTATTATGATAATCAGATCCAATTTAAAATTTAACTCGATCACCCGATAAAATTGTAAATATTTGAGATGTGGGTGTTCTGCATATTTTTTAAAGATCGTAATGAGTAACCCAGTAAATAGAGACATCGCGATCCCATAAAATCACCAAAACCGATCGGAATTTCAACACCTTGATCGTATTTAATAAAAGAAAAAATGGTTATGAGTGGTGACGCCAACTGGAATGCGATCACCCAAATAATAGACAAGTGTTATGTCAGTACATTGTAAATTAGACCCTTGACTTGAAAATAACTTGAGAGACATCGAGCGTGGTTAATTAGGCTAATTTAAATGCAAATCTTTACGTCATTTAATAAATGAAAACAAAAATGAACGAAGCCGACGACGGCGTCTTGAACTTATCATGCACACCGATCAGATCCATAAATAATTGCGTTACGTGTCATTCCACCCTTGAATACGACATCCGGAAGATACCTCCAACTACATAGTATTACGCAGTCGGGGGACTCTATTTATTTGTATTTTTTTGTATTTTTTGACATTTATTTCGCACGATTGTGTTTGCCATGCGATATGATTTATATTTTGATAGTTTTGTAAAACTATTTCGCTTATTCGTTTACGTTTTTTTTTTGTTTGTTTTATCGTTAATTTGTAGCTTCTTTTCGGTTTAATTAATCTTCTGATAAAATACACGATATTTGTTGCCAATTTCGCAATAGTGATAGTTTTGGAAAATTAAGATATGCAGAAACGGCAATAAAATGTTAAAATATGCGATGTGATTCATTTCTAGTTAGGTAGGTTTCTTGTAAGATATGAAACCAAACCAAAGCAAAAATAAAAAATTATGAATGGATTCGGTGCGGTGCGGCGCAGACTGGTGCGGTGATAAATTTATTAATTTATTCATAATTCTTCAGTATATTTTTGTGTGTTTGCTAATTTTTTTTTCTCCAAAATTTTTGGTGTGATTTTGAAATGGCCCATTAAATGATGTATAAAAGTTAAAATTTCATTATAATTTGAATAAAATTATAAGCGAAATGAATAATAGTAGAAAAATTTGCAGCTAATTAATTTGGTTTGGTTATCACGAAATATGCTAAAATGTTGCAGTTTTCGTTTCGCGAATTTTATTTTAATAGGTGGCTTTCTTTCTTATTTTACAAAAATAAAACAACATTGGCATTTGGCCGTCGATATCGGCAGCCTGTGGCGGCCATGTTATTCTGGTGGCGTCGGTCTAATCTGGTATTTTTTCAGTCACTGAATCACCATGACAAGTTACACGATTGAGCAACACGTCCGAATGACAAAACTTTATTATCAAAATGAGTGTTTATTAGTACAAACGTTGCGCGCGTTGTGCGCATATTGCGGCAGATGCGGTGGTCCTTCAAAGTCGCTTCTCAGATGTTGGTGGCCAAATTCAAGACAACCGGTTCGGTAAACATTCAGCCAACACTCATATGTCAAAGGAACGCCGTGCAGGTCGACAAATCATCTTTAGCGACGAGGCGCATCTTTGGATGAATGGCTAAATGTTAACAAACAAAATTGCCGTATATGGGACGACGCCAACCCACACGAGGTTCACCAGGTGGCAATGCATCCACAAAAAGTTACTGTTTGGTGCAGATTTTGGGCCGGTGACGTCATTGGTCTGTATAGTTATTTGAAAATGATGTATTGGAATGAGACTAGTGCGCCTACCGTGGGTCGCATTTTAAGTTTACATTCTTGGTCAATGACCCAAATTCAGGTAATGCTATATGTCAGCACTTTATGTTTATAATTTTCTGTTACCAGTTGAATTGGTAACATATTCCCGGGCCTAGTTGTTGATTGGCTACGGATCTGGCAATCACTTGCCTAATTGTAAATGTCACCCCAAAACGATAATATATCTCAAAAACGTCAATTTAACCAACTTTCATAAAAAAAATTCACACCAGACTGCCACCAGATTTTGGGAAAAATGTTGCAAGAAGTCTTGTCGAGAGTAGGTCAGCCTTATACAGGTGTGTAATAAATTATTTTTGAGGTTACACGGAATTTGCTCCGATCGGTGGAGGCTTCAAATAGGTAATTTAAAGGTCGATTTTACCACCTTTAATAATTTATTACACCAGGCCGCCACTTGATATGGGGTCTAATGTTACTTTGTGCTGGATGTAAAGGGAAGGCCAACCTTATACAAATGTGTAATAGGTTATTTTTGAGTCAGGTTACACGGAATTTGCTCCGATCGGTGGAGGCTTCAAATAGGTAATTTAAGGGTCGATTTTATCATCTTTAATAATTTATTACACCAGACCCCAACCAGATATTGAATCAAATGTTACTTCTTGGACATTGTGGTGGGCAGGTTGACCTTATCCGGTTGTGTAATAAATTATTTTTGTGTCGGGTTAGATGGAATTGGCTCCGAACGTTAAAGGCTTGAAATTTTTAATTTACAGGCCGATTTTGCAAAATTTATTAATTTATTACACCAGACCGCCACCAGATATGGGGTCTAATGTTACTCTGTGGTCATTGTAATGGATAGATCACCTTATACAGGTGTATAATAAATTAGTTTTGAGTCAGAAATTACACGGAATTTGCTCCGAACGGTAAAGGCTTGAAATTTTTCAATTTGACCACCTTTAATAATTAATTACACCATACCGCCACCAGATATTGAGTCAAATGTTACTCCTTGGACATTGTGGTGGGCACGTCAACCTTATCCAGTTGTGTAATAAATTATTTTTGAGTCAGGATGTGCGGAATTGACTCCAAACATTGGAGACTTCAAATAGGTAATTTAAAGGTAGATTTTACCACTTTACCGTTCGGGGCAAATGCCGTGTAACCTGACTCAAAAATAATTTATTACACACATTTATGAAGTTGACCTACCCTTCATAACGACCACAGAGTAACATTAGACCACATAACTGGTGGCGGTCTGGTGTAATAAATTAATAAAGGTGATAAATCAACCCTTAAATTACATATTTGAAGCCTCTACCGTTGGGGGCCAATTCCGCGTATCCTGACTCAAAAATCATTTATTACACAACTGGATAAGGTTGACCTGCCCACCACAATGTCCAAGGAGTAACATTAGACCCAATATCTGGTGGCGGTATGGTGTAATTAATTATTAAAGGTGATAAAATCGACCTTTAAATTAAAAATTTCAAACGTTAACCGTTGGGAGCCAATTCCGTGTAACCTGACTCAAAAATAATTTATTACACACCTGTATAAGGCTGACCTACTCTCGACAAGACTTTTTGCAACATTTTTCCCAAAATCTGGTGGCAGTCTGGTGTGAATTTTTTTTATTAAAGTTGGTTAAATTGACGTTTTTGAGATATATTATCGTTTTGGGGTGAAATTTACCCTTAGGCAAGTTATAGGGGTGGTCTTGAACTAACTTATTCAATGTAATTAATTTGTAATAAATTCTGGTCCAAGAATCATTCCGATATCACATCTACATCAAAAGTTACAATTTTGGCGGTGTAGGTTTAATTGTAAGCTAAACCGACCACTCGCTCCTCGAAAACGGTAACTGTAATAAAATCGGGACTTGTTGTAATAAATTGTAATAAATGCGTAACAAATTATAGCACAGGTTTCTTTGAGGCGGGCTAATTTGGTCGGCGCAGGCTTAGAGCATTCTGTCAAGGCAATTGTTACTGTCAAGATAAAAAAAATTTGGGCTAACTTTAAAAACCTATAACGAAAAACATTTTTGTTTTTTGGGCTGACATTAATCAAATGTCATGATATACGATTTTTTTGGGCTGACAGTTCATATACGTGACAGAAATTATAGTTTTCGCATTGCCACTGCATTTTTTTGGGCTGACATTTGCGCGAACTTCACATACATCCGGTAATCATGATCAATTTGTTTCGTTGTACACTGCTACGCGGAACAAACTTCAAATCATTCTTTAACCCGAAATATTTTACTACACACGGTGTCATTAAATACTTTAACATCTTAGACATTTTTAACCTGGATTAGGCTGTATGCAAACACAGTTTACAAAGTACGTTAATTTTTGATATCTTAATTAGCATAAAATTAATTTAGCATAAAAACAAAAGAAGCGCATTTTATTCGTATTTTGTTTTTGTTTCTTATGCTGTTTACGTCGTCGCGTATTACAAAATTCAATTGTTTTGAATTTTTATTCTTATTTGCATTTTTGCTCTCTTTCTAAATTTTAATTTCAGTTAATTATTTATAAGAAAAATATTTCAGCTACAGATGGAAATAGGTGGCATATAATTATGCTTTGGTAGGTAGTACCTGCAGCGAAAATACAGGGTGGGCCATCTGTTAGTTATTTTTTCAGTTGTAAATAAAACACACATTTTAGGATGAAAAGTCAAAAATTTTCATTGATAAGGAAAGGTGGTTCTATACCATGGTACATTGTCGTCACGAATGATTACGATTTCAGCAAACTCAATGTTTCGCGATTTGGTAGTTCATTTTCGTCTATGCTGGAGCGATTCCAAATAGTCTTTGGACCATCAAGCATTTCCCATCGTTGTTTTAGAGGCTCCTTCTTCTCCCTTATGTCAGTTTCTGGAATGCTCACAAGAGGACGACCAATTAAAAAGTGACCTGGTGTGAGTATGAATGTTTTATCAGTAATGGATGTTTCTTTGCACACAGCGGACGTGAATTGAGCACCGCCTCGACCTGTTTTGCGACTGTGTTCAATTCTTCATATATTAAACTGGCTGTTGCCATCACTCTGCGAATATGAAATTTAGCTGATTTTACTGAAGCTTCATGCAGTCCGCCAAAATGAGGAGCACCTGGAGGATAGAAAACGTGTTTGAAAAGTCCGCTGGTGCTTGTAAATCTCGAGAAGGCGTTGAGAAATGCACTCGATGAGAGGTCTGCAACTAGCTCCAGATATATTTGTTGGTTTGCGGTTTACCCCGAATCTTATGATGAACGAAAACGGGACCACAAAAATCCATTGCTGTATTGTAGAATTCCGATGCAACTTTTACACGCTCAGAAGACAAATCTCCCATTAACTGCGAAACAGTGCGTGGTCGAAGTATAGTGCAACGTACGCATTGACTACAAATTCTCTTCGCTACCTGTATACCATTTATTGGCAAAAACTGATCACGTACAATTGATAGTAATGCCTGGGGTCCCACATGCAGATGTTTTCTATTTATAGATATGTGAGTAGTGATTCTGTTATAAAATGCCTGGGCGGAAGCAGAATGGGATGGTTCGCTGTATAAGCCAGTGATGACAATTGAAGTCGATCTCCATTCCGAATGATGCTATCTTGATCTAGAAAGAGCGATAAAGATTTTCAGTTTCCGTAGCACTCATGTTGAACCAAATATCCAATGAGTTGAACAACAGCCTCATAATCGATTGCGTCGAGTGGTTGTCGTATTCGATCTTTAGGAGATTTTAGATTTTCTATGAAACGACTGACATCGTAGCAACCACCTTTTGATAATCGTTTCTGTGTTTTATGTTATCCAGAATTTGAATAATGTAGATTGCAGTATTATTGCAGGGAAGCGTGGTTTCCGAAGGTTTCTTTGCTTCAGAAATATCGGTAATATCAATTGGACTCAGGTGAGTGGTTGAGCAGCCTTCATGCCCCTGGATCCGCTGGGTTGGGTTTGGATGTGACGTGTATCCATGTGATTCGCATAAATTTTGAATGGTGCTGACTCGATTCGCAACAAACGTGTTCCAATTTGTTGGTGTACCGTGAATCCAATATAGCGCAATTGTCGAATCAGACCAATAAAATACCTTTTTCACGGCGAAATTTATTTTGTTTAAAACCTTGTGCTGTAATGTAATTATTTGTATTGGAGCGAGTCTAGGTTTACTGCACATGAGACGCACGACGTAGGTGCCGTTGTCTAAAGAACAACGCGTATAAATTGCCGCACCGTACGCACTTTCACTGGCATCCGCGAGCTTTATGTGTTTTGGTTCGTTGATGCCATCGAAACAGTGTCGAACAATGGCTAATCCCCGTAAATGTTGCAACTCAGACCGAAATATTTCCCATTCGGTATGGAGGTGCATAGGTAATACTCGATCCCAATTGCCTTTTAGTTGCCACAATTTTTGAATGACTCATTTTCCAAGGGCAACTACCGGAGACAAAAGACCGATTGGATCGAAGTTGCGTGCATTTTGAACACATCCTTCTCAGCTTTTCATAATAATCCCAAGATTCTAACGAAGTAGTTGTCATCGCCATTGAGTACCTTTTCACATTCTGAATCTGGAATGTCATGTAGTACCGCCTTTGAGTTTGAGCACCAGTTTTGAAGAGTCATGGCGTCTGAGTGAAAAATCGTTGCTATTTTGGATCTCATTTGTATGGCCATGTGTAATTGAGTTTGTGTCAGTCAAGAGATCGTCGACATAAAATTCATGTTGTATGACAGAGCTGGCTGCTGGTGCACGAGTGGCATTTTCCAATGCCAGTTGAAGAAGACATCTCGTGTTGTGTTGTTACACGGTTCAATTTGTATGTTTCCAGCCTCTGAATTGGGTCGTCATGCCAATAGATATATTGATAGCAGCAGTCATCATCTTGCACGCCAACTTGTCTATATGATTTGGCAATATCGGCACTGATGGCGTAAGGTCTGAGACCTGAACGACAAAAAATAAAAAAATAAATCGGTTTGCACTACAGACCCTATTGATAGTAGGGCCGTTGAGCGAGTTGCCATTTGATGATTTTGCCGACCCATTGACAACTACGTCCCATTTAGTGGTAGAACTGTTGGGCTTTAACACGTAGTGATGTGGCAAATAATAATTGGTTGGATTTATTTTGGTTACCGGAACTTCCTTTATGTGGTTGAGAGCACGATATTCGTCCATAAATTGACGATACATTTTACGTAGGTCTGGATGTTTCATTAAACGTTTTTCGAGACTTAAAAATCGTAATTTTGCCATGTCTGATGAGGTACCAAGTGGCGCCGAAGTTTCCGTAACAGGCAAGCGAACAATAAATCTTCCATCAATGTCTCTTGTATGTGTGGTCGCAAAGTGTTTGTCGACGGATCGACTTCAGATCGTTTTGCCTTCGAAGCGAATTCCCATGTCCACCGAGCCTCGAATGTACTTCAGAATGCGTTTGACTGCATTCACATGTGCTGCAGCTAGTTTTTCCAAGTATCGGCTGACACTTCCAACTGCGAAGCTGATATCTGGCCTGATGGCGACTGCCAAATACATCAGACTTTCAACTGCTTCTCGATACGGAAAATCCACTTCCTCATCGGCCTCAAAAAGTCCCAAATTTTGTGAATTGGCCAATGGGATAGACACTGCATTGCAATCCGTCATGTTGAAACGATCGATGACTTTTCTTGCGTAGCCTTGTTGATTTACGTGAATCGATCAGTCCGATCGCCGATCAATTTTAAGTCCCAGAAAATAATTCAACTCGAAATCCTTTTTTCTTAAACATACCATTTTTCTGGCCGCAGACGAAAATACACGGATCCGATTCACTTGCTCTGAATCCAAAATTGTGGACAAAAGCAGTGAATCTTTTGTTCCAACAGCGTGACGCCTCTTGCAGGCCATACAAGCTTTTGGATAGTTTGCACACATTTTCGCTTCCATCGTTATATCCAATCGGCTGGCTCATGTATACATTTTCTTCTAAATTTCCATTTAGAAATGCCGTTTTGACGTCAAATTGTTTCAACATCATTTGCTTCGCCGCTGTCAATGCCAGGATCACTCTGATCGATGTAAACTTTACCACTGCGAATCGTACTCTTCGTCCATTACACGCCCCCACTGTTTGCGATCACTTGATTATATCGCTTGCTTGTATGTCTTCGGCTCTTCGCTAATTGGCAACATTGCACTGTGTTGCGTCGATGCAAAAAATATTAGACGCTTCGCTGCCGTGATGGTGCTCCGATTGCGCAATCGTCGATTGACAACATTTCTATTATCAAGATCGCATATTGTGCCATGCGGTTCACAATGTTCTGGCATAATGAAATCGTCTGCGTCTCCATCATCTGCGCTCTCATCACTTGCGTTTGTCTTTTCCTCATTCGCACCGGCCTTTTCTTCAGCCGATGTCGAGCGTTGCCACGGATTCCTCCAACAAAAATACCACGTCGCATGATATAACTTTTCCTGTCTTTAGATTCCATGCTCGATATGCCTTGGAACGACTGTGGTATCCAACGAAGATACATTTGGTGGCCTTCGGGCCGAGTTTCTGTCGCTTCTCCTTTGGAATGTGCACGAAGACTTCCGAACCAAAAATTCGCAAATGGTCAATCTTTGCTTCTTTGTTGTGCCACAATTTATACGGTGTTTTTCCGACGATGGTGCTTGTTCCAGTTCGATCTAGCACATGGACTGCTAAATTCACCGCCTCGGCCCAAAACTTATTTTCCAGTTGCTTCGCCTGAAGCATCGTTCTCGCTGATTCGACGATCGTCCGCAATTTCTCGCTCAGCACACCAGTTTTTCTCAGGTGTGTACGGCACAGTTCGTTGGTGATGACAAGACCTGACAAGACGAAGTTTGTGCTTATCGTCCATGATCTGTCACCTTTCCCGATGAAAATAGATTTACATGCAAGTCCAATCGTTGCCATTGAAAGCACGAATACTGATGTCGCCTTTGTCTCGAGCCAAGATTCTATCACCATTGCCGATTTTCACCGATTCAGATATTTCCGTGAAGTTTTCAAAATAATCATGTTGGTGACTCATGTGATTCGTCGCTCCTGAATCCAAAATCTAGGCGTTCCTGTCACCACTTGCTTCCGTGTGACAAATGAAAGCATCCAGAGAAGTGTCTTCTTGCTTTTTGTCCGAGTGTTCTTCTTTTCTGGGCAGTCCCGCTTCCAATGGCCGCCTTTTCGCCACTTAAAGCATTTGCCTTTCGGCTTGTTTTATTCGCCGCTTCGTTGTTGTTGTTCGACGAATTTCCCTTTTTGTTGTTGTTGCCCTTCTTTGGAAAAGTTCACTTGGCCATCAGCGCTTCCACCTCCTCGACCTGGCTCTGTGACTTGAGACGCATTTCTTCCGCCATCAAACGCGCTTTCAGATTTGTTAGTGTTCGATCGGCAGCCCTTGCAGACTCCCATGCGTTATTGAAATTATTGTATTCGACAGGCATTGTATTCAAAATTTTCGAAATTATCATCGAGTTAGATGTGGTCTCCTTCTGATCTCGCAACTACTGTACAATTTCTATTAATTTTGATATGAAAGTCGCCATCCTTCTTGAAGTTGCAATACTTTTTTGCAGAAAATAAGTATTACTCGCCGACCTTTGCTCATACGTGCTTGTGAGCACCGTCCACATTTCACCTGCTGCCTCACATTCCATGATTAGCCGTACTGACTGTTTTCCGCATGTAGTTGCAATTGTCCGCCTTGCTTTTGCGTCTGCCCTTTTCCAAGTCACAATTTCCGTCGCATAATTTGTACTCGCAACAGTTGGTTTATCGATTGTGCCATCGACGTAGTCGAGAAATTCAGCTGCTTCCAAGATTTGACACATCTGAAATTTCCACATCGGCAAATTTTGAACGCCCTCCATTTTTTCAACGCTGACACGTTCACCTTCCATTTTGTTTCAATTGTGCTCACCGGCCTCGAAAAAACAGAAAATAATGTTTTTTTTGTTCTGAAATGTTCCACTTGACTCAACAACATGACTGCTTGACCGCTGTGCTGTTCCGCACAATACCACAAGTAACTTTCCACTCGAAATCGCACTAAATTGATGCACTGAATTTTATTTCGAAATTTGCTATTTTTCCTTTTATCACTTTTATTTTGCAGTTTCCCGTGATGTGGGCTTCATAGCCAATTGAGATTATTCTGATCGCAAAGTACTTCCACTGGGGAAAAATAAAAACACTTGAACTATTTTTGAGAACGAATTTGCACGTCCTATTTATAATGAATTTAATTGTGAAGCGACTCTGACAGTTAGCTTACACAGCCGAGCCAAAAGTTCTGTGTATCTGTGTGAGTGTCGACTTGAACAGAATATTCAAGCAAGAGCGAAGTATCAAATCCAATATAATGCCGTAAGTACCAAACTGTCAGATGAGCTTGGAGCGCTATGAATTTTCCCCGACATTATCCAGCCAAATTGCGTATTTTGTAGGACTGAAAGATGATTAGCCAATTTGATTTAACCTACCGATAATAACTCAAAGTACATTGAAGCGCCAATGAGCAGGTCAATCTGCTGTGGAGTGCCGAAGTCCGGATCAGCCAACTGCAGATTTGCAGGGATGTTAATATCAGATCTACTGAATGGCACGCTTGGTTGACAATCTGTTATTTTAGGCAAAATCATACAATTGAGATTTGCTGAGAAATTGCTAGTTCGAGGTTTGACGAGAACTGTTGTGCTTTGATTTGCTGGTACTGATGTAGCACCAATTCTGGAGATGATATTGGTCGTGCTGTTTAATCATAAGTCAAGACGTGTCGCTAGTGCTGTGGTCATGAAATTCAACTGTGACCCAGAGTCCAAAACAGCACGGACGATACATGGAGTTTCAAATTTATCATACAGAATGACTAGAGTTGTAGAAAGTATATGATGTATGACGACCTTCGTGATGGCAATGTTACGGTTGATGAAACTGAAGTCATTGCCATCATCGATTTTGAAGTAGGCTGTAGAGCTGTCATTGCTGCCTCTTGGGAACTTCTAGCGCCTTGAATAGTTTACACTTGAATATGTAGTGACTATTAGCGTTGCAAAATGTGCAGGCCGGTGACAAAATTTTCGTTGAGAACGAGTAGAACGATGGATTGAGTTTTGAGGGTTGGCTGGCTGCCGATAATTGCGGTTGGTTTGTTTTCTCTGCAATTTAATGTATCTTGTAATGATGAATTTTTTGACGACATCATATGAAGCAATAGTTGAGGTTGGTGTGTGTACCTCGTATCTGCATCAAATTTCGAGACAATTAGATATACTAAAAAGTCGTCGCAATTCTCTATACATCTCTGAAGGTGGGCTAGATACCGAATGTACGAATTAAAATGGTTGACAAGCTCCATCAACCGCTTAGGGCACGCCTTATCCAAAGGCCTAAATGTGAAAAGAGCCTTCATATGTTCTTTAGTGATTCTTTTCGATCGAAAAGCAATTGTCGCGCCACCGAATAATTTTCACCAACAACATCCATATTGTCTAGGATGGTTTTGGCTGTCCCTGATAGTGGGTTGGTTAGTAGTTTAGGTAGCTGCGTAGATATTGAAATTTAGTGATATCGGCCAAATTTTGATTGTTGTGCACAAGACCATCAAAAGAATTTATGAAATCAGTCCATTTCATCAAATCATCAGAAAATATATCCAGAACAATTTCAGGAAGCCTAGGTGCTTGAATCGGAAGGGCAGGATTTACTGATGCTTGAGTTTCAGGTTTGATCTTTGGCGGTCTTTCTCCTCGAATCGCGTTTGAAATTTTACAAAATTCTTGTAGCTATCGTTGAGCTCACTTAATTGCCACTGATATAGGAATTGATGATGATCGATGTACTTAATTGTTCCTTATGAAATTTGACCACAATTTTGATATTTTTGTTCTGTATTTCGATACAACCTTTTAATCGACGATCACCAGCCATGATGTATTTAGCAGCGAACAATCACAAAATATTATTCAGTCTCGTAACTAATCCCGTTAAAATTTGTTTGTAGAATAATGATGTTCCGTTGTCAGACAAACTTCACATGCACTTTCCACAAAATAATTCACAACACAAAGTATCACGAAATTTCTTCAAAAATGTGTATGCCACTTCTGAAACCAAAATGTGACCAGCAAATTTTGTTGACAATAAATGGATTGTTGCACGACTTGGGCCACAAAAACCCAGTAAGGGCATTTTCCTGTTCGTCTTCAACGAAAAACGGCCCAATGATGCCACCAGCCCATAAATCACACCAAACAGTGACTCCTGGAGGATGAACTTCTGCTTCGTGAATACCACGAGGATTCGCCGCTCCTCAAATTCGACAATTTTGCTTATTAAAATAAGGCATTAAGATGAAAATGAGCTTCGTCGCTAAAGATGATCGATCGTTCGAGCATCCAATTAACAAAACGACGACGATTTAAATGGTCTGGTGGTTTCAATTTTTGAGTTAGTTGAATTTTGTATGGATGCCTGGTTGATGTGCTTGGTTCATTACGAACACTTTCACTAACAGCTGCCACTGCATCACGAGTACGAACTGGATGAACATGTTGATATGGTCTACGACCTCCCACTGAATCAGTTTCTTCAAAACGATCAATTAGTTTGCCAATTACACGCTCAGTAGGACGTCCATGTCGACCAAAACTCTCACGTAATTTACGCGTTGTGTTGTTAGCGAATAATTTTTTAGTACAGATAACATTAAGTACTAAAATTCATCGATTGAAAAAAGGACCAACAGATGGCTCACCCGTTATTTGTATTGCGTGAAATTGTGAAGTGTGTGAAATTAAAGTGAGGACAATGTCCGTTAAGTCTAAACTTGATCACGCATGTGCAGTATGTGTAACCTATGTACATGGAAAATATAAATTATTTATGTTAATTTATACAAGATCGTATTATGTGTAGTAGATACATATGTAAATAAGATTTTTTCAACAACATGAGACGCGCGTCACACAATTTCCGGAATTGTTGGAATTTGTTCAATAAAATGAAAAGCATCATGCTGCATAATTAAAAACAAATGTACGTACCTACGTTTGTTGTTTAAAATGCGTATCATCATCTTCTAGTTAATTCATTTTAATTACATAACTCACTTAAGTATATTTATACGAGTATATCTTACCTCGATTGCACAATTAATTCAAGGGTACATGTATAAGACAAAATAATTAAAATTAAATCGTTACAGTACCATCGTTGTATTTGGATTAATTTTCTGTGTAATTAAATTTAGGTCAAAATGGTGCAAATTGTTGATGTTTTGTAAACGCAGATTATATTTTATATTGGGTAAAGTTGAAACCAGGCCAGCAAACAACCGAAACCAATTAAAATACCCTGAACTCATTTATGGTCGGATCGTTTGGGGAACACAGTAGTTACGCGCCTTGTAGCAGCCAAAACGTAGGTGTTGCCGATTAATCAGTTGAGCATATCCCGGTTTAAGATTAACGGTGCTTTCTTGCGGTGCTTATACCGTGCAAACTTCAGCCAAATTTATAAACCTGCCGTCAACTTTGATGTCGATACCACTGTTGGATAACACATTTTATCTAATCTTTACCAAAGCTGATAAACAATTAATCTCCCAGCTTAAGATACCAGAATCTGGTAAGGTCATGACGATCCACGAAGCACAAGGATTAACATAACCAAATGTGATATAATAAGAATCAATTCTCAACCACTTGAGCTGTTCGATCATTTAGATATTTGTCACTAGTGGCTAATGATAGACTACACTCACTTTTAATGAGAGCCCGAACCTACACTACTACTCAAAAGGTAAATCAACCCATAAAATCCAACAAAAGTTTGGTTTATGAGAAATATATAATTTACTATCAAAACGTCAACAAAATGGCATCAAAAGCATCTAAGTTTTATAACTTCGTTTTAAAATCAAACTACCTAATCTATGTAATTTGTGAAACTTCATTAAAACCCGGAATAATGAGCAGTGAATTTTTTGGCCATGATTACGTTGTCTACAGATGCAATCGGTCTCTCGAAACGAGCTCAAAGAAATCGGGTGGTGGCGTACAATAGCAGTACATTCTAAACTCTGGAATGCTCCAGTAACTTTAGCCCCATCGAGATTCGAACAAAACCAATCTATTCATCTACGCAGCAAACTCGTCAGATTTAGTTCTTGTGCTTGGTGATTTTAGCCTTCCAAATATAATATGGAATCTGGACCCGGAACTAAATTGTATTTTTTCAAACATTATAACAACAGATGCTGAATCTTTATTTGTGGACGCCATGCTTGGTTATAATTTGAACCAGATAAGCACAATTGCTAATATTCGTGATAGATTACTGGATCTTGTCTTCAACAACGACATTGACACTTTCAAAATTTCAGAATCCGTGTTACCTTTTGTAATTAACGATATCAATCACAAGTCTTTAGATATTGTATTTGACTCAACTAATTTAATGGCGAGTTCGGAACGCCTACAACCAATCAAATACAACTTCAAAAAAACAAACCGTGCGGGGCTATAACGTTACCTATAAATCCATCAACTGGAAAATGTTGATAAATTTAATGACATTATGCAGCAAGACTTCGAACTTTATGTGCGTATGTGCTGTCAATCACAAAATGCTCACCCTAAGTGGTTCGATGATAGACAAGTTAACTTAAATAATCGGAAATCGAAGCGTATGCCAAAATGTTGAAAAGCGGGTTAGAAGCGGACGAAACAATGTCTCTACAACATAGTAAGGAATTTGAAATTTATACTTCAATTCGAAATACAGGTCGTATCTCGATCAAATTCAAGGAAAAATGAAAGTAAATCCAAAACAATTTTGGAAATACTTTAGGAATAAACGCGAAATTGACGGATACCCTGCAAATATGACCTATAACACCAGCTCCTCAAATTCCAAAGATATAGCTAATATGTTCGCGATGTTTTTCCAATCAGTCTATAAACCAAGCGTTACTAGTGGATGGTACGAACAACCCAGCAATAACAACGTATCAATAACTCCTCCTGTTATATATGAGGATCACATTTGGTCGGCTTTAAAGGGATTTGGAGACGGTTGTGGTCTTGACAATATACCCTCTTCTATTCTGAAGAAGTGCGCTGACATTTTAGCAATTCTATTATGTTACCTATTCAACCACTCCTTAAGCACCGGGGTGTTTCCCGAAAAATGAAAAATTTCAAAAATTACACCAATTTTTAAATCGAGCAAACGAGATGACGTTACATGCTACAGAGGAATATCAACTACAGCATCAATTCCAAAATTGTTTGAATTAGTTTTATGCAACAACTTTAAATCCACAATTGCACGTCATATACCAATAAACCAGCATGGGTTTATGCCTGGCCGATCCACATCAACTAATCTGGTTGAATTCACCAGTAAAATAATTAATGAGATAGAAAACCATCATCAGGTTGAAGTAGCGTACACGGGTTTCAGTAAAGCATTTGATTCCAGCTGCCATCAGAAAGCCCTTCGGAGTTGATTCGCATTTGGGTTTTCACTCGATTACATAAATTGGTCCAAGTCAATCGGTTCTATCAAACCGGTGACAATTTGTTATAATGGGAAATGAGAAATCAAACGTTATTAAAGTTACGTCTGGTGTTTCCCAAGGATCCGACATCGGGCCACGGAAATTTATTGTTTTCATAGATCAAATAATCGAGATAATCAAAAACTCAAACGTGCTCATATTTGCTGATGACGTGAAATTTTTTCGAACTGTTAATGGAATGCTAGATACGAAGAAACTTCAAGAAGACATCGATAGATTAAGTGAGTGGTGTGATCGAAACTCGCTTTACTTAAATATTAAGAAATGCAAAATCATGTCTTTCCATCGTAAGAGAAATTCGCTTCAATAGGTATATTGAAAATGGTATTGGACAGATGAAGATGGACAGATGAATTTAAAGATATTCAAACCTTATGTTCACTCTATCTCGCTTCCGTTCGATCTCAACTGGAATACGCTGTACCGGTCCGGAACCCATACCATGCTGTACACAGTAAAAGAATTGAAAGCAGTCAAAAGAAGTTTCTGATTTTCTTGTTAAAGAAAAGTGACTGGGATTACGACCACAATTTATCATTCCATGAAAATGTGGCTCGATTACCTCCGTACTCGCAGCAAGATGCACGGATTACAAAATATGCTTGCTTGAAAATAGACGACTTCTCTTGGGCGCGGCTTTTATTGGTAAGGTTTTGGAAAACTTATCAATTCATGTGCATTGCAGAATATTTCGAAACCATTAGTTTTAGCACTAGAACACGGCGTCGGTACGAAATCCCGCATTACAAAAGGCCGAATTATCAAAATCGCGACCAAAAAAAATCCCGACTTTCGAAATCCCGATTTTACAGAAACCGCGGGATTTTTTTATAAATATTAAAATATTAAATTTTCGTTTTTTTATCTTCATTTTTATTAAGAACTCGGTCTTTTTTGTTTTTTGGCCGATTTTGGTCAAATTTGGATTATCGAATATAATTTGCATTTTAATGTGAATTTTTGGAATTGGGCCTGCTCAATTGAACTTAACCATTCCTCAACTAATAGTTGTAAAACTTAATTTACAAAATTGGATTTGTATAAATATGTTCTTTTAGTAAAATTTATTTTTGGTCGCCCTGAAAAGAACGATTGGGTTTTTGATGAAATATTTATGTATATTATTAATTATATGAGCAATATTTTTAAATAATTAACTTTATCAGTATTGTTTTTATTTTAACATTTAAAATTTTGCTACTCCTTTCCACATTTTTTTTAGTGGGGCGCGTTCACCAGCTCTTCCACTTCTCAATGCGTGTTTTGCATATCAGCATCTCCTTTGCTAATTCTTCGATTAATTTATAGACCCCAGCGTGAGGTCTTCCTACTATTATTTTTAGTAGGGCGTGCCAGGACTCAACCGAGTTCTAATGAAATTTTCTCCATGGTTCTGGAATATAGTCCAGAACTCTGGACTGTATTGGGGTCTAACTTGGTATCCATGAACACACCTTATATAATTAGTTTGGAACCATATTGCAATTCGCTTCGCGTCTGGATCAAATTCTATTTTGATCGCGTCAAAATACTCGGAAAACTCTTCAGCAGGTACGAATGCTAAGCTTTTCAACATACGAACATTTGCATGTTAAAAGATTCGTCGTTTCCAAATTTAACCTGCAGGTGTTCAGATTTTACTTTCCGCCATAATATTTGGCCGAAATGGAAAAGGCATCCTATGTATTCAGCCAACGGAAAATATATTTTAGCCGCAACCACGCTTCATTTTTCAAAATTTGACACAATTCTCTTTCTCACATGAGATGTTCCAATTACAAGCAATTTTACAAAGCTCAAAAAATATCTCCGAGTAAGCTTCTGTTGATTTTGAGCTCATTATACAAAATAATAAACGTCGGGATTTTTAAAGTCGGGATTTTGATTTCGGGATTTTGATTTCGGGATTTTGAAATGCTGGCAAACGACCCCAACCCCTAGAACACCATTCCACAAGCTATGGAGAAAATAACTCCATTAATAGGTTGTCCAAATCTTTCAACATCGTCGACGACCTATTTCACTTTAATTTATCAAAGGACAAGTTCAAAAATATACTTAACAATTATTTTTTAAATTTTTAATTGTTAAATCAAGATTTGATTTATATTTTTGTGTTTTAAAGTTCTTTAAAGTGCACTAGCCCGAACTATTGAAGAAACTACGTTATTAAGCGATTACAAAATAATTCTAGATTATCAGCGGGATTGACCGCAATGTCTGATGAAATCAAGTGAATTTGGACCACCACAGTTAGTATATCATATGGTGCAAATTAAAAAGCTAAAATCGTAACTTTGCCTTTCAAGGTATCTGAAACGTTCCTGAAGATGTCACGAATATATGCTCCAGTTTTTTGTTAAATGCCAAGAATATTCTAATTTATGATTCGGTTTCTCGTAATTGACGAGCGTCCGAGAGTCATAGAAGTTTCACAACATGCGCCAATCCGATATGGAAGAGGCATCTTGGATGATAATTCAATTCGAATAGGCTATTTAGTCTGATGAAGACATACAAAAATTGACCAAGGGTCTTCCACTTCACAAATCCAGCAAACCCATTCCACATATCTAGGCATCAGTGACACCGTATAACACGGTGCAAAGCAATCGGAACTCAACTTTATGTTCTGGTTGTTTAGCGTTTTATTAGTCTAAAGATAGCTTTGATTATTTGCGCCGTTATCAAGTCGCATCTATGGGCTTCTTTATCTTTGAGGTATTTTACTTCTTGTTTGATTTCTTTCAGAGTAACTGGTGTGGTGGCTCTCCACAAGGAATAGCCCGTGTCAAGTTTACCTGGTATAGGTTATTAAGGAAGCTAGCAACAGGCTCAATTTTAATCTGCTTTATAAGTAGTTTAAGTTTGTTCACAAGCTGTTTAGGATTATTTTGTCTTCAGAGGCTCTAGTTCTCTGCCAAGCTGTGAGAGCTCTTCGTTTTTAGTTAACCAACTCTCACTTCAACTGGTTAGTATATACTTTTTGTAATGTTCTTAACTGATCAACTCATCTTCAATGAGGCTTTCCAGTTCTTCTTCTAGCATGTAAACGTTCGAGATTTGCACCTGTAGAATGACGCTTTCTTCGACTAGTTGCCTAAAGTGTTCCAAGTTTGTTTTGTTATTTGTTAGTCTTGGAGGGGTTTGCTTTATTTATTACCGTAGCACAAGCTGGAGAATGGTATGATGATAGCCCTTCTTTATTTTAGGCTGCTAAGAAATTAGGTGTAGATAGGCCATAGCAGGCTGGCTTTATACTGGAGTGAAACTCACATTTTAATGTGAAACGGGTTAAACCTTAGCTACCGCTAAAGCCAACCCAGTTTCACAGAATTGCCATTATCTGCCTGGCACCCCATGCTTTTTAGGAAATGCGTATTATTGGGATAGGTCAGTAACAGAATTGAATAAAATTCTGTTACAGCGTGGGAAAACCCAATCGGTGAGATGAAAAGAGATCTCATGCTCTATTTAGAAGGGACGTGGTTTAGGAATTCAGTCTTTAGATAGCATAACGTGGCGGACGCCCTACACCCTGAGATAGTCTCAAAACTGGGCCCTTAACCATTATTACTACCTTATTACCTAGTTCTCTAGATTAACTATTACTAACTAACATTAATTATTCCTAACAGCTAACCCTTCTCCTACGAACCAACATGTTGGAAGATTGCGCGTATTGTGCCGTTGTTGACTCCCTTGCAACTGATAGATTAATTTGCTTAGCCCGCGGCGTCTCCAATGTTTGCCAATTCACAAGGCTGCTGGTCTCCCAGCACTGTGTATATGACATTTTGCAATCGTGACCTCACGCGCAAAACTCGATATAACTGGACCCAATGATGTTCATAATCGGAGACGCGTACATTTTCAGACGTCCACAGGCGCAAATTCTCCAACTGTTCCTGGAGCCGTTGTGGTGTTATCACCTGCGTATTTATATGCCCCTGATGCACGTCAATCATTACGCCTATTGAAGCCTCTTACATGTCCTTAAAATAAGTTGATATTTATGGAGAATTGCAAGGCTGCATCAATAAAGTCACTATGTTGATGAAGCGCCAAAATATCCTGTTGGATTGCTAGGTACTGGTTCGTTATTTGTTCATGCTGTCTACGAATAAAATTTGATTTTGTCCCGGCCTGCAGTTCTGTTATTTGTGTTGCATACATATCTGCGTCTCTCTGATCCATCACTCCAAACAGATCACTCATCAAAGTAACCATAAACTCGAAAGGTGCTCGCCTCTTCCTGCTGGAGTCTGCATCAAAATTCCACACCCTTGGACCGTGTGACTCAGGTTGTCGATCTGATTTCCATTTCTTTGCCTCCAGTCACTTGCAGTACACCATGCGGCTAGCTGGAACACTGTTTACTAATGCGATCCTACTCATACCAATAGGTGGTTAGCTTATAATGCAGAATAAGTTTCCAACTTTCGTGGGTTAGATACGCTAACATAATTTGTTCCATAAAGATACCCGGTTGTTCGGTATGTGGTTCGAAAATTGCCTCTCCAGCAGTCAGGCGGCAGACTAAGCAAACTGCCCCATAACCAAATCCTAATCCATTCCATGTTATATTGATTCTTTAGTTCTTTAGAAAGAGGGAGCAAAACTCTAACCTAATTTCAGTCATAATAACAAAAATGTCTAAGGTACTTAGCCTAATGGATGCCGCTATCTCAAACAAATTCCACTCAAAAAGGAATGTTATAGTTTGCGTTAACCTCATATTTCCCTAGTCCTAACTTATGTTCCTTTATCTAACGATGCTGATATATTCATAATACCGCGCGCGATATACCAGCCCTCACTTTACCATTACATCATCTATGTAAATGCCCTACTATACGTAGATGGTCTTCCAATTCCGGTCGGATCGTTTGGGGAACACAGTAGTTACGCGACTTGTAGCAGCCAAAACGTAGGTGTTGCCGATTAATCCGTTGAGCATATCCCGGTTTAAGATTAACGGTGCTTTCTTGCGGTGCTTATACCGTGCAAACTTCAGCCAAATTTATAAACCTGCCGTCAACTTTGATGTCGATACCACTGTTGGATAACACATTTTATCTAATCTTTACCAAAGCTGATAAACAATTAATCTCCCAGCTTAAGATACCAGAATCTGGTAAGGTCATGACGATCCACGAAGCACAAGGATTAACATAACCAAATGTGATATAATAAGAATCAATTCTCAACCACTTGAGCTGTTCGATCATTTAGATATTTGTCACTAGTGGCTAATGATAGACTACACTCACTTTTAATGAGAGCCCGAACCTACACTACTACTCAAAAGGTAAATCAACCCATAAAATCCAACAAAAGTTTGGCTTATGAGAAATATATAATTTACTATCAAAACGTCAACAAAATGGCATCAAAAGCATCTAAGTTTTATAACTTCGTTTTAAAATCAAACTACCTAATCTATGTAATTTGTGAAACTTCATTAAAACCCGGAATAATGAGCAGTGAATTTTTTGGCCATGATTACGTTGTCTACAGATGCGATCGGTCTCTCGAAACGAGCTCAAAGAAATAGGGTGGTGGCGTACTGATAGCAGTACATTCTAAACTCTGGAATGCTCCAGTAACTTTAGCCCCATCGAGAGTCGAACAAATTGGTGTAAAAATTAAAATTTACCAAACCAATCAGTTCATTTACGCAGCATATATACCACCTCAATCAAATAGTGATCATTATGCAACTCGCATCGATGCGATTGATGAAGTTATTAATACAGCAAACTCGTCAGATTTAGTTCTTGTGCTTGGTGATTTTAACCTTCCAAATATAATATGGAATCTGGACCTGGAACTAAATTGTATTTTTCCAAACATTATAACAACAGATGCTGAATCTTTATTTGTGGACGCCATGCTTGGTTATAATTTGAACCAGATAAGCACAATTACTAATAATCGTGATAGATTACTGGATCTTGTCTTACAAAATTCAGGTGGGTCGGTATCATAGATACGAACGCTACTTGCAGAGTCTTCAAAATCAATCTTTTAAGAGGCTTTGCGCTTGCCCCGTCCCTTCATTATGCAGAATATTGCCTTAGTTGAAGAACATGTTATCCAAAAATTACAAAAATTTATCGATTCTTACCTTCAATCGGTACAATATACACAACTGCACTATGCAAAAATCTTCGATCGACTGATCTGACACAGTACATTTTTTTTAACAACTTTATTGATATGGCTACTACAATCTTAAACATTATTAATTCATTAGTAAGGTTGACATTAGTACTTATGAGATAAGCATAAACTTGTGTGGGTCTGCTGGACCAGTGTCCAGTTCCCTTGGTTTATAATTTTCATACGGTTAGCTCATGTGGTTTGATTCGTTTGAGCCGCCTTACTTCGTTTGTACTGTCCAGTAGTTGTACGGCCTCAAGATTGGTGTGGGTAAGAAGTCTCTTCTCATGTTTTATGGCACATTCGCGGATAACGTCGTCTATCAATTGTATTTCTAAATTATTGTGGATTTCCTTGTTAGTCACAAATCGGTAGGCGTTGGTGACCATTTGAAGAAATTTATTTTGGCTTCGTTGTATAATGTCTCTATTGGATTTATGTGTACAACCCCATAGCTGCGCACCATACATCCATATTGGTTTGAAGATAGTCTGGTATACCAGTCTTTTGCAATACAGGTTCATTTTGGAATGGTGTCCAATTAACCAGTACATTTGACGTTGTTTCAATCGTATCTGTTCAGCTTTTTGTCTCACGTGATGTTTCCAGTTGAGCCTGGAATCTAAATGTAGACTAAGGTATTTTGCCGATTCAGCCTGCGGCACTTGCACTCCTTTGAGGTGTATATGAAGAGTGTTATTTTTATGTCGGAGCGTAAATGTCACATATGTTGATTTGAGCTCATTCAGTGCGATTTTCCAGTCAATTGTCCATTTAGTAACGTTGCCCATTGCTCGTTGAAGATTTTCCACTGCTCTTGGTTGAGATTCGCCTACTGACATAATTACAGTGTCGTCAGCGAACGTGCCGATGAATGTTTTATTCGTTGTAGGTATGTCCGCAGTATAAAGAAGGTAGAGGAGGGGACCCAATACGCTTCCCTGCGGAACTCCCGCAATCGCTGGATAAAAGTCTGAACATGTTTCTTCATGAATGACTCTGAATTGGCGATCAGAGAGCTATGATTCAAGCAGCTGGCAATAGTTTTGTGGTAAAATTTTGCTCATTTTGAATGTCAATCCCTCATGCCAAACCCTATCGAAGGCCTGGGATACATCCAGAAATACGGCGGGGCAATATTTCTTTTCTTCTAACGCTTTCTCTATTACCGCAGTTATTCGATGGACTTGATCTATGGTGGAGTGGTTATTCCTGAATCCAAATTGGAAATCAGGAACGTTTACCATTGGCTTTAGACGTTTTAGTAGCAGTTTCTCGAACAGCTTTGATAAGGTCGGGAGCAGTAAGATTGGTCTGTATGATGTTACTTCTTCATCTGGTTTACCTGGTTTCTTTAGCATAATTATTTGGGCCATTTTGAAGCATTTGGGTACATACTTCAATCTCATACAGGCATCAAATAAGTATGTGATCAAGATGATTGCTTTACGTGGAAGTTCCTTGAATAGACCCGGTGATATTTCATCAATTCCTGGTGCTTTTTTATGATTAAGATTTTTGTCGATTTCTTTAGCAATTTCCATTGGCGTGACCCTTTTAAAGTCCTGATTTGGTTGATAAACAGGTGTTACATCAATGTTGGATTGAATGTCATGGGGTTGGAACACTGCTGCTAGGTGTTGAGCAAAGAGCTCCGCTTTTTCTTTGTCTTGTCGAACCCAACTGCCTTGAGCATTCCTTAAAGGTGGTACTCGAACTACAGGTCGTTTAAATCTTCTGGTTGCTTTCCATAACGAGTAGTCTTTATCCATTTCTGGACCTAGCCCGCTTAAGTAGTTATCGAGGCAATTTTGTTTGAAATTTTTGATTAGTCTATTGACTTTGTTACTTATTCGATTAAAAGTTGTCTTGTCAGCGAGATTTCTGGTGAGGTGCCATATTCTCCTCGCCCTTCTTCTTGCCTTGATTTGTTCCCTGATTTCAGCCGGGTATTTGACTTCAATCTCCGCTTTGTCCTTTGATTCAGGAGTAGCTAGTCTGGCAGCCATTCGAGTGTATTCAATAAAATTGTTTGTTTGTTGTTCCAATTCTTCATTGCTTTTGATACTAACTTTTAATTCAACCAGCTCTTCCAATTTTTCTCTGAAGATGTCCCAATCCGTGAATCTATTAGTAAGGTTTTGCTTTTTCTGTTTCTTTATTACTGTAGCGCTTACTGACAACAGTACAGGAATGTGGTCAGATGTTAGGTCGTTAATTCCTTCGACTCTAGTGTAACTTAGAGGAATACCTTTTATGATGAAGAAATCCAGTAGATCTGGTATTTTTCCTGCATCCGTTGGCCAATACGTGGGCCCCCCTGGGGACAGATATTCGCATTTGTTTTTATGAATGACATTGAACAAGGTGCTACCTTTCCCAGGAGAAATAAGCCTGGAACCTCAAGCTGTATGTTTTATATTGTAGTCCCCTCCAATAATAAATCTTGGACCGAGCTTATTGAAGACGTTATTAAATTGTAACTTCGTTGGTGTATGCCGTGGAGGACAGTACGCTGCTGCAATATTTAGAGCTGCGCCATTATATTGGATTGAGATAACAGTTGCTTGCAAATAGTTTTCACGAATATTCTCTTGTCGATTGTGTTTGATATTATTTTTGATTAGTACAGCTGAACCACCTCTAGCTCTTTCACTAGGATGGGTTGTCCAGTAGGAATTAAAACCCCTTATTCTGATAAAGCTTTTGTTGGAGAGTTAGTGAGCTCGTTGGTTGAGCCCATTAGCGTTCCAAGCTACAATGCGTAGGAGCGAGTTAACCATTTGTGAGTATGCTGACTTTTTTGCTTGGTGGATAGATATAGGTTTCCAGTTTTGCCACCCTCCCTGCTAAATGACCAAATGACTGTTGAATTTGGCTAAGCATTTTAATAATTTCAGTGTTATTTGACTCGTTGGCGATTTGCGCATAGGATAATCCAACTGTGGATGGTGTGATTGTTGTTTGTGGTTTAGCAACTTTGGTTTGTAATCGCTGCACTGCGCTTGTTCTGTTATTCTGTTGACTTTTAATTTTGTTCTGATATACACGGCATCCTTTATAATTTGCAGTATGCCCTTGTTGTTGACAAAGAGCACAAGAAGGCGCGATATCTAGCGTTTTCTTGCATTTTGTCGTGTGATGATTTTCCGCGCATTTAACGCATTTGGTTTGACGATAGCAAAAGCTCTTGGTATGTCCAAGTTGTTGACAATTCGTACATTGTGGAATTCCCCTTGTCTTGTTAGGTGGCTCAATTTTAACTATACAGTACGCAACTTTCTTGATATTGTATACTTCTTCATTGTTGTCTTTTTGTTTTAAGTCGATGTAAAACAATGGAAAGTGTTTCCTGACTTTTACACCATCAATTGTGACCATTTTGTATATGTTGGTAATACCTGCAACTTCATGTCCCATTTTTTCTAAGTCTGCTTTAATTTCATCGTGACTAATAGAAGAAGGTAAGTCTCTGATAACCACTCTATAGGCCTTTTCACTCTTCAGCTGGTAGGTGTGATATTGAATATTTTCTAGTTGGTTGCTAGATTCATTTTTTAATTCTTCCAGTAATTTTTTGACATTTCTGTAATCATTTTCATTTTGAAAGGTAATTCTAGTGTCACTATTTGAGAGCGCCTTAAAATTAGTTGATTCACTAGTGGTTTTTATTATTTTTCGTCGAAAAAGTTCGAAATTGTTGATATTGCTCACATTAATGGGTGGAGGCAGTGGTATTTTTGGGTTTTTCTGTTCAGTGTTACTGTTCACACTTTGTGTATTATTTTTTGAGGGATTTTTCGTTTTTGTGCGCCTACGTTTCTTAGGATTTCTGTTATTAGCTCTGGAAAGTTCTTCTTCATGTTCTTCCTCATCTATGAAATAATCCTCTATACTCAGAGCATTAAATCTATTATTCTGTTGAGAGACTGAAAATTGCTGCAGCAACCAGTTGGAATTATTTGAATGATGTTGACTTGTTGATGGCTGAATATGGTTGACAGGCAGGTTGTTAGCTCGTGATGAATTCATTTTTAACCTTTTCTTTTAGTGTAGAGTTTTCTCTCTTAAGTTCAGCAACTTCATTGCTCAGCTGCGCGATTAGTTTCTCCATTTTCTGAAACTTGGATAACAGACACTCGCTGTTTATAATGTTTGTTGATGCACTCGGCATTTGTAATGAAGTTCCTTTTTCAGTAGAGACCGCGTCTGTTGCAGTTACTGTGGACGCAGTCGCTGTTGGCACAGTTGTCTTTAATTTTAGTGTACGTCTACTTACATTTGGAGGTGGTGATCTCAACATTTTCATGCTCTTAGGAAAGTTGTTCCCTTTATTTTCCAAGGGTTGGTTACCTCCAGAATCTATGGTACTAGAATCCGAAGAGTATATGGAGCGGCCCGGTTGATTTGATGCTTCTATAGACGCATCCGTCTCGTTTCCTAATATTATTAGGCTATTACTTTCATCATTATTTTTCATCATAAATTTTTATTTTATTCCCACGAGTAGCACGAAAAATTAACGGTCGCCTATGACAGAGCTCTGCGTTATCATAAGAAGGCTATGGGTTTAAACCGAATGACGCCAAATTCGGAGTTCACATACTAACGACTAAGCACCCTCTTAGCCACGCAGCCATCGGCGTATGTAGTACCACCTTAGCTTTGGTGTGCTATTTTTTGGTCCGCCCCGAGTATTTAATTTCCCCGGTACCTACCATATCTGGCAGGCATTCCCCTATCCGCCACCCGGGGAGGCACCTGATGGGGGTAATAGCAAACCCCACACAGGGGACACAGTACATGAATAATAAATCGTTTTACTTGCTCCAAAATGATTTCAGGGAGTCTCAGAAAAATAAAAATATTGCAATAAAAAAAACTCGTACACAACCGATCGACACAAAAACGTGTCACACACTCCTGTAAACTACCTCGCAACGTAAAAACTCGTATCACAAACCACAACAAAGTCATAGCAATACAAAGTTATAACATTTTGTGTCACATATTTGAGACGTGAGTTTATCCTTAAACTAGCGTGTCACATATAAGTGACGTTGAGTGACGAAAGTGATAACAGTGTGATTTCCAATACATGAATATTTTTGTTATTGCATATCCATGACGATTTTCAGAATTTTGTCATGCCTGACAGAATTTTGTCATTTATGTTATATTTTTAGGTGCAGTGATATCTTGAGCGAAGGATTTTATTTCGTTATTAATTTGATATTTTTGGGAAGATTAACCACATACTTGAAACATTTACCCTTAAGAATATCATTAAACGATTTCTATACCAAGTCACAAACAGTCATAAGAATTTATAAATGGATAAATCATTTCGCATGATAAGGGTAATAAAATTTTTGAATTAATTAAGCTTTTGGAAAAATTCAAATACGATCCAGCAATTTGATGGTCTCCATACATTAAATAATAAATTGTGAAAATTATGTGCAGTCGCCAAGTAATAAGATATGCAAAGAAGGACATACCTACATCATATAAAATTTGATCTTCCTTATAAATTAAACAAAAGAAAACTGCAACATTGACATTTATTAAATAACGCATCGGTTATGTCAAAATTACATATTATGTATTAGTGTAACCGCAATATGCAAATGTCACCCTCTAAAATGAATAAAACTAAAAATTAATCACACGCGGTAGTATAAAAATAATATTATCACACAACGCCGCGGTAGGCATTAACGATTATAACAAACCAACAACAACACCACAACCAAAATTATTTTATTGTTTATGAACTTCTGCGTGTTTTCACCTAAAAACCAAAACCAATCAAAATATTTTACGATCATGATCAACAATTACATAACGTCTCGTTCTCTCTCTCTCTCTCTCTCTCTCGCCCCACATAATGATCATTATGCGGTTGTTGATCATATCAGAATGTCGTTATAAAATTAATACGCGGTTATTTCACATGGCCTTCAACCGATAAAAATCCGCATATTTTGTGACACACATTGACAGTTGTATTTCGTAAAACAAGCATACACATTTTGGAAAAGGCTTAATGAGGTTTTTGGCCCAAAATAAATAACGCAGCGATCGTGCCTCTGTGTAAGATAATCCTTTTGGCATAATTTTAATTGTAAATCTTTTTATTTCTGGTATTAATTTTATTTTTATTTATAGCATTAAACAATAATAAAACTGTCACATTTAATAAAAAATATTAAGTTATTATCGATAAAATATTTTTTATTATTATTGTTAAGTAATCAGTACAAGAACTAACCAATAATTTGTAGTAGACAATAAACAGGCTTTTCACGGGTCGCTCGAAAATAAAAAAAAAGTCGCAGGTGCGCTTGCGTAAAATCATGGAAGACATCTTGTTGTTAGTCTGAAATAGTGTTAAAACTTCAATTAATTTAATTATTTGTCTAATAATTAAAAGATCTTATCTTGTCGTTTCTTTACACATCAATTTATTGAGAATTGAAACCTTATAAATGTACAACTAATTATGTCAGGATCATGGGTGCGTTCAATACCATTGCTTTCAAAAAATATTTGAACTGTACTTTGTAGAAAAATAATAATCTCGAGCCGGACAGTTGTAATTTAACCAGTGCGGAAAGTAAAATTGAAATAGTGAAATAGTGAATTGTTCTAAAAATTATAGGTTTGGGTTTAAATAAAATTCAAACCGGCTTTCAACCGAAGCCAATAAAACCGAACTGAAGACGAAAACAATAAGGGAACCGGAACGATGGATCAAACAGAAGAAATCGTATCAGTACAGTTGACTACACTTGAACAACAGAAACCACCCTTGCAAATGGGAGATAATAAACTGCTGTTCCTTCAAATGAAGGAACGCAAGCAAAGCCCAAGCCGCCAAGTTTGAACAACAAAGTGATAAATTATACATGAAAAATGGGGAAGTAGACCGCCAAGGTGACTAATAATTTGAAGGACACTATTTGATCAATATTCGTTAAACAACAGGATGTCCTACGAACCATGCCATCAAAATCGTTCATCGTTTTCATTCAAATTTAACTGATGGTTAGCGTTACCGATTTTTCAGATTTGAAACGTTTAGTCTCCGATCTTGAAACTTTCGATCATTTTCGAAATAATAGGAAATTTCGTCATGACCTGCGTTTAAATTGGACTAAATTATTGTTTTGTTTTGCTTTAACCGACTTTTGAATTTTAAACAGGTTTCTATGGGGTTGTCCAAATGAGACGCAGGAAAATAAAAAATAATTTTGCATAGACGCCATATTTGATTCTGTTATTTCATATCATTTTGTTAGTTTAATGTTCGCCATTCTTCGGTATGGAGTCGTATTCGATTGAAGACCGCGATAAAGTTATTCAAGAGCACTAATAAAAGATCAAAAAATAAAAAACGCGCTATTCGTGAATATTGCGGTCGCCATAACCATTGGCCGTTTGGTGCATAAATTAGATGCTACGGTTGCTGTGGTGGATGCACCAAAGCCTGGCAGGCCAAAAATTGTTCGCACATCAGATAATATCGCTGTTGTGAGGCAAAGTGTGAAAAATGGATTGGATATTTCAAGGACCAGTTTGTTACGAATTATATACAAGGGCACATGCAACTGGCCAATGTTCTTCGAAAATCGCTTAATTTCGCGTCACGGAAATGTGAATTTGCCTGCAAGGTCATGCGATTTAACGCCATTAGATTACTATTAATGTGGATTTTTGAAAAGCAAAGTGTACGTTGATAGTTCAGCCACAATCCAAGGCCTAAAAAAATCGTCATTGTCGATATAAATGCCATAGAAACGTCCTTATTGTCCTTCTACACTTTCCAAATAAAGTACCCAGCTTGATTCATAAATAAATATTTATAGTTTTAGTTTGTGTCTCTTTTCATGTGCCTCAATTGAAAATTCCTTTACTTCTATATTTTGTCATATCAAATCCTATAAAACCATATCAAATCATATCAGACTATTTCAAATCATCTCAAATCGTATCAAACCATATCAAATCATATTAAGTCATACCAAATCATATCAAATAATATATAAACATAACAGAACATACCAAAACATATCAAATCATATCAAACCATATTAAATCATATCAAATCACATCAAATCATATAAAGTCCGATCAAATTATATCAAATCATACCAAAACTTATCAAATCATATCATATCATGACAAACAATATCAAATCAAAGCAAATCATATCAAATCATACCGAAACATAATATCAAATCATATCAAATCAAATCAAATCATATCAAATCATATCAAATCATACCAAATCATATCAAATCATATCAAAACATATCAAATCATATCAAATCATATCAAATCATATCAAATCATATCAAATCATATCAAATCATATCAAATCATATCAAATCATATCAAATCATATCAAATCATATCAAATCATATCAAATCATATCAAATCATATCAAATCATATCAAATCATATCAAATCATATCAAATCATATCAAATCATATCAAATCATATCAAATCATATCAAATCATATCAAATCATATCAAATCATATCAAATCATATCAAATCATATCAAATCATATCAAATCATATCAAATCATATCAAATCATATCAAATCATATCAAATCATATCAAATCATATCAAATCATATCAAATCATATCAAATCATATCAAATCATATCAAATCATATCAAATCATATCAAATCATATCAAATCATATCAAATCATATCAAATCATATCAAATCATATCAAATCATATCAAATCATATCAAATCATATCAAATCATATCAAATAATATCAAAACATATCAAACCATATTAAATCATATCAAATCAAATCATATCAAATCATATCAAATAATATCAAACCATATCAAATCATATCAACTCATATCAAACCATATTAAATCATATCATATCAAATCATATCAAATCATATCAAATAATATCAAACCATATCAAATCATATCAAATCATATCAAATCATATCAAATCATATCAAATCATATCAAATCATATCAAATCATATCAAATCATATCAAATCATATCAAATCATATCAAATCATATCAATCATATAAAATATATCAAATAATATCATATCAAATCATATCAAATCATATCAAATCATATCAAATCATATCAAATCATATCAAATCATATCAAATCATATCAAATCATATCAAATCATATCAAATCATATCAATACATATCAAAACATATCAAATCATATCAAATCATATCAAATCATATCAAATCATATCAAATCATATCAAACCATATTAAATCATATCAAATCAAATCAAATCATATCAAATCATATCAAATAATATCAAACCATATCAAATCATATCAAATCATATCAACTCATATCAAACCATATTAAATCATATCAAATCATATCAAATAATATCAAACCATATCAAATCATATCAAATCATATCAAATCATATCAAATCATATCAAATCATATCAAATCATATCAAATCATATCAAATCATATCAAATCATATCAAATCATATCAAATCATATCAAATCAAATCAAATCATATCAAATCATATCAAACCATATCAAATCATATCAAATCAAATCAAATCATATCAAATCATATCAAATCATATCAAATCACATAAAATCATATAAAGTCATATCAAAATATAACGAATAATATCACATCATATCAACTCAATTATTTATTTATTTATTAATGATGCCTAAACTGACTACAATCGGCACAATAAAACAATTGGTACGCGAAAAAGAAATTACGGCACATAACCTCAACTACAAAAGATTAAATAAAGCTTTCTTGAATGAATTTCTCGACAAGTGATAATCGAAAGCTACGTAGACCTTGTTGAACACCCGCGATACCCTCGGAGTTGGATCAGAAAGACCGTAGTTCATTACCGCTCGGTCGATTAATAAAGCTCCATCGCGTTGGCGCATTAGACGTTCGGGAGCGTACAAACTGCGTCTCGGCGATTGTCTAGACGTTGTAGTTTCAAAAGATTACATCGATTCTGATAAGGCGGAAGAACGTAGACCACGGCACGACTGGATGGTAAACGTCGTAACGCGAACAAAATAAACTGTTTCTGGATACTCTCAATTCTCTTAGAATGACAGTGGTAGGAGGGTGATCAAACAGGAGATGCCTACTCCAAAATAGACCGAACAAAGCATAGGTATAATGATGTCAAAGTTAACGGGTCACGAAAGTCCTTGCAGTTTCGTTTAATGAAGCCAAGCATAATGTACGACTTTGAAATAATGGCGTTAACATGTCTGGTAAATGTAGCATCAGATTCAAATATCACACCAAGATCCGAAATGAACTTAATCCGATCAATGGTTTCGTTGTACAGCTGATATTGATAAAAAACTGGCGAGCGGATAAGGAAGAAAAAAATAATTTTGCATTTTCTCACGTTTAAAGCCAGTAAGTTGTTAATTGACCAGCTGCAAAAGCGGTTTAAGGCGTCTTGTAACATTTCGCAGTCTAACAGGCTAGAGACCCGGGCGACAATCTTCGTGTCATCTGCGAAGAGGAGGCAGTTGGCAAATTTAAAACATTTTACAACGTCGTTAATAATAATGAAAATAACAGTGGGCCAGAATCCAGAATCCTAACAGATTGCCAACGATCTGAGAGATAAGAACGCAACCAGTCGATGGGAATTAAATCTCAGTCGAGACTCTCCATCTTGCTAATAAGAATGGAGTGATCAATCACATCGAAAGCCTTTGAGAAGTCTGTGTAGACAACGTCCAGCTGCTGCTTGGAGTTTAGACTGTCAAATAGATGACCACAAAATGAGAACAAGTTAGACACGGTAGACCGACCTGTCTGTAAGACAGAGAGAATGGCGATCCCATGATAATTACTTACCTCACTTCTACTACCCGCCTTGAAAATTGGATGAATGCATGATATTTTCCAGGGATCTGGAAAAATACCACGACGAAGGCTTTCGTTAAACAAGAAGGTAACTGTAGAGACCAGACTTACGGCACAACGTTTGAATAGGATCGGTGGAAGACCGTCATAACCCGCTCCCTTCGAGAAAGAGCAGTTGATCCTGTTCGCTAAGTTTGAAATGATCGAGTACAATGGAGGTGGAAGTAGAAGGAGACCCGGTGTCTGTTGACCGAAGTGGCTTGTAAACCGATGCAAAGGATTTGGCAAACAAATTGCAAATGTCGGATGGCTAACTGGCGGTGGAGGTCTGGTAAGACATATTCGTCGGAAAACCAGATACCTTTTTCTTGCTGTTAATAATGTTTCAAAATTTCATGGGATTGAATGTCAAAACTTGCTCGGAACCAATTGAGGGTCTTATTTCATTGCGGGCGTTAACAAAATCGGGATAGAATTCTACACCGTAAAGCCTGTAAAGGGAATGGAACTTGTTGTGTCGTTTCTCGAGCTGCATCAACTCGGTATTATACCATGGCTCCCGAAAGCCGGGTTTATTATTGATGACCCGCGGAACGTGGCTCTCGATACCACTCCCGAGAAGCTCGTTGAATCTGTGCACCGTGTCATTCAAATCCGAACCGTGCTGTAAAAAGTCCCAATCGGCAGTGCTGAGAAATTCATTCAAAGATGCGTAGTCGGCCATTCTATAATTAAAGTGAAAATCGTTAGAAAAATTATTAGTTGTACATTTGGTATAAAAAATATTTAGCATAATTGGTGTGGGATAAATGCTCTCTCGTCCAGTGAAGTCTAAGCACGGAGCAACATCGGCATGCAAGACGTCGTTGGCAAATAGTCGAATTTTCCTCGACTGTTGCTGAAGCGGTTAAGCTGCGTTGTGGATATGGAAGCGAAGTAATCGTTGATAGTCAATGCTTTCTCGTCGATTGAGGATGAAGTGAATACACCGTCAACATCGTTCCAAGATATACTGGGTAAGTTAAAGTCACCCACAATGATAATTTGATCACAAGGGCGAACTGAAGGTATAACGGCTGAGTCGATGTAGTTGATAAATGTGTTGTAGACATCCCGGTCGGATCCGTACGGAATATAAACGGAGCGACGGCGACAATCGAGGTATTGTAAGCTAGTCTGATGCGAATGGCAATGATATCAAGGCAGGGATGGCAGGCAACTTCATTGGATATTGAATTCTTTACAGCAATTAAAACACCACCGCCTCTACAACTGGTGTTAAAATCGTATCTGTCCTTTCTAGGAACGACATAGTCTGGTGGAAGGTATTCTTCGGATAACATATTGATCATAAGCCAGGTCTCGCTGATTATTATAGCATCGAGAGCGGATACTGGAGGCATTGTGATAGTAGATAGAAGTGAAGGCGTTGATAGTATTAGATGAAGCGATGGTCGTTGATAAATTAAACATGCTGGTTAACGCAGTAGTTACTTCGGCTGTTGAAACGTGGCCACAGTCCGGTTTTTTCATATGCGTGGATAATTTGTAAATGGGCGTATTAAATCACCATCAGGCCAAACATCAGAATTGTTAAGTAGGTAAAAATCAGCCTCCTTCAAACCATTTTTAAATGAGACGAACGTTAGTGAGCTGTCAAAAACGCGGTCTTTGGGTAATAATAGCCTATATACAATTTACGTCACCTGGCGAACAATTTTGAAGTTTATCGTAGACATAGCTAACGATCTGATCGGTTGAGACGGATGGATCGATACGACTGATATATAAATATTTTTTGACAGGCGTTATTATACCGAAACATAATATCAAACCACATCAAATCATATCAAATCATATTAAACATATCAAATCTTATCAAATAATATCAATTTATACCAAATCATGACTCCTATTAATACAGCACTCCAAAATAAAATGTGGATCATTGCGTAATGGTGGATATGATGAGCACTCTGATGATGGAAGGTAATCTGTTCATCATTTTTCAATGATTCAAGCTGGTAAATTCAATTGATCCACCTCGTTCGCTTTACTTTTGACAACATCACTGAATTCCCGTAGGTTGTTAGCCCTATGCAATAAATGAGTTGCGTGCTGAGCAAATTTATTGATATTGTGAGCTGTTCCTACAGCAATTATTTGAACGTCAGAGTCTCTGAGCACGCAGCCGGATTCGATTTCCACTATACCGGAACCTACGATGGTGTAAGATTGGATTCTAGACCCACATATGACATCGATTGTGATTTCGTTGGGTATCACATATATCCACTGGTTGGCAGCGTGAAGTTTGATCCAATGATTACTAGCTTTTGTTGGCCTAGTGCCGCATACGGTGTCCAATTCATTCTTTCGTTGTAATATCGCTACCTCACATAACGTTGGATTTGAAGGAGTGTTAATAATTTGTGATACTTCGCATAAGAGATGTACAGGCTTAAATACCTGACATTTATGTACGTCTTCTTTGGTTAATAATGCGAAGTGTTCACGCCGATTGTCCAATGCTATATAGTCAGTGGAGCTGATGATTTGTGACTGAGTCACACGAACGACAGTGGCAAAGTGATTTCAATTATTACATTGTTTTGAGTTACTCGGCTGCGGATTTGCATGCTTTCATACACATGGTGGAGGTCGTGAATGTCGTGTCCTGGTAGAGTAATTGTCACCGGCACATGTTGTCGAATGTATTGTAGCTCTTCTTCCAACTGACTTAGGTAAGTATGGTAAGTATGGATGGATGCAGGACATCTTGATGAGCATGATAAATCACGTTGAGTAATCCTTGTTGCGTGTCCTGGAGGCTCTTTAGAACTGGCATCATTTCAAAAATGGTCATTAGCGTTGATCGCACTCTGTCTTCATACGTTCTATATTCTTTTAACTGGAACATTTCCTGCTGCAAACGATGTTGGCCTTTAATTAAGTTGTTTATAGATGCCGTGGTGAGGTTTATATTATGTTTTACCAAATCGATGGTGTTATTCACAATAGTTGTTTGATTTTTGATGAGAGTCAAGAGATAATTTTCGTCACTGTTAATTTGTTCAAAATAGGATTCATACTTGTCAGCTTCTCGCTGGGTGAGTACTCCAATTAGGTCCCAAAGTACAAGGCCCACTGAGTCACCAAGGCCCCGCTTCATTCGTTTACGAGCCTTATTACTTTCAAAAAATAGCTCGTTGTCTGCTATCAAATAATTATATTGAAATAAGAGTTGCTGAAGAATGATGTCGCATTTTAAACCGGACAGCTCCTTACAAACTGATTGTAACTCTGTGTGGGCTCTTTTAAAGTTGTCAATTTCCTCCCAGTAGCAAGATAAATTGTATCGAACAACTAATGTCCATTTTGTCGCCACAATCTGCAATTGCCCAATTCCTCGAAATGTATCCCAATGGAATGATTGAACGGCCTTATTTCGATGTTGGTGCTCACGAAACCAAATAGGCACCACACTGAAAGGATGGCTAGTGCCATGTGGTTTATTTATCCTGTCGTTTTAGTTCGACGGTGAGGTTGTTGCCTGGATACCGGCTTGTTGTTTTGAGTTGTAATTGCACTGGCCTTCCCGGTGGTTGTTTCCTTGAGCGATGCAATGGCCTTCGTAAGTAATATCTCACTTGGATCGTCGCTAATAGGGAGTTTGCACAGCTTTGTTATTGGTCGCTGGTAGGCTCGTGATCCGTCCCAATTTCCATCGGGTTGGGGTAGTTGATCATCCTTCACCAATACTACATCGTTTATTGCTAAATTGGACTGGGAGGTTTTCCACTTGCTTCGTTGTTGAAGTTGGTGAATGTATTCAGAAGACCATCGCTTTCAAAAGTCTTGCGCCATTTTTTCGACCATGTGCCATCTCGTTCTTAATCCTATGTTGCTGGTTGTCGCTTCCGGCATCGCCTTAAGAGCATCTCCAATGAGAAAGTGTCCTGGTGTTAGCGCTTGAGAATTGAGGACCGCTTCGATTTTAGTGGTGAGCGTGGTTAATTCTTCGAATGTTATAGTTGAACCTCCTATTACTCTCTTAAGATGCAATTTCACGGATTTTATTCCTGCTTCCCATATTCCGCCAAAATGAGGTGGTATGAAGTGCTATGTCGTTTCACCACTGGCTAAGATAGCTGCTACGTCGTCGGGTAATGTGGTCATAGCTGATCTGTACGTCTTCTTCATTACGGAATGTGCACCCAAAAAATAAGTTCCGTTGTCAGAGAATATATCAGTACAAAGTCCTCGTCTAGAAGCGAATCTTTTGTAGGCTGCTATGAATGCCTCTGTTGTTAGGCTGCTCACTGTCTCAATGTGTATGGCCTTGGTTGTCATGCATACGAATAGGGCAATGTATCATTTATAGGATTTGTTACCCCGACCCTTGGTGGTTCTTAGCTAGATGGGTTCTGCATAGTCGATTCCCGTTTTAGAAAACGGTCTTCCCGGGCTCACTCTTGCTGATGGTAGACTACCCATTAGTTGTTCCATGTGTTTTTGTTTGTAACAAAAGCAGGTTATGCATTTTAGTATCACTTGTTTTACAGCTCGTCTCCCATCGATGATCCAATATTTTTGTCTCAGCATTGCAAGGGTAAGGTGTGTGTCACCATGTAATGTGTTTTGGTGGGTTTCCTCGACTATCCGTTGGGTAATTATGCTGTTTTTGCTTAGAATTACAGGCTGTTTGCTGGCGGTTGTCAGATTGGAGTTTTGGAGACGTCCCATCACACGAAGTAAGCCTTCGCCGTCTAGGAAGGGGTTTAATGAACCTAGCTTACTGTCCTTTTCTAGCCTTCTGTCCTTGTTCATGCGGGCCATTTCTGGTCCGAAATTTTGCTCTTGTGTTATTTTTATAATTGTTGTTTCTGCTGCCTTAAGTTCATTACCGATTTTTAGCTTCATGGTATCTTGAACGTGTTTCATTAATTTTGCCAATAATAAGGCTGCATTTAACTTGAGGCGAGGGATTGATAGCTTCTTTTCGATTGGTGCAACACGTGTTTTGGACATTAATAGCTGAGCTGCTGGTTTACCGTTGTCATCCACTGTCCTACAATAAACCACTGCCGCATAGGTGTGGTCTGACGCATCCGCGAAACCATGTAGTTCCGTTTTGCATCTAGACGTTGTACTGAGCCATCTTGGAATTTTTAATCTTGATATCTCATTCAGGTCATCTTTTTGTAGTTCTACCATTTGGCACTTATTCTTTCTGGTAGTTGTTCATCCCAGCTTATTCCCATTTTCCAAACATCCTGCATCATGATCTTGGCCATGATTGTTGTCGGCGACAGCCATCCTATGGGGTCAGAGAGCTTTGAAGGGTCAGATAGGAATGAGCGCTTGGTGTGCTGGTTGTTGGCCAGCTACAGTCCGGCTATATCGAATTCGTAAATATCTTCCACCGGGTTGTACAGTATTCCCAACGTTTTAATGGTGTCATTTAATTTTATTTGAATATTTCCGTTGGCTTGTTGCTCTCTAGGAATGCTTTGCAATATTTTGGGAGAGTTGGATGCACATTTTCTCAAATTGAATCCAAATTGTGCTGTGAAGTTCTTGCAGCACCAGTAGAGCCTCGTCAATGCTGTCTGCGTCAGTAAATTGTCCATATAGAAGTCGGTCATCATTATTGCTGCTTTTGGGTGAGTATTGGATCCTTCCTTGGCCAGTTGAATCAATGTTCTTACCGCCAGGAAGCTGGCAGCGGTAGTTCCGTATGTTATTGTTTTTAGCCTATATGCTTTTATCGGCTCGGAAGGGTTCTGTCTCCATAATACTCGGTGATAGTTCTGGTCGTTTGTGTTGACCCAGATTTGACGGAATATTTTCTCGATGTCGGCTGTCATGACAATCTTGTGTTTCCTCCACCTTAGTAGTATGTCGGCCAATGTTTCTTGTAGTTTGGGCCCGGTCATCATGATGTCGTTTAACGAGACCCCAGTTGTTGTTTTTGATGATGCGTCAAATTGTTCGTAGTTCGGATCTTTGACAAATCTTCTTTCGATTTGCAGAAGTCTGGCTGCTGCTCTTTTCCTAGATTTTCCAAGCTTGAAGTGATCGTACTTAAATGGAATTTTTACTATAAATCGTCCATCGTCCTCAACTTCATTTTCTTCTGCTGTGAGACTCCTTTGTTCAGGAATGCTATCAACCTCTATAAATAATTTTAGTTGCTCTTCGATTGATTTTGTCGTCAGCATGGCTCTTCTTACTCGGTTGTCCATGTTACTCATGCTGCCGATTACAATCCATCCGAAGTCTGTGTTCTGCACCATTGGTTCTCGGTGGCTACCTTTGATAATGTTGTTAGCTATTATTAATGGATAGTAATCTGCACCTAGTATGATATCAATCGGTTGAGATAAATTATAGTGTGGGTCTGCTAGTTTTATGTTGTTGAGATGGGTCCATGTGCTATTGTCGATATCAGCTTCTGGTAGTTGTTGAGTTAATTTGTTTAATACCAAAGCTTCCACGTCCAAACTAAATTCTCCATTGAATCTTGGCACCAGCTTTATGCTGATTGTATGTTTGCAGATTCCTGCTTCACTACCGCCAGTGCCTGAAATGTTCACATGTGTTTTTCTCTTTTTGATGTTTAGTAGATTGGCAGCTCTCGATGATATTATTGTAGCTTGGCACCCTGAGATGTCCAGTGTCCGTTGCTACTCTAACTATTGCTGTTGGTAGTAATACAGATCCTTGTTGTTTAACTATGAGGGTTTTCGTGTTTTTTAACTCCGGTTCCGCCATTTGATAATGCGTTATTGCAGTGTAGGAGCGTGTTATCTGACCCTTTACACACGATGCATGGTTCTGCCTGACAATATTTGTTGTGGTGACGGTTTAAGCAACGCACACAAGGGCTTGCGGAATTTATTAGCCTTGATCTTTCTAATGTTGACATACTTTTGAACTGTTGACATTGATCCAAGTAGTGTCGTACCTTACAACTATCTACCCAACATGTTCTGCTTGCTGTGGTTGTATAGGCCCGTTTGGTGGTATATACTGTGGTCGGCTTGTCGTTTGTTTGTTGCTGCCCATGGCTTCTAGTGATTGAAATCTTCTTTCAAGGAATTTGAAAACTTTTTCTAGCTGTGGAATATCTCTGGGGTTTTCTATGGATGATTTATAGAGCCTGATGGATTCTGGGTCCAGTTTATTTCATTAATATGAAGCTTACGAATGCTTCAAAAGACGAACTTATGTTGAGCCGATTTATGTTATGCTGCAGAATTTCTTTTGAATTGTTGTTAATGATAATAGTGACTTATGAGTTGAGCTACTCCTTTTTATAGGTTTGCCTTCAAGTACGTCATTTTGATTGTGTCCGATAGCTTATTGTTGTTGTGGATGAGCTCGGTGAAAATATCGCTGAAGGAGCCCCAGTGCTCATAATCGCCATGAAATGTTGGTAGCTCTATCTTGGGTAATTGTACTTTGGCTTCTCCAGCCTGGTTCGAAGTCTCTTCTTTCCGGTTGCGCTGCCATCGCAATGTTGTTGAGTCTACTCTATCCTTGAGAGCCTCATAGTAGTTATTTTGGAAGTAGGGAGCTGTTTGCTCTTGCTCTTCCATTTCTACTAAGAGCTCTATGTGCAAATCGTCAATTGCCCCCATTTCTTGGGATAATTGCGCCATTTTTAGCTTTATGAACTCTATTGGAATGTTGTTGTCGTCCAATGCTTTTTCAATCGATTCTAATTTTCTGTGCATCCTCCTCATCAGGACATCTTGCTTCTTGAGCAGCTTCTGGTTGTTGTGTGCCACTCTTTTACTGGAATTTTCAGACCGATGCATGTTGCATGGCGTAGATTGATTTATTTGCCGGTTGTTGATTGGCCGTTGAATTTCGATACCTGTTGTTATGAGTTCGATGCTTCGACGTATCTTGGCCTGTAGCAATATGTTTGTGTTTCCTTTACAAAGTGAATTTTATTGTCCGCCGGTTGTTCTGGAGGCTCGAAGGACCATGTAAAAATCTGGCCTCTGCCTAGATTTCTGTACTTAGCTGACTATTTGGTCTACCACTGGTGAGCTCCAAATATTCACTGAGAATTAAACCAACTGTTGTTATGCGTTTATAATTCAATTCTATTTATCGAGATAATCGAAAAACCGGGCTTTTTGTGCATGAAAATTGCTTACGCTTAAAATCAACAATATTTATGTACAAAAAAATCGCACAATACAATATACAAACAATAAAAAACTGTTGAATTTGCTGCAATATACAATATTCCACCCGTGTCGATACTGTGTCATCGACCGCTTGGAATATTGTATTATTGCGCATGTTGACATTGATTCAACATAAACAATGTCAAATCATATCAAATCGTACCAGAATCATGTCATATTAAAACATATTATATCATAGTTCGTAAAATAATTCAAAATTCATAATTCATATCAAATCATATCAAATAATATCAAACCATATCAAATCATATTAAATCATATCAAATCATATCACATCATGTCAAATCATACCAAATCATATCATATCATATCAAATAATATCAAATTATTTCATATCGTAATAAATAATATCAGTTATATCAAATCATACTAAATCCTATCAAATCATATTATATCAAATCGTATCAGAATCATGTCATATTAAATCATATCATATCATATTTCGTATAATAATTCAAATTTCATAATTCATATCAAATCATATCAAATAATATCAAACCATATCAAATCATACCACGTCATATCAAATCATATCAAATCATACCAAATCTTATCAAATCATTTTAAATCACAAATAGACCAGACATATCAAATGTTTGTACAATTATAATTCCCTCCATTCCATAAGTTGTCGGCCACTTTTTATGGTAATGGCAAATAGGATTATGAATAACAACAAGACATCAAATATTTATTTATTATTGGATCCGAAATTGTATAAAGTGGATAATATTTCATACCTCATTGAGAATTCAAATATCTCAATTATTATAAGAGGCCGTAAGCTGTGCGTGTAAATTTGGCGGTTTGGCAATTATATTTGCGTTTTTTGTTTATATTTTATCCGCGCTGTAACATTTAATGACACGTTACATACCAAGCTAAAAATTATGAAGTGCGGCTTCATAACTAATACACGATGAATGTGTAAACTGTCCCACATCAAGAATAAAAATATTTATTTGCATTTTGTACAGTTATTACAAAATAATTCTTTTGTTTTACGTTAAGAAAAAAATATTTTTAATAAAATTATTATGAGCAAAACAATTGACAATTGTCAACCTACAATTATTATTGACATATAACATTTCTTACCTTTTGCATCTCAATTTTGTTTTCTTCACTTTTTATCATCTTGAGACAATCTTTATTTACTCGTATTTATATGACATAAAATCTTATGTTTTCTATTTTATTATTATTTATGATTAAAAATCAATCAACATAATGAAATTCGATACATAAATTTGTTTGAAAATATCAAATCTGACAAATAAATTTAAAATTTGAGTGTTTTCAATTGTTCGAGAAAGAAGATGACACAAAGTTCAAAATTTATTTTTTTTGCGCTAAAATTGAAATATATCTTGATCGTAAAGAGCTGCAAAACGTACATATAGCGCATATTGATGAGAAAATTGGCGATCGTGATTTACTGACAACAATGAAATTGTAATAAATCATAATAAAACATTTTTTTTTTATTGCGATCATTGTAAAAAATAGTTAAATTGATTTTTGGTATGTAGTCTCGTTACCTACATGTTCCGGTGAGAATACTCCGGATAACGATCAAAGTGTCTCAGACTGATGTTTGAGTTATTTAAATGTTATGGCATCGTAATCTTATATAATATTATTAGAAACCTATCAATTACCTTTTGGTTTTGTTGCAATAATTATTTTGACATAATATTTTTTGTATATTCGACCACAGTACGGCCGCTTAGTTAAAATTAATTTAACATCTTAAATCAAAATAGAATTAAAATTATAAACATTTGCCATTTACGATGAATTATGGTGTTTGAACCTTTTTTATGTTGTTGTGTCGGATTTTATGTTTTGCGGAAAAGAAAGGTGAACTCTTGTAATTTGGAGGTATAAATTTAATTTTGGTATTCAAACATCAAGAAGTGATTGTGTTCTGTACGCTGTCATACTGTGTCGAGAAAATATACTTACATTTTTTAAAACATCTAATAGTCCAACCAATTATTTGAAAAATACAAATCTTTCACCTACATTTATGTTATTTATGTACCTAGCAATTTTGTTGTTATAACCGTTTCTCGGTGGAGCAGACACATTTTTTAAGATAGTAATTGTACCAACAATAATATTTTGTAATTTTTGACACATGTGGCGTTGGTGTTGTTATAACTCATTAATATTTTGATCTTAAAATGTCGTTATATAATAAGTCACTTAGTTGGTTTACTTACATAAACCTAAGTGGAATTTACGGCGATTACTTTACTCATCTTCACAACTTCAAAAAAATAATTACGTTAGATTTTTAAGATGCCTGCATAATTTAGAGATAAGTGTCACGATATACTAATATACATAATACAAATATATATGTGTTCAGTCTAGACGATTGCATTTGACATATTCAAATATATAATTTTTGTTTTGTCAACCAGTAGTTCAACACACTGTATCCGCATTCCGCGCGCTTTGTAATTTGACTTCAATTTGTAATAAAAGTTATTTTTAAATTAATAACTGAATTGAGGTACGATTACGAAGCCAGTAAAGCGTATACAAAGTCTTCTATATGATATAACATTAGTATTAGTTAGCTAAACAATAATTTAATGTGTTTGTAGATATGACACATAGGGGATGCTGATACCAATAAAAATATTTTCGCACATTTTCTCATTCCGTTTCTGAATGAAATGCCTCTAGGGATGGTATAACAGAATATAAATGTGTTCGTCCCTGCATATGACATTTATTTTGAATAGATAAACAAAAGAAATCCTATACAGGTTTGAATCGCAAATTTACGTTATCCCGGTCTCTTGACCAAATATTTTAGTCATGTGCGAACAAAATACTATGTAAAATTGTAATATTAAGAAATAATTAGTAAGCGAATTTACAAGGCGTATGAAAAACAGCTAAGAGTGTTCAAAACTATGCAGTTACTTTTTAAAAAATTAACGAGCCGGAACACGTATGTGAAAATAGCCCGAAAACCAGCCGAAAAAAAGACTTTTTATAAAAAGGTGGGTGTCCTCACTAAAAATCATCAAAAGGCCTTTTGGCCCGAAAACTAAAATAAATGTCTGGAAACTGGTTCAAGCAATTGTTCTATTAAAAATTGCTTTCTTCGGGCTCGTTTAAAATTGTTCAGGAATGAATGAAAAAGAAAAATGGTTTCATAGTTAATTTAATATTATTTGTATGTATCTCGCAATTTTTGCCACCACATTTGAGTAGGAATCTAAAGTATTATTTTCAATATAAATTCCAATAGGAAGCGGGGGATATAAAATATTTATGCCACGAGAATCGGAATCGTTGTTTGATAATAAAATAAAAGAGAGAATGTAACTTGACGGTAATAACCCTAATTAGGTTATCCTTCCCAGGGTGTACGTCGTAGATTCGTGCTAGTAGCCTTTCGATGGGGGTAGGTGTTTGTCTCGCAGAAGCACTAAATTTCCTGATTTTATCTGATGATTCGGTGTGTGTCATTTATGGAATTTATTCAAGGACGTTAGGTATTCCAATGGTCGGTCCCAAAATCCTTGTAACAGAGACTGCATTAATTGCCATCTGCTTAACCAATTAAGCTTTATTGTTGTAAGGTCTGCTTCTGTGGTGCCGAGTATAAGAATAAATGAAGCCAAAATTGGTGACTTTCCGACGTAAATAATTCCAGTATTTATACGATTATCAATTCTTTGAAAGTAAATTCAGTGCTTGTGCATAGATTTCGTCAGTTTAACATAAAAACACTGTCGCATAACGTAGAGAATAACGTTATAAGTATGAACCGTTATTTTTAGAATTTTTCTCGCATGATAAAACTAACTTTTTTTGTAAATTGAGTTTGGCAACGACAAAATAAGCCAACAAAGTGAAATTGTTTTACGTGATATTGATAGATATTGTTATTTTGTGCTAATACGTGTGTTACTGTCTACGCATAAAATGTCGATTGCGAATGAACAAGAGGTTAAAGGTGGTGCTGACTTTCCCGATCATGGGGTTACAGCGGTATTCGCCAAATTGCCAATGCCACGAATGATCAGTAACGACATAGAAAGTTGGTTTTTATCGATGGATTTCTGGTTTCCAGCCTCTGGCATTGCGTCCGATAAACAGCGATATAATACAGTTTTAGCTGCCGTTGACCCAACAATGTTAACACATTTACGCGAAATTATTAACGGTACACCAGAAACACGGAAATACGAATATATTAAGGAAAAATTAATTGGACATTTTCCCGAAAGCCAACAACGACGACTAAATCGATTATTATCAGAAATGCCATTGGGCGATATGAAACCTAGTCAACTTTTCCATGAAATGCGCCGAGTTGCTAGTAATTCTACCAGCGATGCAGCACTTAAAGGTTTATGGGCTCAACGTTTGCCCGATCACGCACGTGCAGAATAGTAGCTGCCTCCACCGGCTCCGTGAACAAATTTACGAAGACAGCTGATGCTATTGCGGATGTCATGCAGACGCGTAATGTAAACATAGTCACATCTACTGAGGAAACGAGCAAACAATCGAAACAAACATTGTTTCATCACGAATTGAAAGCTGAAATAGCGCAATTATCTAGTCAAATTGGCAAATTATGGTCACAACGTGGACGAAGTTACTCCCGAAATTAATCGCGTTCCTCGTCGCGTACACGAGACCAGACACCGAGTGCACCTAATCAAGAATGTTGGTACCATTGGAAATTCGGCCAAAAGTCTCGTAAATGTCGAAGTACATGTCGACATAGAACACCAACTGAAACCAGTACAAAACTATGAATCAAACGGATCGTTGACACGAGCTTTGCCGATTCTTAACCCTTTCATGTCAACATATTTAGACTATCCGTTACAGACAAAAAATCGGCTATTAAATATCTCATAGATACAGGAGCTGACGTATCGGTATTGCCACCTACTCTGAACGAGAAAAGGATTCCAACTGACTATAAACTGTTTGCGGCGAATGGAACAACGATTAATGTCTATGGTAAAAAGCGAATTAAAGTGGACCTCAATTTACGACGAAATTTCGAGTGGGAATTTATTGTTGCGGACGTCAACACGCCTATTATTGGAGCCGATTTTATACGCAATTTTGATTTGCTCATCGATTTGAATAGAGGTCGTTTAGTGGGACTACTAGATTGTCGACAGTTTGTGGTTCCCAAAAAGTCAAAGTGGCAGAAATTAAGACATTTAATCCTCAATCACCGTTTGCTTGCCTATTAGCCGAATTTGCGGACATCACGGCTAAATGGATATACAGTCACTAAACGACAATGGCTCAAGCATTGTACACCGTATTGAAACAACTGGGCAGCCAACGGTCGCTCGACCCCGAAGGTTGGATCCGGACAAATTAGCCGCTGCAAATTCGAATATTTGATGAAATTGGGAGTTTGCCGCCCGTCTACTAGTAACTGGACCAGCCCCTTACACATGGTCCGAAAATCAGATGAAACATGGCGACCCTGTGGCGACTACCGTTCTTTAAATGCCCAAACAGTGCCCGATCGGTACCCAATACCGTATATCCACGATTGTACGTCGATATTAAGTGGTAAAACCGTCTTTAGCAAAATAGATTTTCAAAAAGCATTTCATCAGATGCCAATTCATCCAGATCATGTAGCAAAAACCGCCATCACGACTCCGTTTGGGTTGTACGAGTTTGCGTTTATGACGTTTGGGTTACGAAATGCACCACAAATATTTCAACGGATGAAGAATTTCAATACATGAAACATTAAGAGGCTTACAATTTGTTTTTATATCTGGACGATATTGCATCCGAAGACATCATTGAACATGAACAACATTTAAGACTAGTATTCGAACGGCTTCGCAAATAACGGCTGACGATCAATGTAGCTAAATGTGAATTAGCTGTGGCCGAATTAGAATTCTTAGGACATATCATTTCGAAAAACGGGATTTCTCCTCTTCCTAGTAAAGTTGATGTCATTAAAAACTATAGTAAATTACTAAACCTCTATTGGCGAAAGAATTAAAAACTTTCTTAGCGATGATAAATTATTATCGTAAATTTATACCGAATGCCATGAATTCGCAAATGAAACTTCATTCGATGATCAAGGGCAATATCAAAAATGACAAAAGTGTGTTGATCTGGACCGACGAAGCAATCGAAGCATTCGAAAGATGTAAACAAGAACTCACCGCAGCTACTTCATTAGCGTTTCCGAAGATGCATGCCGAATTATCTCTTAACGTAGACGCTTCAAACTTCGCAGTAGGAGCAGTTATGCATCAGGTCGTCGATGGAAGCTTCGAACCATTAGGCTATTTTTCAAAAAAGTTGACAGTTGCGCAACAAAGGTACAGTACCTACGACCGGGAACTTTTGGCGATGTATTTGAGTGTCAAACATTTTCGGTATATGTTGGAAGGAAGAATAGGTCGAATCTATACGGATCACCAACCGCTGGTCTTTGCATATCAGCAGAAAATGGACAAGGCTTCCTCTCGACAGATCAGTCATTTAGATTTTGTGAGCCAATTCACAACCGACATCGTGAAGGTAAAACGACTTCGTTAATATTTAAACAATTCTCTATTCCAGATAGCAACCGAATGCTCTGGTGCGATACGTCAACATCTAATATTCGACCTTACATATCTCCCAAATTTCGACACTATATCATATCGTTAACTCATAAACTTTCGCATCCAGGAATCAGAACGACTATTAAGCTAGTATCCGATCGATATGTATGGCCAAATATGCGCAAAGATGTCACGAAATATGTACGCGGATGTAGACAGTGTCAGAAATCGAAAATTAATCGTCATAATAAAACAGCGGTTTCTCAATATAAACTGCCAGATCGACGCTTTAGTCACATTAACATGGATCTCATTGGTCCTTTACCATTACAACAAGGATACCGATATTGTTTAACGATTATCGATCGCTTTACTCGCTGGCCAGAAGCGATTCCGCTAACTGATATGACCGCTGAATCCGTTGCAAGAGGTTTAGTAACCGGTTGGATTGCTCGTTTCGGATGTCCAGAATACATCACAACTGACCAAGGCAAACAAATTGAGTCTTTTTTGATGAGGGAAATCTATAAAATCATCGGAGCAGATCGTTTTCGAACTACACCATATCATCCACAATCAAACGGGTTGATAGAAAGATGGCACAGGACTCTGCGAAATCATCGATTATGGCAGCGGGACCAGACTCTTGGGTTGATAATTTGCCAATCATTATGTTAAGTCTACGTGTATCTTTTAAGAAAGACCTTCTAACGACGCCGGCCGAATTAGTCTATGGCACTACATTACGGATACCAGGGGAATTCTACGATATTAATAAATCAATGGATACTCAGAGTGAGGTACTAAAAAATCTGCGAGAATCAATGGCAAACGTGAATCCGATGAACACGCCCTTCCATATTAAGCCAACGTCTTACATAAACAAGGAGTTGAGCTCATGTAGTCACGTCTTCGTACGCACCGATGCTATCAGAGCGGCCTTAACGCCACCTTACGAAGGACCTTTCGAAGTACTAAAAAGAAGTCACAAATATTAAACAATTCAGATGGGTCATCGCATTGTTAACTTATCCATTGATCGACTTAAACCGGCTTTTATTTGGAATGTGTCCGGCTTTTATTTGGAGGTTGTCACAATATATATCGGTAGGGATTTCTCGAACGGCGCAAAATCGCTTTAAGGCTGCTAGGAAACTGTCGGTGCTAATATCCGTGACTAAATCTAGGGTTGTGGCCTTTGTTACCATACAGACGAAGATGACTATGTGGGACTTATAGGTTTTACTTCCTCGGGAGCGCTGTGTTTTAAGGGTGATTGGACCAGCAAGATCGATGCCAGTTTGTAAGAATGCTCTAGCGGTGGAGGTTACTAAGAAAGGTGGCAATTGATCCATAAGCTGTTGCTGAGCCTCAGTCCGATGTCGCTGGCAAATGACGCATTGATGAATTATGTGTTTTATTAGATTTTTGGCGCGAGTAATTAACAATCTTTGGGCGATGATGCTCATAAGTAGCTTCGGTTCACTATGTAAGCACTATGTGTTTTCATTCCAATTTCAGGTTTCTGCAGAATCTTACCAGATATGCTATTATCCGTGTCAATTTTCGGTATGTTGTCCCCTTTTCCATAAATTCCTCAGCGACAGATCCACGTATCCGTGTTGCTGCAAGCTGGCAACTGAATTGTTAGGTTCGGCCGAAGGTAATTGAAGTTCTATATTTTCACCAGATGAGTTAAAGGTGGGATCAAGCAAGTATTCGGGACCATTAAACCAAAACTTGTGTTGACAAAATTCTTTCGGCAAAATACCCCTCGTGGCGCAATCCGCTGGATTCTCTTTTGACGACACATGACGCCACGGGCTACGATTTGGACAGGTAAGAATCTTGGTTGTGCGGTTTGCTATATATGTTTTCGATGCATTGGGTGGTTTAGACAACCAATCTAGCGTGATGGTTGAATCTGTATACAGATAAATTTTGGGGTGACATGGCAGGCATAACGATTTTTGGACTAACTCTATAAGGCGAACTAGAAGGGTCGCAGTATTTAGTTCTAAACGTGGAATCGAGACTACTTTTGACGGGAGCCACCTTAGTTTTGGCAGGAAATTAGGTTGGTATTTACTATCGAACCTTCTACTACACGAGCGTATATTACCGCTGTATATGCCTCTTTGGATGCGGTGTGAATCCATGAAGCTCTAGGGTTTCAGTTTCATATATCCATCGTGGAAACTTCAAATTGGTCAAATTGTTAAGTTGATTACGAATGAGACACCATTCCTCAGCAACAATACGCCTAAAGGGTCAAAAATTCGGGAGGTCTCGGATAAAAATGACCACTTTGAGAATTTGGTTAAGCCGAAGTTGACCAACATTATGGCCTATCAAATAACCATAGTGGCATCAATGACAAAGCACGTTAATCTTGAACGACAGGCCATTCAATGCATTTCCGATATATTTAAATAGAGAATTTTAGCAAAATTACACCCCTGCATCCCCTTCTCAAATTTCTCAATAAAATGGATGCTAAATTAATGCAAATTGGGTGGCAATGGATGCATTGCTTGGATAGCAAAATCAATATCTGCATTATCATCTTTCGGCTGGGCTAGCGAAGACACTATAGTCATAACCTTTCGGCTGGGATATCAAAGACACTATCTGCATTACCTTTCGGCTGGAAACTTTCGGCTGACTTTAATAAGGTTCCCCAAATGCGACAATTTTGTTTGTTTACGAACCCACCGAGATGGAAATGCGCCTCGTTCGAAAAGATGATTTTTTGAGCAAAATCGTCATCAATTTCGAGTTTGTCGCAGGCCCACACAGCGAATCGATATCGAAGCGGATGGTCACGGGGCTTCAATTGCTGAAATAATATACTGAGTTTCGGTCAAAGAAAGAATGTCATTAGTGTTGCCAGAGCCAAAATAACCGATATGTCTAATCTGAACCGGTTATTGTGACACCTAATAGTACACAGATACAGCCGAAACCCAAGCATGAGGGGCAATCACGACTGAAGTAAATAATTTAATTATTACAGTAATTTCTTCTATTACAAATCGAATCTATGATTAGAGACTATAATTAGTTGATTAAATTTTAGTTACGCGCGATATAATCGTAAAATGCCATTTGCTATAATTCTATGAAATTTGCCAAATAAAATACAGTTGACAGAAAAAGCGGCACGAAACGCGATGATTGCACGATTACTCAACAACATAATGTGACATAAAAATGTGTCATCAACACTTAGCATAATTTACCTTATATATTATTCAATAACAATAAAAATAAAATAAGAAATAATTTCCGTCTTCAAGATTTTTTCTTCATATGTTTATTGATAATTTAACATTAATTGCGCAATAAAAATTGATATTACTGTAAATACACTTTTACTTATCACGGTGTATAAAAAAAATAATGTAGTAATTTATTTTAAATTATATTATAATGATCTACGGCGTGTAGCTCCGGCCCATCACTCAACGAAAGTGTATTTATATTGCGGGAGACTTAGAAAAGCGCACGCGCACTAATCATAATTAAATTCAAATTTTTGTCTTGCAAAACCGCGATGACCGCGAGAAATCATACAAAAACCATCAACAAATGGTTATAAAAATTCGTAAAATACATCTCAGACACTGTAACGTATTGTGCAAATGATATGCGAACAAAAGATTTAAATTTGTTTGGTTCTCTTGAGCTAAGGCGACGAACCTGAAAAATACGCAATGAATTATATTTTAATTAACAATCGTATTGTTTCTGTGATGTGTTTATACACAAACATAACATAAACCAGATCGACTTAAAAATGCTACCACATTTATATATACGAAGTGTGCTAATAGGGTAAATAATTAAGGTTACTTATCCAAATCATTAATTTTGACCGCGCGCATAAAACCGAGAAGAGCGCTTACAATATTTCGTATACGCAGATACCGCACTGACACAATGATGATTAAATTTGCTAATTTTATGCCGCATCTATAAAAAAAAATTTATTTTTGCTTCACTTAATTAATCAAATTCTGGCGGTCATGTGGATATTTCATATGCTAATTTCGTACGTATATTGTTTTGTATAACCCGTAAGGCCAACATACCACCATCATGTGTCATTTCATTATATAACTCGAGTTCAACCCGCATAACAGCATTTAGCTCACATTATTGCAGATATCTGCACAAAATTAATTTAAAATTGCTCAACGCAAATTTAAACGGAACTCAATATATTTTTTTTAGGTTATGTCTCTTCTGTATATAGACGCGGTTTTTTACATATTCAACTGGGTTTTGGCTAAAAGCGCGACAGATTTATGAAATTTACATAATTTTTTTACATTATTAAATTATTATTTAAATTATTTTTTTTTTGGTGACAGTTCGAGTCAATTAGAATTGCCCAATTTGATGATTTATTTGTAAAGCAAATCACAAGAAATACAAAATTTCCGAAATTATGACAATCCGCGGCAAGATTGCACAAACGATTAAATGTGAAAATTGTTAAATAGATGTTTTTGCTTGCGGAAGTTATATGTTTATGGTGCCAGCTATTTTGATTTGGATGCACAAAATAAAATTGGCGCATATTTAGCATTTTGTGTTATTTATGCTAATGAACTTACCCCACAGGAAATGATAATCGCTACACATTTTCCGGAGATGTTCTTGTTATATAATCCTGTGATCGCGTAAGAAAGTTTGTAAGATTCGTTTAGGTGAAAGTAAACTATGTTAAAATATGCTCCGGATCAAAATTATACAAGACCAAAAAGAATGTCGTTCTATAGAGATCATTATTCATCTGCTAAACATATTGAATCATTAATCAAGTCTAACACTCAGTTTAGCGAATGCCCACATTTAGCAATTCATATATTTTAATGAGTTTGATAGTAATTTATTTAAATAAATATTAAAAAAAAAATCGACTCCTAGTGGTAAGCACTTTAACTAAAAATTTAATTTAATTTACGTAAATCTGGTCGCCCAGTGGCTATCGATAATATTCTACGAATTTAGGATGAGATACCAAACTAGCAAATGTCATCATAAACGAAAAACATAAATTTATGGCGTCTCTAGGAACATCGCTTTTTAATCAACTGTATGGTATTTTAACTTTAATTTTTTGTGAAATATTTAGTGCGAACTTAAACATTTTGGTGGGCCAATTTTGAAGTACTCGCACTTAGTTCACCTTCGTAATACTTCATAATTTCTATCAAAATGTCAAAGTAGCTTCTGTGTATAATGCACTAAACTTAGTGCATTATACTAAACATATTTTTGAGGGTCCTGATAGAAAATTCGGGATCCCCCCCGACCTGTAGAGATGTGGGATGGTATCAGGGGCGCGTGAAGTTTACTGCGTGCTCGGACCAGAGATCGGTCGATCTATATAAAAGGGCAATGACCGAAGTGGGCGAGGTGTGGCGGGGCGCGAGGCTTGAGGCAGTCTGCAAAAGGAAAATCCCGAGCAGACCGAGGGGAGGCGTCTAGTTACCAAACGAGCCGGACAAGCCAGAGGAGATCCTTGAGATCATTCGGGCCAGTAATCCCGATCTTCCAACAGAAGATTGGAGGATTGTAAAGCAGTAGGAAGCTAAGGGAGGCTTTAGATTGGCAATCATGCTGATCAATAAAGAATCCCTGGCTTCCCTTGCAAAATCAAAGGGAGTGATCATCTTTGGGTTCGGGTTTATCACTCTTAAAGTATAGAAGAAAGATGAGATCGATACGGGCGTGGAAGACCAGTCTAGGGGCGACGGCGAACGGACCCAGCGGGAGACGGTCAAATCTGTGGACACAGCTTGCACGATCTAGTACGCACGATTGAGTAATCAATTTAGTCGCAAGAGTTTTGTATGGTAGCGTTTCTGGACATTGAGGGTGCCTTTAATAATATAAAAACAGAGGCGATCATGGAAGGATTGTCATTTTTGAAGGTAGACTACTTTATAAGTAGGTTGATAAACCAGATAATTGTAAGCAGGATGATTAACTCGGAGTAGTCCGCCATTAGAAGATGGGTGGTTAGAGTACCTCCGCAGCGAGGTGTAATGCCCCCCTTTCTCTGGAGTGTAGTGATGAATGGATTGCTGTTGGAACTGGATAGAGAGGGGACATTGGTGGTAGCGTATGCAGATGATGTAGCGATAGCTGTCTCAGGCAAATATCTGGATACGATTAGTGGTATTATGCAGAATGCACTCCTGATCGTTACGAATTGTGTCAACAAATGTGGATTAAGACGGAGCTGGTACTATTTACTAAGAAATATAAAATTCCATGAATGACATTAGACTGGCTTTTTCTAACAGAGCGAAATTTTTGGGTATACTCTTGGACAGTAAGCTCAGCTGGAAGCCTATCATTATGGAAAGGGTGAAAAAGGCTAATGTAGCCATTTACTCGTGTAGGGACGCTATAAGTAAGAGATGGGGTTTGAAACCGGAGCTGGTACACTGGCTCTGTACCGCAGTGGTAAGACCTGTGCTGATGTACGGAGTGGGCGTATGGTGGCCAGCTCTGGATAATGTAACATATATAGGGATAATGGAGAAGGTGCAAAGAACGGCCTGCATGCTTATAAGCGGGGCGCTTAGGACAACACCTACACGGGATTTAGAGGTTATACCTTATTCCAATCGAATTTTTTGGTAAATTGGTAGCATCCAATCTGGCTACGACACTCTCGTCTGTCTCTCAAAGGTAGTGTCTTCAGGCGGTTCACTCGACCCTAGAATATATTAAACCAACGTTGTGCTTTGATAAAGGTTTCCGGACCATCTGTCTTTCGAGGGAATCCTAAAAGAACGGATCATTACTGGAAAACGAGGCAGTCCAATTTTTCACAGCCGAAATTTTCTGTGACAAGCTTAATGTTAATATATCTGTTCGTCTCCCTGACTAGTGCAGCGGGTACCAGGCTGAAGTGGTGGCGATCGGGGAAGTCGTGACATGGTTGAAGCATAACGTGGTATCCGTGAGGGATATCGCAATTTATGTGGACAGTCAGGCGGCGGTCAGGTCACTAGAGGCGGTTTGTCTGAAGTCATCAGTGGCACTGGATTGCCGACCATCTCTTAATGAGATGAGCGAGTATTTCGGAATCCAGATATGCTTGGTCCCTGGTCATTCGGACGTCACGGGAAACTGGAGGGCAGTCGAACTAGCTAGGTACGGTACGACTGTCCAGATGCGGCCGGAAAGGGCAGGTCTGGGGAGACCTATAGCAGCGCTCAAATTGGCGCTCAGTAAAAAGGCAATCGCCTCGACAAATGAGAGGTAGACCAACACTCTCACGTGCAGGTTTGGTCAAAACAGGACTTGCGGCGCTCCAAGGCTCTTGCATCTCTGGGAAAACGAGAGGTAGGATTGGTCTTAGGGATACTGACAGGTCACTGCCTTTTTGGGGAACATGCAAGAAGGTTGGGTCTACAGACGAATGGCTTTTATAGAAGTTGTATGGACGAAGTGCAGGAAGAGAGATCACTTCCTATGCTCGTGTCCAGCACTATCAGACAGAAGGTATAAGTACTTTGGTGTATACGGTATGGTCAGCCTTTTGGAACTCGCGGACTGTGGAGTGCGATATTACGCTACATAAGTGGCTCTGGATTATAACGGGAGTAAAGGGAGATAGGATCCTGTGATATCACAATGGGCCACTATAGGCCTAAGTGTGCGATATCAGCCACTCTAACCTAACCTGAAGTAACTCCCAAATCGCCTAACGTTGGTATTCATTGTTTATAACTGATTTTCGACTGGCAAGAATTTTTCGGTTCGTATTCTCAAATATGATCGATCATGCTTTCGCATGATCCGGTAGAACTAGTCGATCAGTTCGGCTTGAAATTTTAAATGTTTGCCATTGCTAATGCCGCTAAAGAGTCATCTTATGCTTTATCATTCATGCCACTATGGTCCTTCGATAGAATGTAATGATACCCCATTTTTGCCCAACAATGGAGATGGGGATACAGGGGTGTAATTTGGCAAAGTTTGTTATTAAAAGATATTAAAATTTGCTTTGGATGGCTTGGAGTTTTAGATTAACATGCTTTATCATTAATGCCACTAAGGTCATTTGAGTTAGCGAAATTTTGCCAAATCACACGCCTGTATCATAATCAGAATTTCTTCACTATTCGGCCGATGGGGGCCATCGTTAGGGCCTATCAAATTACGTTAGTGGCAGCAATGATAAAACACATTAATCATCACCAGGCCATTTAATGCATTTGCGTAGTTTTGCTAAATTACACCGCCGTAACTCCATCGGAAGTTCTCCACAATTAGGCCAAAATTGACCAACATTATGGCCGATGGGTCCTTATCAGAATTTTTCGTCTATTGGACAAAAGTGAGCTATCATTACAACTAACAACAATAATTATAAAAAAGATTATTCACCTAAATTAACAAACAATGAAACCAATTAGAATTCATTCAAGAGATTAGTGGAAGAGCGAACAAATCTCGGCGAACCAATTAGAACGAAGCTTGGGAAAGCTGCCTGGGAATGTTCTCCGATTTCTCAGACCAACACCACAAGGAAACACAATTATTCTCTTTAGTTAAAGAGAAACGGAAAGCTCGTAGAATCTGGCAGCAGACTCGTCGTGTATTCCAAACTCGTGCTCGAAGGCAAAGTAATAGAAAATAATCAAACTCTGTGAGGTGGTGTGCCATTTTCGACGCGCTCGTGCACCAGATCAAACATGCCAAAATACCTGTTGAGAATATTCAATATGCACTTCAAGGATTGCACCCTGCGGTATGAACCGAGGAGAGGCAGAAGACCTATGATGGTAACGGGTAGCTCCACAGATTTCTGCAGTTGCAAATGCCTGACGGGAGTCGGTTGGTTGGATGGATATGCGGATGATGTAGCTTTGTGCTTATCGCTGTATACCCATCTAAAATTAAAGTAGATGATATTCGAAACTTAAGCAGCAATGAAGATACATAATGATAATGAACAGCATAATGATCATCCATCCTATTGATAGCTGGGTGTATTATCAACAATCGAATTATTAGATACAGAGCGCAAAGCCATATACGAGAAAAAGGCTGTGGTCGGCAGGGTAAGAGGAAGCGTGGAATAAAAAGGTCACACAATGGAACGCTGGCATTTATCCTGGAAGCGCGAGACCAAATGGAGATGAATAGCGAGACATATTGCCGAAATAAGTCCGTAGATTGAGGAAAGGTATGGTGAAGTCGATTACTGCCTTACCCAATTTTAGAGCTCATGGAATGAGTAACGACGAAAGAATGCTGATATTGCCGTTTTATGAACGATGTCGAACGCAATTTCTTTGAGTGCGAGAATTTTGTGCAACAAAGAAGCGCAGTAGAGAGAATCTTAGGAAGTTGTTTCCAGAGACTGCTATCTGAAAATGTTTGGTATGGGGAAGACGCTTAGGGACTGGCGAGACATATCGTGGAAGTTGTATTAAACGTCAAAAAACGGGAGGTCGACCTCGATAGGAGTGAAACGTATGAGCTAGGCTAGTTTAAAGGCAAGGAATATAAGAAGTAATTTTTAAGTAGTGTATTGAACGGTCCCAGGGAAGCTTAGAAGAAGAGGAGGTATTTTTAATCAATATTTTGGAAGCAGGAGTCAAAATCACAAAAACAACCAAAAAATATTTTCTTATTTGGTCACAGAAAATGAAAAAAAATATACTGAAAATTCTAACCGATATTAAAATTTCCTACCAATGTTACCTCAGCTATCAGGCAAACTCCGCAAATATTAGTTACTTGTGGGAGTTTTTGAGATACTGGCTAGAAACTGGAAGAACTCATACACCTAAACCTTTTTTACACGGTGATACGCGTAGAAAAAACCAACGTAAAAAATCACGTAGAACCATGTGAAAACTGCAAAAAACGACATTAGACACATAGAAAAATAGTTTTAAAAGACCTAAATTTTTTTTTCAAAACCATGTCGCAGAAAATCAAGAAATTATATTGAAAATTCTACTCGATAAATTGTTCCCAAATTGCCCACGCAGGTTTGAATTTGAAATTGCTTATTTCAATTTCAATTTCCATTTCAATATTTCAATTTCTATTTCAATTTCAATTTCAATTTCAATTTCAATTTCAATTTCAATTTCAATTTCAATTTCAATTTCAATTTCAATTTCAATTTCAATTTCAATTTCAATTTCAATTTCAATTTCAATTTCAATTTCAATTCCAATTTCAATTTCAATTTCAATTTCAATTTCAATTTCAATTTCAATTTCAATTTCAATTTCAATTTCAATTTCAATTTCAATTTCAATTTCAATTCCAATTCCAATTCCAATTTCAATTTTCAATTTTCAATTTTAATTTCAATTTCAATTTCAATTTCGATTTCGATTTCAATTTCATTCAATTTCAATTCCAATTTCAATTTCAATTTCAAGTTCAATTTCAATTTCAATTTCAATTTCAATTCCAAATTCAATTTCAATTTCAATTTCAATTTCAATTTCAATTCCAATTTCAATTCCAATTTCAATTTCAATTTCAATTCCAATTTTCAATTTTCAATTTCAATTTCAATTTCAATTCCAATTCCAATTTTCAATTTTCAATTTCAATTTCAATTCCAATTCCAATTCCAATTTCAATTTTCAATTTTCAATTTTAATTTCAATTTCAATTTCAATTTCAATTTCGATTTCAATTTCAATTTCATTCAATTTCAAATTCAATTTCAATTCCAATTTCAATTTCAATTTCAATTCCTATTCCAATTCCAATTCCAATTTTCAATTTAAAATTTCAATTTCAATTTCGATTTCAATTTCAATTTCATCCAATTTCAATTCCAATTTCAGTTTCAATTTCAATTTCAATTTCGATTTCAATTTCAATTTCATTCAATTTCAATTCCAATTCCAATTCCAATTCCAATTTCAATTCCAATTTCAATTCCAATTCCAATTCCAATTCCAATTCCAATTATCAATTTCAATTTCGATTTCGATTTCGATTTCAATTTCATTCAATTTCAATTTCAATTCCAATTCCAATTTCAATTTCAATTTCAAGTTCAATTTCAATTCCAATTTCAATTTCAATTTCAATTTCAATTTCAATTTCAATTTCAATTTCAATTTCAATTTCAATTAATATTCCAATTCCAATTCCAATTCCAATTTTCAATTTTAATTTCAATTTTAATTTCGATTTCAATTTCAATTTCATCCAATTCCAATTCCAATTTCAATTTCAATTTCAATTTCAATTCCAATTCCAATGCCAATTCCAATTCCAATTTCAATTTTCAATTTTAATTTCAATTTCAATTTCGATTTCGATTTCAATTTCATTCAATTCCAATTTCAATTTCAATTCCAATTTCAATTTCAATTTCAATTTCAATTTCAATTTCAATTTCAATTTCAATTCCAATTTCAATTCCAATTTCAATTTCAATTTCAATTCCAATTTTCAATTTTCAACTTCAATTTCAATTTCAATTCCAATTTTCAATTTTCAATTTCAATTTCAATTCCAATTCCAATTCCAATTTCAATTTTCAATTTTAATTTCAATTTCAATTTCAATTTCGATTTCAATTTCAATTTCATTCAATTTCAAATTCAATTTAAATTCCAATTTCAATTTCAATTTCAATTCCTATTCCAATTCCAATTCCAATTTTCAATTTAAAATTTCAATTTCAATTTCGATTTCAATTTCAATTTCATCCAATTTCAATTCCAATTTCAGTTTCAATTTCAATTTCAATATCGATTTCAATTTCAATTTCATTCAATTTCAATTCCAATTCCAATTCCAATTCCAATTCCAATTCCAATTTCAATTCCAATTCCAATGCCAATTCCAATTCCAATTCCAATTCCAATTATCAATTTCAATTTCGATTTCGATTTCAATTTCATTCAATTTCAATTTCAATTCCAATTCCAATTTCAATTTCAATTTCAAGTTCAATTTCAATTCCAATTCCAATTTCAATTTCAATTTCAATTTCAATTTCAATTTCAATTTCAATTTCAATTAATATTCCAATTCCAATTCCAATTCCAATTTTAAATTTTAATTTCAATTTTAATTTCGATTTCAATTTCAATTTCATCCAATTCCAATTCCAATTTCAATTTCAATTTCAATTTCAATTCCAATTCCAATGCCAATTCCAATTCCAATTCCAATTTCAATTTTCAATTTTAATTTCAATTTCAATTCCAATTCCAATTTCAATTTCAATTCCAATTCCAATTCCAATTCCTATTCCAATTTCAATTCCAATTTCAATTTCAATTTCAATTCCGATTCCAATTTCAATTTCAATTCCAATTTTCAATTTTCAATTTCAATTTCAATTACACACCTTTTTTGATGTAATATCTATTGGGGATCACAGTGAACGACTGCTAAAGGAAAAGAACTGTTCGCAGCAGGCAAACAACTAAAATGCGAGTTTCACTCAGGCGGTACACCAACATATTGGCCTACGGATATCAGTAAGACTCCAGATCTTATAGACTTCTTTATTACAAGAGGGATTTCAGATAATTATATCCATGTCGAGAACAGTGAAAATCTATCGTCAGATCATTCACTAGTTATTATGATACGTAGCCAAACAATAATTATGAAAGAGAGCAACCCGAAATTAACGAGCTCCAAAACCAATTGGGATCTCTTCCAAACACATTTAACAGAAAGAATTAGTCTGCAGAACCCAATACTGGGACCAGCCCAAATAGTAGACGAACTAGATAAACTCATCCATAATATCCAAAGTGCTGCGTATGGGAAAGCACTCCTAATAATAGTAAGGAAATGAAACGCAATGCTAGCTATCCAGAGGAAGTGAGAGAACTTCTTAAAAATAAAAGTAAAGCACGGAAGAAATGGCAAAAACATCGAAACCCGGAAAATAAGAGGGTATTTAACCATTTGTGATGATGAAAAATCAGTCAGTTAATAAATACCTCAGCACTCTAACTGAGCAAAAAGATATTGATTATTCATTATGGAAAGCAACTAAGAATTTTGAAAGACCCAAACTTCAGGTTCCTCCAATTAAAAATAAAGAAAATTGGGCTCGAAATGCTAAACAAAAAGCAGATTTGTTTGCAAATCACCTTGAAGAAACATTCCAACCTTACTCCAAACAAATGGAAGAGGAAAATATCACCCCGATAAATAAACAGGATGAAATGAAAATTACACCTACAACATTGATAGAACTAAAATGGGAAATTAAGACTAACCTGAATGCGTATAAGGCTCCAGGATATGATCTTATAACGGGTCAGATAATAAAAGTGTAGCCGGAGAAAGCGTTGAGGGAACTACTGCATATAATTAATGCAGCATTTCGACTAAGATATGTACCAAGACAATGGAAAGTTGCAGAAGTAATTATGATACTTAAGCCGAACAAACCTCCGAATGATAAAACTTCATATAGGCCAATTTCTCTGCTACCAACACTTTCGAAACTATTTGAAAAGGTTCTTCTTAAAACACTAAAATCAATTATCGAAGAAAGGAATCTTATCCCCCCACATCAGTTTGGATTTAGAGAAAAACATTCTACAAAGTATGGCACAAATGGTTAGAATTCAAACTTCATCGAGATCTTCCGGAACAATTTTTTCAAATTCTAAAATCATACATATCAGAGACGCACTTTCGAGTAAAGTATGAGAATGAATACTCCCAACTAAAAAGAATAACAGCAGGAGTACCACAAGCCGAGACAATCTGAACTAGCGATCCATAACATACTACTGTTATACAAACAAATCCTGAAACCTGTATGGACATATATCAAATCTTACAAACAGTCTAAAATAAAATCCTGCGAAGCATTGTTAATGCACCGTGGTACATTCGAAAAGACAACCTTCATCGAGATCTAAAGATCGAGCTTGTCGTGGATGAAATCAAGCATCATGCAACAAAACACCTACAACGTCTGCACCAGCATGGAAATCTGGTCATACGCGGTATGCTGACTACCACACCAACAAGAAGACTGCAAAGAACCAAACCACTGGAGTTATCGCGACCGGGAAGTCCGTAGACTTATTGTTAATCACTTGTTTACGCCGACTAATCAAATATTTTATTATGCAATATAAGTTACTAAATGGGTACAAGAATCAGTTCTAATATAAAAAAAAAAATCAATTATTTCAATTCCAATTCCAATTCCAATTCTAATTTTAGTTTCAATTTCAATTTCAATTTCAATTTTCAATTTTCAATTTTCAATTTCCATTTCAATTTCCATTTCAATTTCAATTTCAATTAATTTCAATTTCAATTTCAATATCAATTTCAATTTCAATTTAAATCTCAATTTCAATTTCAATTTCAATTCAATTTCAATTTCAATTTTCAATTTTCAATTTCAATTTCAATTTCAATCTTCAATTTTCAATTTTCAATTTCAATTTCAATTTCAATTTCAATTCCAAATTCAATTTCAATTTCAATTTCAATTTCAATTTCAATTTTAATTTTCAATTTTCAATTTTAATTTCAATTTCAATTTCAATTTCAATTTCGATTTCAATTTCAATTTCATTCAATTTCAAATTCAATTTCAATTCCAATTTCAATTTCAATTTCAATTCCTATTCCAATTCCAATTCCAATTTTCAATTTAAAATTTCAATTTCAATTTCGATTTCAATTTCAATTTCATCCAATTTCAATTCCAATTTCAGTTTCAATTTCAATTTCAATTTCGATTTCAATTTCAATTTCATTCAATTTCAATTCCAATTCCAATTCCAATTCCAATTTCAATTCCAATTTCAATTCCAATTCCAATTCCAATTCCAATTCCAATTATCAATTTCAATTTCGATTTCGATTTCAATTTCATTCAATTTCAATTTCAATTCCAATTCCAATTTCAATTTCAATTTCAAGTTCAATTTCAATTCCAATTTCAATTTCAATTTCAATTTCAATTTCAATTTCAATTTCAATTTCAATTTCAATTAATATTCCAATTCCAATTCCAATTCCAATTTTCAATTTTAATTTCAATTTTAATTTCGATTTCAATTTCAATTTCATCCAATTCCAATTCCAATTTCAATTTCAATTTCAATTTCAATTCCAATTCCAATGCCAATTCCAATTCCAATTCCAATTTCAATTTTCAATTTTAATTTCAATTTCAATTTCGATTTCGATTTCAATTTCATTCAATTCCAATTTCAATTTCAATTCCAATTTCAATTTCAATTTCAATTTCAATTTCAATTTCAATTTCAATTCCAATTTCAATTCCAATTTCAATTTCAATTTCAATTCCAATTTTCAATTTTCAACTTCAATTTCAATTTCAATTCCAATTTTCAATTTTCAATTTCAATTTCAATTCCAATTCCAATTCCAATTTCAATTTTCAATTTTAATTTCAATTTCAATTTCAATTTCGATTTCAATTTCAATTTCATTCAATTTCAAATTCAATTTAAATTTCAATTTCAATTTCAATTTCAATTCCTATTCCAATTCCAATTCCAATTTTCAATTTAAAATTTCAATTTCAATTTCGATTTCAATTTCAATTTCATCCAATTTCAATTCCAATTTCAGTTTCAATTTCAATTTCAATATCGATTTCAATTTCAATTTCATTCAATTTCAATTCCAATTCCAATTCCAATTCCAATTCCAATTTCAATTCCAATTCCAATTCCAATTCCAATTCCAATTCCAATTCCAATTATCAATTTCAATTTCGATTTCGATTTCAATTTCATTCAATTTCAATTTCAATTCCAATTCCAATTTCAATTTCAATTTCAAGTTCAATTTCAATTCCAATTCCAATTTCAATTTCAATTTCAATTTCAATTTCAATTTCAATTTCAATTTCAATTTCAATTAATATTCCAATTCCAATTCCAATTCCAATTTTCAATTTTAATTTCAATTTTAATTTCGATTTCAATTTCAATTTCATCCAATTCCAATTCCAATTTCAATTTCAATTTCAATTTCAATTCCAATTCCAATGCCAATTCCAATTCCAATTCCAATTTCAATTTTCAATTTTAATTTCAATTTCAATTTCGATTTCGATTTCAATTTCATTCAATTCCAATTTCAATTTCAATTCCAATTTCAATTTCAATTTCAATTTCAATTTCAATTTCAATTTCAATTCCAATTTCAATTCCAATTTCAATTTCAATTTCAATTCCAATTTTCAATTTTCAACTTCAATTTCAATTTCAATTCCAATTTTCAATTTTCAATTTCAATTTCAATTCCAATTCCAATTCCAATTTCAATTTTCAATTTTAATTTCAATTTCAATTTCAATTTCGATTTCAATTTCAATTTCATTCAATTTCAAATTCAATTTAAATTTCAATTTCAATTTCAATTTCAATTCCTATTCCAATTCCAATTCCAATTTTCAATTTAAAATTTCAATTTCAATTTCGATTTCAATTTCAATTTCATCCAATTTCAATTCCAATTTCAGTTTCAATTTCAATTTCAATATCGATTTCAATTTCAATTTCATTCAATTTCAATTCCAATTCCAATTCCAATTCCAATTCCAATTCCAATTTCAATTCCAATTCCAATGCCAATTCCAATTCCAATTCCAATTCCAATTATCAATTTCAATTTCGATTTCGATTTCAATTTCATTCAATTTCAATTTCAATTCCAATTCCAATTTCAATTTCAATTTCAAGTTCAATTTCAATTCCAATTCCAATTTCAATTTCAATTTCAATTTCAATTTCAATTTCAATTTCAATTTCAATTAATATTCCAATTCCAATTCCAATTCCAATTTTAAATTTTAATTTCAATTTTAATTTCGATTTCAATTTCAATTTCATCCAATTCCAATTCCAATTTCAATTTCAATTTCAATTTCAATTCCAATTCCAATGCCAATTCCAATTCCAATTCCAATTTCAATTTTCAATTTTAATTTCAATTTCAATTCCAATTCCAATTTCAATTTCAATTCCAATTCCAATTCCAATTCCTATTCCAATTTCAATTCCAATTTCAATTTCAATTTCAATTCCGATTCCAATTTCAATTTCAATTCCAATTTTCAATTTTCAATTTCAATTTCAATTACACACCTTTTTTGATGTAATATCTATTGGGGATCACAGTGAACGACTGCTAAAGGAAAAGAACTGTTCGCAGCAGGCAAACAACTAAAATGCGAGTTTCACTCAGGCGGTACACCAACATATTGGCCTACGGATATCAGTAAGACTCCAGATCTTATAGACTTCTTTATTACAAGAGGGATTTCAGATAATTATATCCATGTCGAGAACAGTGAAAATCTATCGTCAGATCATTCACTAGTTATTATGATACGTAGCCAAACAATAATTATGAAAGAGAGCAACCCGAAATTAACGAGCTCCAAAACCAATTGGGATCTCTTCCAAACACATTTAACAGAAAGAATTAGTCTGCAGAACCCAATACTGGGACCTGCCCAAATAGTAGACGAACTAGATAAACTCATCCATAATATCCAAAGTGCTGCGTATGGGAAAGCACTCCTAATAATAGTAAGGAAATGAAACGCAATGCTAGCTATCCAGAGGAAGTGAGAGAACTTCTTAAAAATAAAAGTAAAGCACGGAAGAAATGGCAAAAACATCGAAACCCGGAAAATAAGAGGGTATTTAACCATTTGTGATGATGAAAAATCAGTCAGTTAATAAATACCTCAGCACTCTAACTGAGCAAAAAGATATTGATTATTCATTATGGAAAGCAACTAAGAATTTTGAAAGACCCAAACTTCAGGTTCCTCCAATTAAAAATAAAGAAAATTGGGCTCGAAATGCTAAACAAAAAGCAGATTTGTTTGCAAATCACCTTGAAGAAACATTCCAACCTTACTCCAAACAAATGGAAGAGGAAAATATCACCCCGATAAATAAACAGGATGAAATGAAAATTACACCTACAACATTGATAGAACTAAAATGGGAAATTAAGACTAACCTGAATGCGTATAAGGCTCCAGGATATGATCTTATAACGGGTCAGATAATAAAAGTGTAGCCGGAGAAAGCGTTGAGGGAACTACTGCATATAATTAATGCAGCATTTCGACTAAGATATGTACCAAGACAATGGAAAGTTGCAGAAGTAATTATGATACTTAAGCCGAACAAACCTCCGAATGATAAAACTTCATATAGGCCAATTTCTCTGCTACCAACACTTTCGAAACTATTTGAAAAGGTTCTTCTTAAAACACTAAAATCAATTATCGAAGAAAGGAATCTTATCCCCCCACATCAGTTTGGATTTAGAGAAAAACATTCTACAAAGTATGGCACAAATGGTTAGAATTCAAACTTCATCGAGATCTTCCGGAACAATTTTTTCAAATTCTAAAATCATACATATCAGAGACGCACTTTCGAGTAAAGTATGAGAATGAATACTCCCAACTAAAAAGAATAACAGCAGGAGTACCACAAGCCGAGACAATCTGAACTAGCGATCCATAACATACTACTGTTATACAAACAAATCCTGAAACCTGTATGGACATATATCAAATCTTACAAACAGTCTAAAATAAAATCCTGCGAAGCATTGTTAATGCACCGTGGTACATTCGAAAAGACAACCTTCATCGAGATCTAAAGATCGAGCTTGTCGTGGATGAAATCAAGCATCATGCAACAAAACACCTACAACGTCTGCACCAGCATGGAAATCTGGTCATACGCGGTATGCTGACTACCACACCAACAAGAAGACTGCAAAGAACCAAACCACTGGAGTTATCGCGACCGGGAAGTCCGTAGACTTATTGTTAATCACTTGTTTACGCCGACTAATCAAATATTTTATTATGCAATATAAGTTACTAAATGGGTACAAGAATCAGTTCTAATATAAAAAAAAAAATCAATTATTTCAATTCCAATTCCAATTCCAATTCTAATTTTAGTTTCAATTTCAATTTCAATTTCAATTTTCAATTTTCAATTTTCAATTTCCATTTCAATTTCCATTTCAATTTCAATTTCAATTAATTTCAATTTCAATTTCAATATCAATTTCAATTTCAATTTAAATCTCAATTTCAATTTCAATTTCAATTTCAATTCAATTTCAATTTCAATTTTCAATTTTCAATTTCAATTTCAATTTCAATCTTCAATTTTCAATTTTCAATTTCAATTTCAATTTCAATTTCAATTCCAAATTCAATTTCAATTTCAATTTCAATTTCAATTTCAATTTTAATTTTCAATTTTCAATTTTCAATTTCAATTTCAGTTTCAATTTCAATTTCTAAATATTTTCGGACTGCTGTTTCATCACTATAGATTTGGTGGAATTTATGAATTTGTCATTCTCGTTTTACTATGTATATGAACCACTTGACGTATCGAGTATAAGACAACATTTTTAAAATTTGCATATAACGTAGGCGTTATAACATATTACAGTATTTCATCAAAAAATTTAAAACAATCAATTAATTTAGCCAGCGCTGTACCTTGGAATAATATTTTTGGTAATAAAATATAAAATTTGCTAATCGATAATAAATATTGATAATAACCTAATTCAAGAAGCACGCCATCATAAACTAACATGTCGCTATGTGTGTACAGTAAAACCCCATTGCCAAATTTACAATCATAAATCTGCCAAAAATTTCTCGCACATACCAGTATTATAGATGAAAGCAACTTAATAGACGTTATAATATAAAGTTTTATAGCAAATTTACGATCGAACTTTTTTATGGCATTCAACATATTTATTTTATTTTTATCTTGATTGCTTTCGATATCGGACAATGCGGTATATATGAGCGAATCGTAACAAATTTTGAGATGTTCGCTTCAAAAAATGTTGTGCAAATTAGTGTTTCGCGCGCATTTTACGAGAAAACCTCAACACACATATCATATTTCGAACTCAAATCATTTTCACCATTAATAATATGTCGTGACCAAAATACGTCAAATTCCGAAAATTAGAATCGTGTTCCGCTCATTAAATAATGGCGATAGTTAGGATTTAACACTTGTACTAAATATACGCGGACATCTGACATGTGTGACCTTTTCTTATACTCGCATACAAAACTGATCGATCGTCAATATTTTGTACATGCAAATATCATAAATTTTTTATATTGTGAAGATGCGATTCTCATAATAATGTGATAATATATATTTATTGGCTTCGGGTGTTAAACTTTAGTAGGTAGTGTGGATCACGTGCTTACGATCAAAACAAGGCCAAAATGAGACGCGGACATCACATTATAAATCCACACCCAATAATTTTTTTTTTAGTTTTTCAATCTCGATCATTTATTTGCTATTATGTCTACCGTTTTATTATATAATCCGACGTGTTAAATAATCTGTATCATATATTTTTATGTTTTTATGAGCATTATGCTAATAATCCATGTAATATAACAGCTCGTCGCACCGTAAAGTGGAATAGTTTTTTTTAGACAAATCAAAATTATCTAATTATAAATTATTTAATTGATGTTTAATTTAATTATTTAATTAAATACGATGCGGTAATCTTAAAGGCCTTTTTTAATGCCTCGTTTGTTTTTATAGCAGTGTAACTTATGAGTGTTACGTATATTGAGTTACTTCAATATACAGTTACAGTGACCTTATAAAGATGATTGCGTGCTGTTCTGTTACCTAACCAGAATGCATACATAATTATTATTAAACTATTTGCCCTAAGGGCGCAAAGTTATTCTAAGAAACCAACATACTTACAAAACGAATTAGCCTTATAAATACAAAGTAACGCATTGTTCTCGATTTACATAAATGTAAATAAATAAATTTTTGAGCCAATTTCCTGACACTCTGAATTTGAAAGTCAATTAATTATAGTAAAAAATAAAAACTCCAAAAAATTCGTACAAATACAATGCAGACATTTTTCGTTATGGATGAGATACAATTAACATCTCGGGTGAGCCCACAGGGCATAAAAATGTAAAGCAAATATTTGACATTATACATCTACAGCGTTACAAGATCGAGTCGCTACAGTGAGCGAACGTTTCATTTTTTAATACAAATTATTTTTTCGTCATCACATCAAACAAAATGATTGTTTTCAAGACAGAATACAGACAGGGAAGCATGCTACTGAAGTTAACCGAAAATTTCAAGCGAAAAAACTCTGCATTATCGACATATTTTGTATCAGATAGTAGTACACAATTCTGTTGATATTAGCCGAAAATTACATGTTATAGAAGTTAGCAGTAAATTTTCACCGAAAAAACATTGAAAAATCAATATCACATCACAAAAAATCAATGCTACATAACATATGGCGGCCTAATTTATGGCACAGGTGTTCACTATTAGTGCCACAACTCAAATTCATTGGCCCTTAACACGACAAATTATAAATATGGGATCCAGCTATTTGTGAATTGGTCAAACTTCACCCAGTTCAATGACCTTTAAACATTCGAATTATTTCGTCTAAAATCAACAGAATTTTGTACTACCAACTGATACAAAATAGGTCGATAATGCAGTTTTTTCTGGCTGAAATTTTCGGCTAACTTCAGTAGCATCAGAGAAGTTCGATGGACTTTTCCATTTAGACGGATGGCTGATATCGAATATTCTGACTAAATTAGTAACTTTTCATTTGAATAGTATGTTGTGCCATTAACCACCAGGCGGCTAGCAATAAGTCTCCTCGAGAGCGTCCTTTGCAATTTAGTTGTCAATTTATTTGTTATTATTTTGTTTGGTGTATATTTGAATATTCAACTTGGTTGAGCCATGCTCATATTGGTTTAATTTCCGATTACGACCGTTTTTAAAATTTTACCGGAAATGACGATTGTTTTGTTAGAAAAAACATTATTTCACCAAAATGCGGCATCTCTACAGTCCGGGCGGATTGACTATTCAGAATAAAACTTCATACTTTTTCCATTGATTGGGAGTTCCTTGCGAAATTTGGTGGAAATCTGTGTACCGCAAGTAACAGCTTGAATGGGGCTTATTCAATTTTTGCAATGATGTTGAAAAGTTTCGTCAAAGAACTAGAAGATTTAAATAAATGTAAAATAATAATTTTCAGCCAACAATGGTTGACCATATTGCTGATTTACCATTCGTCATATCGCCGAAGTGAAAAATTGGTTTTTAAAAATCTCTGGGTGAATCTTGAGACTTAAAGTATTTCCACAAATTGGAAGACCCCAGCGATTTTTGGACGAAACTGGTCCACCGGAAGTGGCAGCTACTGTTTAGACGATTAAAACAAAAAACTTGTGGATTAAGCTTCAAATAAAATTTTTCTGATTATTTTCAATTTTACCGGAAATGACGGAGCGAGTGGCAGAGATAGATAAGACGACAACGACTTCATCACCGACGTCAAGCAACCATTGCTTGGGGGTTAGTACAAATTTGAGTGACCGCTTGGGAACATCATAAGTAAAAGTGAAGTGAACTAGTAAAAGTGAAAAATGGAATGGAACGAAAGCTCCTCCTCCCGGCATGCCAGTATGCCTTATTCAGCAGCCATGGGAGCTGGCTCCCATTCATTGAACCAATCATTCATAAATTCGGAATAAACCCGATTACAGAAACGAATACTAGAAGACGAAATAACAGCATAAACCGGGAAAATCAAATATTCGACCCTTGGTACACGAATCGGGAATTGGAACATCTGAACTCTAACAGAAAACATCAAGGCGATAAACGCACAAGTAGAGAAAGATATGAAACGTAATCACATCGAGATTCTATAGGCTCAGTGAAGTCAGACGGAACAATAGAGAGGCGAAATAAAAATACAAGCAAAATGGGAATTATATGTATATGATATTTCTCTGGTAGAGACGACACACAAGAGAACAAGGCGTGGTCATAATAACAACAAATAAAGTGAAGAAGGCATTGATGGGAAATGGACACCAGTTAACAGCAGAATCATAATATCCATTCAGTGCTATGCCCCAACCGCGAAGATGCAGATGAGAAACACAACAAACGATGAAGTCTGTGAACAAATTAATTACAAGCCACAATAGCAACGCACAGAAATGACGCCAAATTCGTGTACAGTGAGAGATTTCACTCGTAACTTCTGCAAATCAGAGTTGCGCTCCATAGGTGGTGGCCATAGGTTTTCCACACCATACATAAAATACACAAGGACATCACCGGATGGCAGAACTAAAAATCAGATAGACCACGTCAAAATGAACGATCAACCTGAAATTCCTCACATCCACTACAAGATGTCAGAACAATGTGGAGGGGTTTCAGATTTACACAGTGATCACCAACTTGGTATTAGCAAAATTTCAAATCAAGCTGAGAAACAACTCTAAGACAAATTAGGAGGAAATTTAACACAAACAGATTAAAAGATACTGAAACAAGAAAACAATCTCTTCAGTGAAACGCTCCAACTCCTCAACCTCCAGAGGAATGACGCTGCTATACCACCAACCACCGAATTTGATAGAACAAATAGAAGAGAAGCCATTATGAACAACTGCTACGGGAGAGTACTCGGCTACCAAAAATACAATCGGAAGAAAACCTTTGTATTAAGCGATGACGTTGAGGAACGCCGCCAACTTTTAAGCTATAAACGCACGCAAGATACAAAGAAACAACAAGCACGTCAAGTAAAGAAGAGATGGCAAGGAATGATCAAAGAAAATTTGCAGAAAGGATCTCTCACCTTCTTTCAAGGCTGCTGAAGAGGCAGTTCTTCAAGGCTCTGCTGAAGAGGCAGCAGCAATACAAAATATGCGGGCACAAAATATGCGAGCACAAAATATGTGTGTGTAAGTAAAATTCCCTGGAAAAATTACAAACATTTTTACCACCCAGAAGGAAATGATATACAAGAATGGATGAAGTACCACCACCACCGATAATAGTTAAAGAGATGGAAAGAATATTTTGAGGTAGATGTTATCAACAGCACCGAAAATCTCTGGCCACACCAATTGACTGACACCCAATAACGAAACTCCACGTCCATCCACCCACCAACGGAGTGGGAAGTTAAGAGTGCCATCGAAAAGATTGAAACACACAATAAGGCTGCTGGAACAGAACAAGCACACTAACACCAATCACTCTAACACTAATAATCCCAGAAGTGTGGATGGAATTCTAGCAGAATGCCACAAAAATGGAAAGAAGCCTTTTGACAATTACAATCCGCAAGAAAGGTTGTGACCTAAGAGAATGTAAAGCGGAAATTGGATGTCAAATCTCCTAATCGCATACAATGGGGGCAATAACATGTAAACTCAAAGATCTGAACTATGCAGACATATACCTGCTCATACATAAACACACTCAGACATTCAGCAGACGTACAACAGCTATCAGATCTAGCTAACGAAGTTGTAGATATCAACACAATTTGTATTACCTTGGATGCGCAAAATAACGAAAACAGGCGGGACAGAGGAAGACAAACGCATAAATAAAGCCAAGACACATTCAACATGTTACACATACATATATAGTCTGGAATTCTGCTGTCACGCAATACCAAGATACGGATGTTCAACTCGTGTCTGAAATCGGTACTACTGTAAGAGTGTGAGACATGGAAACACACAGAAAAAGCCAGAAAGTGCCTTCGACGAATACTGAAATGCTTCTGGCCTAACACCATAAACACTAACATTGAACTGCATAGAAGAACAAATTAGTCAAGAAAGACATAGAGACCGATATAAAGGCACGGAAGTGGAGATGGATTGGCTGAGGAAATCACCAACTGGATGTCATTGAACTGGAACCCACAAGGGTGAAAAATAGACCAGCAATGAATGGATGACATGGAAGAGAACAATACTAGCTGAAGCGAAACAACTTGGTAAATATGGGAAGAGATAACAGCCGTAGCCCCCAACAGAGTAAAATGGTCCTGCCTAGTAGACGGACGTACTATATGCTCCTAAATTGGATACAGGAAAAAAACATCTCTGCTGATTGACTTCGGAATCAAAATTCATACTACAGCTCTTCTTCCATAAATTGGGAGGAGCTCCATGCCAAAATGTGGTGGACATCTGTGTATCAGAAGTGGAAGCTTGCGTAGGAACTTGTTTACTTTTTGTAGTGAAGATTAAATTTTCTACCAGGATTGACCTTGTTGGTTTTCTGAAATTTAAGCAGAAATTAGCAGCAACATGCAGAAGCCCAACCTTAGATAGCAACGTCAAAATAATTGACATGGGTATCAGCGTTCTGGGAAGTTGGTGCACACTGTGCTGTCACTACCTCCAACACAGACGGAGTAAAATCAATTACATTTTACAAGACCCTCCAGCCCAAGATAGGTACGGGACGATTAAACGGACGACGTGTTTCACGACACGACATGTTTTACGACATTATTGGCACGCGAGTTCAGACCTTTAGTTCGATTAATCGCACCACGCGAACAAATAATTTTTATAATGGCCGATTCGGTAACAAAGCACACAAATGCATCTACTCATCAAATACCAGTTTCCCAAACTTATTAGTCTTAAGGTCGCAGTAGCAGACCTATAAGACAACCGCAGCATAACCGCTCATTTTTTTGGCATTCGGTAAACAAATTCACATATGTGCAGCTTCGTAACAATTTGCTATCCCGATTAAATTTTGTCAGCAGAAAACGGAACCGTAATAAATATTGACGGTACCAAATTATTGGACGTTGACGTTGGATTAAGATGTTAATTTAAATAAGCCTTCATTCTTGCTAATGTGAATCGTTATATAATTGGCGCCGATCTCTTAACGAAACTCGGTTTGTTAGTGGATCTCAAAAACTTGCAAATTGCTTGATCCATCCACTACACTCGCAATCAACGTAACATCACCACGCGTTGATACACCATCACCAGGTGTACAACTCTCCGGTAAGGCACAATGTAGTACATCACATCGTGACTACAGGCCATTTATCATTTCTGAGACCACGTAGTCCTGATCCAATCCGAATTACAGCACATGAAGAAGAAGCACAACTGGAGGCCATGGGGAGACTACAGAAGGCTTAACTTAGTCACAATTCCTGATCATTACCTAATTCCACACAAAAAAAATTCAATGTTATTTGGCCTCAGAAATGCTGCACAGACTTTCCAGGAGCGAAAAGGAACTCTTTCGAAAATTATTAAATTATGGCGGCGCAGCAAAATGTGTGTTTGGAGCAAACAGTTTAACTTTCTGAGTCACAAAACTACATCTAAGGGAATCCTGATGTCTAAAGGACGAATTAATGCAATTAGAGAACTCCCGGCCTCGCAAAACGACAAACAATTTCAGAAATTTGTCGGTATGGTAAATTACTGCCACCAATTTATTCCAAAACTCGCAGAGATACTTTCCTCAATTCTCACACGCAAGTCTCCTCAAGAAACCCAAAACGCCCTAAAATTTTTCTTGACTTGAATAATGGCAAAATGCATTCCGTTAGCTCAAGAACAGCTTAGAAAATATTGGAACACATCATTAGGCGCACTCTTACAGCAACAAAATAAAAGGGACTTGGGAACCTCTTGGATTTTTCTGGAAGAAATTATCAGATGTCGAAAGAAAATATTCCGCATCTCTGCAATCCTCCTAGCATTTAAACACTTTTGCAATTTGGTCGAAGGTCGGGAATTTCCCCTAAAACGAAACGCAATCCAATTCACGACAGACATTCAACATATACATAGGCATACACAATGTGGGCGCCGATTCACTTTCTCGGACTTCCGACCAAGAGGTAGTCTCCGCAACAACACGTTTCGACACCATCAGTAGAACTAACAGACTTACTCTCTAGTTTTACAAATCGGCGATCTTCTAAGTTGAAATTAGAAAAATTTTCATTAGCCGACTTGATAATTTATTGTGAAATAACTACAGGCAACAATCGTTCGTCCATTCTATGTAGAGACATTATGTCGAAGTGTACGAGCGACACGCAAGCTCGCTATTTCAAGATTGACCTAGTATCTTCTTTATCAGGCAAAAAATGCAAAGTGCAACGATACACCAAATTATCTCACAGGAATTTTTAGATTCATTTAGAGATTACTGGACCACTTCCACCATCTAATGAATACTCATTCATCTTAAACTGCGTTGATTGTTTTACGCGATGGTCCGAAACCTACTGCATAAAAGACATCTCCGCACCAACAAAACGTCCGGTCAAGGCACAGTTTGAGTCCAACGTCTTCATTGAGCTAATGCAACTCTTAGCATCACATTGAACATAGATGCCAACTTAAACCAGCTCTCAAAACTAGCGAAAATACCGTCAACTATAGCTCAGAGATATCAATCATATTATTGGGAATCCAAGCAACAATCAAAGAAGACCTAAAATGTTCATTACCACTACATCTCAAGTCACCACTGACACAGTGATATATCAATTCCAAGATGAACAAAAACTTATCCCAACGGATACGCCCAAAACAAATCAAAACGACATATTCACCGGCCTCACTTACGAATTTCCATACAAAGTGATACAACGACTTCGTAAGCACTTTGTATTACAAATCAGAGAGAAGCAACATGTTCCCTATTGATAGACTCAAACCAGTCTATGGAATACTGAGTTCAGGCGATCAAAAATCGGGATTGAAGAAAACTGTCCGCATTTTCGGGTAACACATACTTCACCAAACTCCTTTCCAAAAACTTAACCACAATCGCTGGTGGATGTGTAGACAATTTTTTTCTAAATTAGAAAATTAGGAAATAAATTATATTCCTTATGACGTCACATGATACATTCTCTCTCTCTCTCTCTCTCTCTCTCTCTCTCTCTCTCTGTCTCTCTCTCTCTCTCTCTATAGCTTTGACATCCCATAACTTGATTTTCCTGCCTACCCTATGGTTCTCCATCCATCTCGATCCATCGCTCTCGCCCTCCAGTTTCGACATTCTATTAAACGTATGTCTTGTTTGACTTCGTCACGCCAGCACATTCGGGGTCTCCCTCTACGACGCACACCTGTTGTTGTTGGAACACTTTATTAGTCATACGTTGTTGTGGGGACCTTGCAATGTGGCCCATATATGTAACTCGATTGGATTTGATGAATCCGATGAAAGCACTACCTTCAGCGAGTTGCTTTATCGTGGTTCATCCGAATGCGATGTTCGTTTTCCGCAACTTTAATTGGACAAACTAGATGGATTGAAATGGAATTCTAAAATTATTTCTGGAAGAAATTCTGGTTCAAGGCCAGCCGGGGCGGAAGTAATCCATTTCTTAACTGGTCTTGATGAAATTGGGTATGGTGGATGGAAATGGGGACTCAACTGATTTTCTGGGTGAAATTCTGGAATATGGTCATCTTTGGTGGAACTAGGGGTTATTTCTGAACGGAGTGGATGGAACTGAGATCTTAAAATTATTTTTAAAAGAAGTTCTGGAATATGGCCAACTGAGACAGAACTAAAACATTTCTTAAATGATCACGCTGAAATTGGGTGTGCTGGACTCTTCAATGATTTTGGAAGAATTTCTAGAATATAGCTAACCGGGACGGAGTTAGGCTATTTTTGAACAGAATATATTAAAAAAACTGTATGCTGGATGGAAATTGGATTCAAAAATGATTTTTAGAAGAAGTTCTGTAATGTGGCCAACTGGGTAGGAACTAAGCCATTTCGTTAACGATCATGATGAAATTGGGTATTATGTATGGAAATATAATTCTAAAATCATGTTTTAAATAAATTTTGGAATATGATCAGCTGTTACGGAACTTGAGGTTATTTCTGAAATGGGATTCTAAAATGATTTTTAAAAGAATTTCTGTATGACCAACTGGAACGGAACTAGGCCATTTCTTAACTGATCATGATGAAATTGAGTAAGGTGGATGAAAATTTGATTCTAAACTGATTTTTGGAAGAAGTTCAGGAATATGGCCATCTAGGACGGAACCAGGTTATTTTTGAACATATTATGATAAAGTCTTTTACTGGTTAGAAATGAGATGCCAGAACAACCAACATCATCTAAGCTATTTCTTCATTGATTATAATATCAATGGGAATCATGAATGGAAACAAGATTCTAAAATCATTTTTGAAAAAATTCTGGAATACGGCTATCCGTGAAATGGGATTAAAATGATTTTTACAGGCAGTTCTGAAATATGGTGGATAGAAATTAGGATGCTAAAATTATTTTTAGAGAAGTTCTGGAATATGGCCAACTGGGACACAAGTAAGCCATTTCTTAACCGACCATTATGAAATTGGAACAAGATTATTTTTGAACATATTATGAGGTAGTTTGCATGATGCATGCATAATGATATTGAGTATGGCAGATCGAAATGGTATTCTAAAATGTTTTTTAAAAAAAGTTCTGGAATATGGCCAACTGAAACAGAACTAGGACATTTCTTTAACGATCAAGCTGAAATTGGGTGTGCTGGATGAAATTGAGACTCTACAGTGATTTTGGAATAATTTATAGAATATGGCTAACCGGGATGAAGTTAGTATATTTTTGAACAGAATATATTAAAAAAAAATTGTATGCTGGATGGAAATTGGATTCAAAAATGATTTTTAGTAGAAGTTCTGGAATGTGGCCAACTGGGGAGGAACTAAGGCATTTCGTTAACGATCATGATGAAATTGGGTATTATGTATGGATATATAATTCTAAAATCTAGTTTTACATACATTTTGGAATATGACCACTTGTAACAGAACTTGAGGTTATTTCTGAAATGGGATTTTAAAATGATTTTTAAAATAATTTCCAATGGCCAACTGGGACAGAACTAGGTCATTTCTTTGAAACGAAATGAACATCCGTGTTTCATGTGAACTTTGATTGTTATTGATGCAAAGCCCTAATTTTCGGTCTTCAATGTAGTCGATGAATTACGTAGAAATAATTTTATGGCCCTGCCATAAAATTCATCCAAATTAAATCGATTCATCAAAACTCGAACTGATGACGCGTGTGTAACCGATTAGTTGCATCCGATACGTCTGTACGTTAACATTAAAATCAGTGTCTAAACAAAATTAAAAATAAAGTAAAGTTGACGGTTTGTGTTAGCAATTTGTCTTTTATTCGCATAAAAATTATCTCGATTAATCCTAGTGTTTTTTTAAATATTTAGTGATTCAACATTAACTAAAATTTTGTACTTCTATTTACCACATATATGTAATTCCGTTAGATGCACATTACGCATTAGTGAAAGTCACGATAAGGTGAGGTTTACTATTTCCAATCTAAGTAAGTGCATCCGTGGGCTAATGTTAGTTTTGTGTTTTGTGTATAATCCTTTTTAGCTTAAGTGTGCTATTAAATTGTGCCGATTGGAGCACCAACGAAGTTGCGTAAACCAGTGGTTTTTGTGAATTGTAGCGGCTACCGTCCGTCCGGTGCGAGGAAAAACAGATTCCGCAACCTTGAGTGTGAATAGCGGCTTGATGTCGGTGGTGTGATTTCGCATGCCGATATTCGCGCCACCGCCCTACTTTTACTCACCGTTATATAAGTTTTAAACAAACCGCATTTACTAAAACAGTAAACCAAGCCATCGAAAAGAACCATCTGGAAATACACCTCCGCTTTGGAAGGCAAATACTTCTATGGGATTATTACAACAATAACAAACACATACAACAAATACGCATCTAACAATCTTGGATTTCGGTGAAAAATTAACTTTTTGGTTAGTGCCAAGATTTATAACAAATTAATTATATATCAGTGCATAAATGTTGTTGTACTTGTAATAGTACAGGTTGCCTACCGATTACATTCGTTCGCATGCACTCTTTATAAGTTTATATTATTTATTTATTTAAGTTATCTCTTTATTCACTTTATTCGTATTGCTAATTGTAATTATTTAAACAACCAATTTAATTTAATTGCCTAGTTTTGTTAAAATATTTTTGTGTGTAAGTTCTTATTAATTAAATTAAGTTTACATTACCATTTTAAGTATCTAACTTATTATACGCAGGAACATATTATCTGTATTATACAGTCGCCATCCGTAAAGCGCTTTGCCGGTCGGTAGATTGGTAAGTCATTTTTATATTTTTTTTTGATTTTTTTTTGATTATATTTGATCAGTTGGATATTTAGGAAAGTAATTAATTACTCACCTACGTTAGAGTAATCACCAAAATGGTGTCTTAATATGTTAGTATGTTTTTGTTCATTAAATAAAATAAGAAAGTTAGAATGAGCTAAATTTCGGTTTTAAGGGGTTAGAAGGGGTCTGGATATGGAAGAAGGGGTATTGCTTGATATTTATTTTTGTAGTGTTCTTTATGAAAGCAGCTGATTACGGTCTTGGAATCTCCCGTGACTCACACCCACACCGACTTCAGCTAGCGGGTTAATGGCTGCTACGGGATTTCAGATTCCTCGACTCTGTTAACGGTGCTATTTTTACATAGCTCAAAAGTTCCGTTACATGTTAACTGACCATGATGAAATGAGTAAGGTGAATGAAAATCTAATTCTAAACTAATTTTTGGAAGAAGTTCATGAATATGGGCATCTAGGACGGAACCAGGTTATTTTTGAACAGATTATGATGAAGTCTTTTACTGGTTGGAAATAGGATGCCAGAACAACCAACATCATCTATGCCATTTCTTCATTGATTATAATATCAATGGGAATCATGAATGGAAACGGGATTCTAAAATCATGTTTGAAAAAATTCTGGAATATGGCTATTCGTGAAATGGGATTAAAATGATTTTTACAGGTAGTTCTGAAATATGGTCAACTGAGACGGAACTAAGCTATTTAACTGATCATGATATAGTTTGGTTTTGTGGACGAAAATAGGGTTCTAAAATGAGTTTTTAAAGAAGTTCTGAAATAACGTCAACTGGGCGGAACTAAACCATTTCTGAACATATTATGATGAAATTTTCTGTGGTGGATGGAAATGGGATGCTAAAATTATTTTTAAGAGAAGTTCTGGAATATGGCCAACTGGGACGCAAATAAGCCATTTCTTAACCGACCATTATGAAATTGGAACAAGATTATTTTTGAACATATTATGAGGTAGTTTGGCATGATGGGTGGAAATCCGATTCTACGTACAATGGCTTTTATAAGAAGTTCTGCAATATGGCCATAATGTATGGATCATAATGTTATTGAGTATGGTAGATCGAAATTGTATTCTAAAATGTTTTTTGAAAAAAGTTCTGGAATATGGCTAACTGAGACAGAACTAAGAGATTTCTGTAACGATCATGCTGAAATTGGGTGTGCTGGATGAAAATGAGATTCTACAATGATTTTGGAAGAATTTCTAGAATATGACTAACCGGGACGGAGTTCGGCTATTTTTGACCGGAATATATTAAAAAATAGGTATGCTGGATGGAAATTGGATTCAAAAATGATTTTTAAAAGAATTTCTGTATGGCCAACTGGGACAGAACTAGGCCATTCCTTAACTGATCATGATGAAATTGAGTAAGGTGGATGAAAATCTGATTCTAAAATGATTTTTGGAAGAAGTTTAGGAATATGGCCAACTTGGACGGAACCAGGTTATTTTCGAACAGGTTATGATGAAGTCTTTTACTGGTTGGAAATGGAATGCCAGAACAACCAACATCATCGAAGCCATTTCTTCATTGATTATAATATCAATGCGAATCATGAATGGAAACGAGGTTCTAAAATAATTTTTGAAAAAAGTTCTGGAATACGGCTATCCGTGAAATGGGATTAAAATGATTTTTACAGGTAGTTCTGAAATATGGTCAACTGGGCGGAACTAAACAGTTTCTGAACATATTATGATGAAATTTTCTGTGGTGGATGGAAATGGGATGCTAAAATTATTTTTAGAGAAGTTCTGGAATATGGCCAACTGGGACGCAAATAAATCATTTCTTAACCACCCATTATGAAATTGGAACCAGATTATTTTTGAACATATTATGAGGAAATTTTTCATGATGGACGCAAATCCGATTCTACGTACAATGGCTTTCATAAGAAGTTCTGGAATATGGCCATGTTATTGAGTATGGTAGATCAAAATTGTATTCTAAAATGTTTTTTGAAAAAAGTTCTGGAATATCATTTTGAAAAAGTTCTGGAAAGTTATTTTGGAATAATTTCTAGAATATGGCTAATCGGGACGGAGTTAGGCTTTCTTTGAACAGAATATGATCAAAAAAATTGTATGCTGGATGGAGATTGGCCAACTGAGGCCTACTAAGCCAGAAATTATGTATTGTGCTTTGTACTGCCCATAAAAGGTAATATAATTGAAAAGACGCGTGAGCGCCGTTATCGAGGCGCGTTAGCGCCGTTATCGAGGCGCATGGCGCCGAGGAGGCATTTGAGCACGCAGTGCTCATTAGCCTGACGGGGCGTGAAGTGCCTTCGTTTTGCAAGTAGCGCATTATAAAATTACAAATTCCGTTTTAATGTTGCCTAAAATGTCAACATAAAAAATAATGTTTTATATCAAGATGCTGATTCAAAGACTTCACAACTTCCTTGGTAGGTATTTCATTTTACAATACTATAAACCTCTGGCTACTAAAACAATTTCATCACTTAATAAATACTCGTATAATATACAAAAAAAAAACCAATTATTCGCTCCATCAAAAATTTAGATACGCGTGAGAATCATATCCAAATTGTACAAACATTTCCCATCTATAATTATGGCATTGCCTTACACGATAAAACAAAAAAACTATCAAGAAGAAGATGATAAATTGACTGTAAAGGCGATTTACTTTTCTTAAACGAAATAAAAAAGCAATAAAAGCACAAAAAACTACCTTTGAGTCGTGATAGTCGAAAACAAACCATTAAATGTGATCACGACGAAATATTTGGTATGGGACGACATGTAAGCCGAATACAAAAAAAAAGATCTCGTCAAGTCAAATTAATCGCATGTAAATTGAGATGCAACCGTAATCATTTATCATTATATGCCAACCTTAAATTAGCCCTTTATGTACCTTTCCTACACATATATGTATGCAGAGTATATATAGGCGGTTGAATTACATTACATAACTCAAATTATGTACTTGGTGTAAGCGACAGTATTTATGAGAAACACATAATGTCTTGCTGCCTAATGAAAGTGATATTGTGATGTTAGAAGATACAAAACTGATTACAACAATAACTATAAAAGATTCATGACTTTCTTAATTTATTGCATTGCAATTTGGAGAAAGGGTATTTACGACTATATGATATGTTCGCGATTACATCATAAGATTGCGCGCGCGAATCATTTCGAGTTAGGCAGTCATTATTTTAGAACAAATCATGAATAATGTAAGCGGTCCAATTGGTTTTGCAGTCGGACACAATGAATTGGTTTAATTTATACAGTTTGTTTTTAGAAATTCTCTAAGTTTTATATAAGTGTCGTGACATTTGTATATATATCGTGTGTATTACAAATGTAGAGAGGTTTTTGCGTTACGCGATAATTCGCCGTAATTGCAGACAGATTCGCACTAATGGTATACCGATTATATATGCGTATTTAACAATTGAGGTTAATATATAAAATAAACATGACCCTCATCTTATAAAATCCATTTGGAAACAACGTCTCATCTTTAGTATACGCAAAGTAAGAATATCACTATTGCTAATAAAAAAAGGGTGGTTTACGATTTTGCGAGAGTCCAAGGCGCGATGAACTCATATTGCAAAATTTGAAATGTTCCATCGTGTTTCGGTGGTCCTTGGATGGGTGGATTCTCATCATACCAAAAAATCTTAGTAATTATCCATTCCATTTATCACTTCTGAATGGGTTTCGATTTCTTTTGAATGTTATACAAAAATATTCGGATCTCACGACTTACGTATATTGAAGTATGTCAATTCAGTTCTCTTCAAGTTGATTTTTTTTTTGTCAAATATGCCATCAATCAATTTGTAGTTAAAATATAAAAATGATTATTATTTTTTTTTTCAGTTTCATTTTCAATTTGTTAAATTGATAATTACGTCAACCTTGCAAATGGTTTGCTCATCAACATAATAATAGTCGTATCTATATAAAATTAGTATTCACAATTTTCAGTCGCTTTCTGTGTTCTATTGACAATAAGGACATTTGAAAGTACAGACATGCCAAAATTAATTAATAAAAGTTATGTATTTCTGCACAGAATAATCTTTGACTTATATACTCGTACGTTAAGTTTTATTGCCCTAATGGGAATTGGTATTATACCGTGAGTCATATGAATTCAAAATTATATGCAATTTACGATGTTCAATTGATCGAATGGGTGGATTTCGCAAAGCTTGTGGAAAGGTTTAATCAAAAAATTACGATTTGATTATTTCGTGTATCTCCTTTCACCGGAGATGATTTTCCACACGTAGGTTCATACTCGTACATGTTAATTACATATAGTCTCAAGAAGTAATACGTAATTTCCTTTAAACACTTCTGAACTATGTGTAGAGAATGTATGTAGACAATTAAAAAAATGGCGTCGATAATGTAGAAAATGTAGACAATGTCGAAAATGATTATTTCTGTTAGAAATCATCAAAGTTCTATGATTTCTTTGGTAATTGTACCATTTCGGCTTCATGGGGCTTCAGTTCTAACTCACATTTGAAAAATTTCAACTTAAGGTTTTATATAAGGTAATGACGTACTTCTATGTCTATAATATGTGTTGCAAGAAAAAAAAATTTGATATTTCTTGGATGTAATTTAGCTGGCTCTGTTCAATTTTAGAAATATTCCAAAAAAGGTAAAACACCTATGTTATAAAATGTAGGGCTATATACACGTTAAACTTTTAAACCAAATAAAGAGATGTCGAAATAAACTGCTTTGAGCCACGGTACTTCAATGAACAAAATCATTCCACGCAATAAAATGTTGAAGCACAAATTCATGAATGGATAATAACGGCTATCACACAGTACAAATTTAATTTCGGTAAAAACGCTCAAATACCCCAATATTTTTATGGTGCCAATGAAGAATGTCCTAACTTTGTCCTAAATGACGACGAATGTGAAGAAAATGCTAATCTTTTGCTAGTTTCATTACTTGTGATTGTGTTAGTGATATTACCTGAGTAAGACGGAACATTATCGAAGATTAGAGTTTACTTGGATGTATTTATTAAATCCTATTAAAATTAATTGAATAATAATAATTAACCGCTTTATATCGACTAGTTACTTAAATTTTTTATTTGATTCAAAGATATATGTATTTAAAATTCTCAAGATGCTCATATTTAGACATCGAAAACAAATAGTGTTCATAATCTAACCAACAAGTTATACAATATAGTAGATAAAACAATCTTTACGGAATTCACGAAAAAAAGTTATCCCTAGAGATCTTAACAAAACCTCAGATATATAAGGTGTAAGCTAGAATCCATATCAGTTAGGTAAAATAATCTGAAGATAGAGATTTAGCGGTGGGGACAATTTATACAATTTTATATTATGACCAAATATAATAAAAAATGACAGGACAACTAAGATATCCCCACAGATCTTAACACAACCTCAGGTATATGGGGTGTTAGTTGGGAACCTTATCAGTTAGAAAAATTTATCAGGAGCCTCCCATCCAGGGAACAGTTTAGAGGTTTTTGTATTATGACCAAATACAACAAAAATTCTTAAACCACATGAGATATCCCTAGAGATCATAACACAACCTCATGTGTGTGAGGTGTTAGAAGAGGGTATGGTTATCAGATAACACAACCTCATGCATATGAGGTGTTAGAAGGGGACCATAGTTATTAGAAAAATACTCAGGAGCTCCCCATCCAGGGGAGGCGACATTTAATAAAAGATTGTATAATGATCAAATATAACAAAAATTCTTAAACCACATGAGATATCCCTAGAGATCTTAACACAACCTCATGTGTGTGAGGTGTTAGAAGAGGGTATGGTAATCAGAAGAAATATTCAAGAGCTCCCCATCCAGGGGTGGAAACAATTCATACAATTTAGTATTATGACCAAATATAATAAAAATTGATAGGCCAACTGAGATATCCCCAGAGATCTTAACACAACCTCAGGTATATGGGGTATTAGATGGGAACCATGTCAGTTAGAAAAAATTATCAGAAGCCTCCCATCCAGGGGTGGGAACAGTTTGTATTATGACCAAATATAACAAAAATATATGGGGTGTTAGTTGGAGGCCTTGTCAGTTAAAAAATATATTCAGTTGCTCCTTATCTAGGGGAGGGGACATTTAATAAAAGTTTATATTATGACCAAATATAATAAAAATGATTAGGCGAACTGAGATATCCCTAGAGATCTTAACACAATTTCAGATATATGGCGTATTAGTTGGAGGCCTTGTCAGTTAAAAAACATATTCTGTTGCTCCCCATCTAGGGGAGAACACATTTAATAAAAGTTTGTATTATGACCAAATATAATAAAAATGATTAGGCCAACTGAGATATTCCTAGAGATCTTAACACAACTTCAGGTATATGGGGTGTTAGTTGGAAGCCTTGTCAGTTAAAAAAATATTCAGTTGCTCCCCATCCAGGGGAGGGGACATTTAATAAAAGTTTATATTATGACCAAATATAATAAAAATGATTAGGCCAACTGAGATATCCTTAGAGATCTTAACACAACCTCATGCATATGAGGTGTTAGAAGGGGACCATAGTTATTAGAAAATATATTCAGGAGCTCCCCATCCAGAGGTGGACACAATTCATACAATTTAGTATTATGACCAAATATAATAAAAATTGATACGCCAACTGAGATATCCCCAGAGATCTTAACACAACCTCAGGTATAAGGTGTGTTAGTTGGAGGCCTTGTCAGTTAAAAAATATATTCAGTTACTCCCCATCTAGGGGAGGAGACATTTAATAAAAGTTTGTATTATGACCAAATATAATAAAAATGATTAGGCCAACTGAGATATCCTTAGAGATCTTAACACAACCTCATGCATATGAGGTGTTAGTAGGGGACCATAGTTATTAGAAGAAATATTCAGGAGCTTCCCATCCAGAAGTGGAAACAATTCGTACAATTTAGTATTTTGACCAAATATAATAAAAATTGATAGGCCAACTGAGATATCCCCAGAGATCTTAACACAACCTCAGGTATATGGAGTATTAGTTGGGAACCATGTCAGTTAGAAAAAGTTATCAGGAGCCTCCCATCCAGGTGTGGAACAGTTTAGAGGTTTTTGTATTATGACCAAATATAACAAAAATTCTTAAACCAACTGAGATATCCGTAGAGTTCTTACCACAACCTCAGGTATATGCAGACCATGTCAGTTAAAAGATATATTCAGTTGCTCTACGTCCCTCTTCTGGATGAGGAGCAACAGCATAAATATTGAATCTGACATCGTCTCCAACTAACACCCCATATACTTTATGTTGTGTTAAGATCTCTGGGGATATCTCAGTTGGCCTATCAATTTTTATTATATTTGGTCATAATACTAAATTGTATGAATTGTTTCCACCCCTGGATGGGGAGCAACTGAATATTTTTTTTAACTGACAAGGCCTCCAACTAACACCCCATATACCTGAAGTTGTGTTAAGATCTAGGGATATCTCAGTTGGCCTAATCATTTTTATTATATTTGATCATAATACAAACTTTTATTAAATGTCCCCTTCCCTGGATGTGGAGCAACAGAATATGTTTTTTAACTGACAAGGCCTCCAACTAACACGCCATATACCCGAGGTTTTGTTAAGGTCTCTGGGGATATCTCAGTTGGTTTAAGAATTTTTGTTATATTTAGTCATAATACAAAATCCTCTAAACTGTTCCCACCCCTGGATGGGAGACTCCTGATAATTTTTTCTAACTGGTATGGTTCTCAACTAACACCCCATATACCTCAGATTGTGTTAAGATCTATAGAGATATCTCATGTGGTTTAAGAATTTTTGTTATATTTGGTCATAATACAAAATCTTGTAAACTGTTCCCACCCCTGGATGGGGAGCTCCTGAATATTTTTCTAATAACTATGGTCCTCTTCTAACACCTCATATGCATGAGGTTGTGTTAAGATCTCTAAGGATATCTCAGTTGGCCTAATCATTTTTATTATATTTGGTCATAATACAAACCTTTATTAAATGTCCCCTCCCCTGAATGGGGAGCAACAGAATATGTTTTTTTACTGACAAGGCCTCCAACTAACACCTCATATACCTGAGGTTGTGTTAAGATTTATAGGGATATCTCATGTGGTTTAAAATTTTTTGTTATATTTGGTCGTACTACAAAATCCTCTAAAC